>CM021102.1:715986341-716261732 GCA_007115665.2 Sequoiadendron giganteum
GATCAGAGTGTGTTTTGGAGTTTTGTGTAATTTTATTAATTTTGCAGATTAACAAGCCATACCTTCCACTTGCTTCTGGTGAATATTCTTTGAGAACTGGGGTGGTGATTGTAGCAGCCTTTGCTTCCTTGGTATGTAGGACAGTAAGAAATTGTGTTTGCCTCTGTAACATTGAAGGCCAAGATTAAGAAATGCTTCTGTCCTTATTAGTTTACTCTTTTTTAATAGTGATAACCTTGTATTTTCTTGAAATTCAGGACACCTCTTTAGAACACTATGTACTTTTGTGGCTTGTTTGAGATTTGGAATATCATCCTCAGTGTATAATGTCATCAATAATGTGCAGTCATGTGCTGCCTGGATATCAACAAATGTCTGCCTGGAAGTTCTTGCATGTGTATGATGGATTTGTGGTTTTTTAATAAAAAAGTAGCTTTGCACCCTTTAAAAACTATTAAAGTGGAAATAGAAGATTAAAAATATATAGTGTATTCTAAAATACATTTGTAACTTGTGGCTGGTTTATATCCACTACTTCATCTTCATCCATTATGTAAGAGATTGAGAATAAGAAGCATATTATAACATTTGAGGTTATATTTCAGATGATACTGGGGAATGCTTTTAACAAGTTTAAAGCTTGAAAATATCTATTGATGCAGAGTCTTGGTATTGGAGTAATGGTTGGATCAGCACCTTTGCTTTGGGCACTCTCCATCAGCCTAGTACTTGGAACTGCGTACTCAACTGATGTGAGATCTCTTGTTCGCTTATCAATTATCACTTGTATAAATTTTGCACGTAATTAGACATTTGATAACTGGGGTGGACAGTTGAAGCTTTTTACCCCTGCACATTTGAGAATAACTATGGTGGGATTTGGACAAAGTTTATACAGCATTAATGCTCGATTGGAATAAACTGTTTTTGTTCTCTGCCTTACCTTGATAATTTCATTTTGTATCAGCTTCCATTTTTAAGATGGAAACGATCTGCTGTCGCTGCTGCAAGTTGCATATTATGTGTGAGAGCAATTGTAGTTCAACTTGCTTTTTACATGCATATGCAGGTAAACATGAATGATTTCTCTTATAAATCCTTCAAAATATCTTGAGATACTTTAATTGCTCATTGGCGTTTTCTCATCTTCCTAGTATTCTAAGGTTGAAGATTCATATTCTAGAAAGCATTGTATGCTTTTGTTAGAGACAATACCAGGAGTTGCCTACTAAAAATTCTCTTGGACAAACTTTTCAGAGTTTTGTATACAGGAGACCAGCAATTCTAACCAAGCCTTTGATATTTGCTACGGCTTTCATGTGCTTCTTCTCAGTTGTGATAGCTCTTTTTAAGGTAAAATTTCATGCTCTAAAGCAGATTTGTAGTTTAACATGGTAACATGGTGTTGAACATAGCTATACAACCAGGAAAGAAAATTCTGAACATAGCATGTGCTTGTGTTTATAATCATAGAAGCTGAGCTATCTTGATTGAAAGTTCTCTGTGGAATTATGGTTGTTTTATATAAACTTTCACTTCTACCCATAACAAATCACATAATCCCTAATTGATGAACGTTATTATAGCAAGATCATAACTTGTTCTGTCCTGTTAGGATCTGAGCAATAACAAATTAAATTATTAAACAGTATTCAAAATGCATGAGGTCTAAGCAGATCTTTGGAAATTATGTATGTGTATATTATTTCTATATGAAATGTTGTATGTGATATGTCCTGCTTGTTGTGAGTTGTAAAAATCAACCTGCATTGGGAGTTAAAAGGACTTTGGTCGTTTTGGACATGAATTAAATTTCTTTCTTTCTTTCTTTTCTATATTTGACATATTGCTAATTGAAGAGGATTTTTAGGTCTGAGCATTCACTATTCTTGACTCAAACACTAAATGCCTCTAAAATCAAGGGACATATCTAGATGAGAAAAGTAAACATATAACAAAAGATTATCAACAATTAGTGAGGAATTCTGAACATTAAGAGCTTCAATGAGAATGCCTTTGCTTGGGCTCGCAAGCTTCACCAACTTGTGATTAACCTTACTAAAACTATGAGTATCTCCAAGGATGTTCTTCCTAGCTTCTAGCTCTCCTACAAAGGTGAGACTTTGAGGCAGCCATTCATACATTCTAGTTTCGTTTATTGATCCATATTTGGGTGTGAATCTTGCTTCTCAATCACCTATTTGCAAGGGATATGCCTTGCTTCCTTTCCTGGAGTGCCAATACTTTATTTACAGGACATCCCTTTGAAAATATGCCTCTTCAATGCAACCATTAAACCTTTAGTTCTCGGTGAGTTAGAGGTTTAGAGTACCACATTGGATCCAATGAGTAGGCTTGAATTGAGAAGCTCCAAACTCTTATGCATATACATATGATTCTGTAATGACCCTTAACTAAAATATATATATAAAGTGTTAGTATCTAGAATACTGCAGTGAACATCAATAACAAACATTCACACAAAATACTTAAATTGGAAACACTCACATAGAATAAACAGATTTATGGTTATAAACTGACTAGAATAGAGTATTTCATTCAAATGAGTACATGGATCTGCTACTTCAAGTATTTGCTGATAATCAAATTGCAATGATTATAAATATATTTTGAAAATGATCAAACTGCCCAAATATCTGACTACTGCTAAAGTTCTCTAGGTTGAAGTGCTGATGCAATATCTATATGAAGTTGCCCTCGAGAAACCAAAGGGTTTTCATCCTATGATCTTCAAATCCAAGGGCTTTCATCCTTAGATCCAATCGTTGAACTCAAGTGCTTGATTTGGGGTTTGGGGATTGTTGATGTCATGAAAAAGATGATTCAAATTGGTGAAGTTGCTTGCCTTATGTTGGCCCCATTGTTGCCGTTGCACCAAAAGATCGACCTATTAATGTCCGATACAACTACCGGAGTTAACGGATCCACGGGAGGCGGTTAGTCCATGTCGCGAATCCCGAGGGGAGCGCTGACCATCTGCCAACACCTTATATATGAGTTGAAGGCTCGGCATGGTCCCAAATATGCTAAGAGTTGTTTGAGAGTTTCCTGCCATTTTACATTTAAATTTGGGCCCATTAATGGCATTCTTGTTTGGCATTGGTGGTGGGTGAAGTTCTCTGTTTGAATGGTAGAGTTTTGTGAAAGTGCATGCTTGAGTATGGGGTTTTGGGGAAATTTATGCATGAAGGACGAGTAGAGAATTCTCCCAAGGTCCAATGTTGAAAGTTCAAACATTTGCATGCCTAAAAGAAACAATATTGTGGGCTCTCAGAGATTTGCACCCTTGAGGGTGTGATGGCAAGGGGCAATGGGGACTAGGGAAATGAGAGTTGGAATGCTGCTTAGAAGTATTTCCATTTCGTATGTCAGCATTATGTTCTTTGAAGGTCCAAATTCGAGGGTTTAGGGAATGGGATGTAGGGATGTAATTGTTTTCAAGGATTGGGAGTTGGCAACACCCAATGTAGGAAGGAGTGGGATCAAGGTTTTGGCATAATCAATTAATGTCCCAATTTATTTATTTTTAAAATTTTTCTTATGTTTTATTTATTTTCTGAATGTTTTGAACAAGTAATTAACTGAAAACAGCAAGATAAAGTAGGTACTATGTCTGGAAATCAATCACAAACAATACTAACCCTCTTACCTTCATCATAGGACTTAGATCTAAAAATATATTAACATAATCAGCCAATTGGAGCCTTCAAATAATTTCTGATTTATTTATTTTGATAACAAACACTAATTCTTCACCCTAGTATCAATAATGGCATTAAGTTTCAATATGAGTTTTCCTTCATCATCCAAGGGTGGAAAACCCACCAATAGTGTGATAAGTTGCCCATGGGCTCTCTTCAAGCAAGACACAAAAAAAATGAATCTTGATATTTCTTGGCAATTCCAACTCATATTACCAACTCTCCTCAAGATCTTGTAAGGGCCCATCAAAGTTTAGACACATGAAAAACATTATGAATCTTGCTATTTTTTGGCAATTCCAACTCATATGCAACTTTATCAACTCTCCTCAAGATCTTGTAAGGGCCCATAAAGTGTGGTTTGAGCTTTTTAGCCCCACTACTTTTGATGGAAGTTTGCCTTTAAGGTTGCAACCTCAAAAAGATAGCCCCTACGTCAAATAACCTCTCTATATAGTTCTAATCTGCATAGAATTTTTGTTGGTTCTGGGCTTGCCGGAGGTGATCCTTGAGTGATCTCAATATGTTTTTGCAATGCTTCACTAAGTCATTGGCTGTTATCTATTAACACTAAATCAATAAAGGTTAATGCATCATAACCATATAAATCCACGAATGGAAACATGTCAATGGACATATATGGTGGGTATTTTTGTAGTTGTACTCTCCCAAATGTAACCATTTAACCCAAGATGATTGTTGATTTGAAACATAGTTTCTCAAATAGCCTTCAGCCCATTTGTTCACTATCTCTATTTGTCCATCTGTTTGGAGATAATAGGTTGTGCTAGGACTGAATTCTATATTGGTCAGATTAAATAGCTCCTAACAAAAAGAGTTGAGGAATTTGCTAGCCTTGTCATTTACAATATTTTTAGGCAATCCATGTAGCTTAAACTCTTCTTTGAAAAATAAATCAACCTCTTGATGCACATTGAATTTTGAAAAAATAGCAAAGAAGTGTGCATATTTGTTAGCTTGTCTACCACAACATAAATGCATTATTTTTTTTGTACCTTGGAGAGGCCTATGATGAAATCCATGGATATGCTTTCCCACTTTTGATTTGAGACAACTAGTGGTTGTAGCAAATCTATTGGAAAAACATTTTTTTTCTTTGTTTTGCTGGTAGGTCATGCACTTGCCGACGTGTTTGAGGACATCTTTCTTGAAGCCCTTCTAGGAGCATCTTCTCCTAATTTGTTTATAGTTCTTGTAGAATCCTCAGTTACTTGCTAACAGTGCATCATGAAAAGCTCATAAAATTCTCTCCTTCATTCAGGATTCAAGAACTAGGAAGATTCTATTTTTATAAAGAAGATAGTGGCAAATGCATTTTTAACATTTTCTGCCATAATAGTGACCTTCCAATTGACAGAAATAGTAGAAATAGAACATGGAATAGGCTTTCTAGAGAGAGCATCAACAACTACATTATTTTTTCCTTTTATGTACTTTATGTTAAAACCATTAGTTTGGAGCTTGCTCACCTATTTTTGTTGCTTGTCATTCAAGTCATGCTGGCCAAGGAAGAACTTCAAGTCGTTATGATCTATCTTAACCACAAATCTTCCACAAACTAAATACTATCGGAACTTGGTGAAATATTCTCTCTCAATTTTTTTGATTTTTAAACCAAACATTTACAATAGAATCAATCACCCGTTAAGGTTAGCATAACCAAAACGTACATGAAAGAACTCTAACCAAGAATGCGCCCTAAAACCACTTAAGGAGGAGGGGCGAGCATATGGTCAGAGGATCCCTAGGATCTACTGAATCAACAAGTACGAGATTATACTGAAAGAGAAATATTAAACTCGACACCAAGGATGTGCACTCAAGATCCCTTTGCAGGCGAGGTGCTAACATATGGTGGAGTACTACTACTGAATTGAAATAACAACAAGGCGGATAACCAGCCAATGAACTTTCCACGCTACCACCAAACAATGGGGGGAAAAGATTACAACATTAAGACTTCTTCTGCTACGGCAGGCATCCACTGAAACGTGGGAATTCCCCACTTGAAGTGGGTATGAAGAGGTTACAAACAGATTGTCCTCATTGGCGGTAAACCATCCAGGGGTGCTTAGTGTGAAATTAATTAAATAGAGCAGTGATAATAAAACTGAAACAGTACTACTGTTAGCAACTTGTACAAAAGAGAAGGCTGAAATTTACAATGCCAATTTCACCAATATTCAAGCACCTTGTTATACATTATCTCTCTGTTAGAATATAACGAGAAAAGAAGGAGAAAGATAGAAAACAACAATTGATTTTAATTTTGATCAACGAACTGTAATTCTGGAAATGTATATCAACAACTACAAAAATTCGTAAATTGCTCACAACTCAATCAACGTACCTCCGATGTGCGTGAAGTCAAAAGCATAGATCAATTGGGAGATAGGCGCCCCTGTTGAGACACAAAAAACAGCTCCAAACACCTGTGATAATTAATGGGACACTTCCCAATGCAATGCTGAAAAGTATGGCCCTTGAGAGGGGCGATTTTTCATTATAAAAATGCACACTCCAAAATAAAATCTGAAATTGCTTGGAGATGGTCGCCTAGACCTTAGGAATCTTATTATCAAATGCCCAAAACAATACAAAATTCGTACATTCAACCATGAGCAAAAACAACATTCAGCTGTATGCAAACAACAATTGTAAAACTGGAAAATACATCAAATTTTCACCTTGAAACACAATCTGCTAGTCTAGATGAGAAGCAGCAATAATTCAACTAGGTGTTGTCTTGCAAACACGAAATTGAAGGAAGAACTAGGAGGTCAGCATTCCTCGAAGTATAAAATGATAAATCATTTTGACAGCATAACTTTAGCAAAATAATGGATGATTAAATGCTGGAGCCAAGCCTCACTTTTAAAGGAAGATAAGAGACTGTTCCAATCCTCCAAGAAGGTACGCCAAAAGCCAAGCCTTTTCAAATTTCCAAAAAGAATTATAATTCCTTCTCAAAAATACGCCCCACTTAAGACAGAAGAATTAATAAAACAGTTTAAATTTCCTTCATAAGGCGCCACCCTTGAAGTCCCCTTTTTAAAAATAACTTAAGTTAATACCTTAGGCCAAGGGGTCAACTGCAAATTAGAATAATTTGCCTTTTTAATGAAGAGGTTCATTAAAATTATATTTTTAAATGACCAAGGCTTAATACTGAAAATTGCTTCCAATGACGTGATGAACTGAAGGCTGACAACTGCTAACTGCCAAAAATAGTATTTACTATAAATAGTAAATAATGAGGAATGAACACAATTCTTCCAAAACTGGAACCCTTTGAAACACCTCAACGAGCCTACAGGATTCCGGAATAGGCTGATGAGCCACTGACAGGATTACTGCCAAAAGGGGAACATTACACTTGGCCAAAGCATGCATGATAGCTAACATCTCGTTGTCATAGATAGAGAATCCTTTTTTTGCTTATTTCAATTTCTTGCTTTCAAATGCTATGGGATGTCTTTTTTGTACCAAGACAACTCCAATTCCCTCTCCTAAAGCATCACACTCTACAACAAATGGTTGTGAGAAATTTGGGATGGAAAGAACAAGGTATGAACTCATTACCTCCTTAAATTTGTCAAAAATTTCTTGAGTTGCTTCTATCCATGCAAAATCTTCTTTGTCATTTAGATAAGGGTGTTGTTAGTTGTGGAAACTTCTTAATAAAGCTCTTTTAATTACGACAAAGGCCAAAGAATCCTCTAAG
Source organism: Sequoiadendron giganteum (assembly GCA_007115665.2). Lineage (NCBI taxonomy): Eukaryota > Viridiplantae > Streptophyta > Pinopsida > Cupressales > Cupressaceae > Sequoiadendron > Sequoiadendron giganteum. Next base: position 715,993,809 of record CM021102.1, read on the forward strand.
TTGCATCAATGGTAGGAAGAGACCAATCCAAGATGGCTTGAATCTTCTATCGATCCACTTGAAGACCTTGAGCACTAATGATATGGCCCAAGTACAAGATCTTTGTCACTCCAAAATCACATTTTGATTCTTTTGCAAAGAGGGCCCATTGCTCAAATATTCCAAGGATTGTATCTAGATGCTTCAAATGATCTTCCCAAGTCTTTCTATAAATTAGAAAGTTTTCAAAGAAAATCAACACAAATTTCTTTAATTGATTGTTGAAAACATGGTTCATGCATGACTAGAAAGTAGCTAGTGCATCCATCAAGCCAAAAGACATGACTAAGAATTCAAAGTGACCCTAAATGCTGTCTTATGCACGTCATCATCCCTTACATGGATTGGATGGTATCCTGATCTCAAATCAATCTTTGAAAAACACACAACTCCATGCAATTCATCAATTAGCTCATTAATCTAATAATGGGATACCTATTTAATATGTTTTTGTTTAGAGATCTATAATCAATACACATTTGCATGGTGACATCCTTTTTCTTCACAAGGACCATGGAGGAGGTAAATGTTTTAAAATTAGGCCTGCTATGTCTCATCTCCAAGAGCTCCTTTATGACTTTTTCTATCTCTTCTTTGTACATTCTTAGGTAGCAGTAGGGAGTGGTCATAACAAGCTTAGAGTCTAGTTTCAACTCTATGATATGTTGGAATCCCCTATTAGGTAGTAGTCCTAGAGGAGAATCACTAAACACCACACAATGCCTATCCACAATATTCTAAATGTCAATATGATAAATGCATTGCTTACCCATGGATAAATTTTTAGGCATGATTAGATAGTTTGCTACCTATGCAACTTGTCCTTTGTGGAATGTTTTCTCCATCCTTTTAGTTGTTACCACCCATGGTGCTCCACTAGAAATTCCTCTAAGCACCATATCTTTCCCTCCAAATTTAAACTTGAGCTCCATGGATTGATAGTTTTGTGAAAACTCCCCAAAGGAGTGCCGCCATTGTACATCTAAAACCTTGTTAGTCTCTTAACCTATAACATAGAAATCGTCACATACCTTATGGTCTCCCATGGTTATGTTGAGCTGTAAAATTATTTTGGTGCATGGAATAGTGAATCCATTAACAACAATAACATTGAGTTCTCCAAAATCCTAAGCTTTTAAACCTCTCTTAATTGCCATGCCTTCATCAATGAAATTGTGGGTGGTCCCATTAAAAATAATCATAGTGATCCATTGCTTGAACAAAACTCCTTGAACTTTGAAAGTATGATATTTGGGTGTTTCTAAAAGAGCTGCAAGTTTACCTCCATTGGTGTCTTTATCCCCCAAATTTTTAGGTGCATGCTTTTCTATAGCTGGTTGTGGATCAGGTTCTTTAGGATTTGAATCATCATCAGATATCACTTCAATGTAGTGGACTTGGCCTAGGCTCCTAGAGTTTCTTGCCCTTTGAGTTCATTCCTGCCATAGTCATATGTCTTCTTTGTGGCAGGGGTGAAGGTGTGTTCCGTTGATGGGCCCATGTAAAGAGAACTCTAAGATTGTGAGGGGCATCACAATTTTCCCCTTATCATTTGCTCTTACATTGCCTTAGTATGATTTGAGAGCCACCTCTTTCAAGTGGGAGGATTCTGCCTTCCCTACTCATTCTATGCTACCATTGCTTACCACTCTTGCATTGGGGGCATTGTGCCTTACCCCATCTTAGACCTTGAGATTGCATACCTAGATCCACATTACTGCTAGGGACCTCTTGCCTTTCTTTGACCTTTTTGAGCTCATGTTCTTGGATGCTACATGGGGGGCATATGCCTTTTCTAGTATCTTGTTGTAATGTCTCCTTTTGGGATAACCCTAAATCTTATCCTAAAATCACACGCTTGATGTAGTTAGGGCTGTAACTTACCACTTAATGCTTTAAACAAGATAAATCTTGGTTTAGGTCTTGCAATCATGTTAGATAATATTGGAAATATGTTTCATATGATCAAAACATAATAAATGCCTTATCTATTTAGCTATAAAAAATACATAATTATTTCAAGAGTATCTAGACTACCAATATCCATAATGCATAGTGGAAGTTTTATTCACAATAGGGCTTGGATGAGAAGCAAGATAAGTATGCTTGAAGCTATTCATCTAAGCCGAAGAGCACGAGTGTCTGACCAAAACAACCCACCTCTTGGCCGCAAGCAGCAAGAACGTCCGACCAAGACAATTCCACCCTTGGAGTGGCATGCCTAGTGGATACACTTGTATCTACTTTTCCTATCCCTACTATCTCATCCATCCTCCTTATGATTGAGACTCCTTGGATCCGTCCTAATAATCAATCATAGTTTGGCTTGATAGGGGAATCTTGAAAGGGGTGCTTGTAAACTACTCAACCCATCTAAGCCCAAGAGCACGAGCGTCTGACCAAGACAACCCACCCCTTGGCACCAAGTGGCACGAACGTCTGACCAAGACAATTCCACCCTCGAAGTGGTGTACTTAGCATGGGAGGCATGTGAACAACATCCTCCTAACTTACTCCCTTCAACCTTGCATTTGATTGATTATAGAATAAGGACATTCATATATATATATACAATCTATTCATGTTTATATTAAAGAGTCATTATTACTTATAAGACTCAATAATTGTTGCAAGCATCATTATTGCATAATCTTAAATCATATATATATATATATATATATATATGACATATTAGTAGTGCTATAAGAATCAATAGCATATGCATAATTTTATTATTCCAAAATGACATTCATAGAAATAAATAACATCATTAGAATTGATACCTATAAGTACAAATTACACTATTATTTGAATCCATATCTAGTTATTAAATATCAATTTATTATGATGCATCAACTTATTATTATTTAATTCATAAAGTATTTATTAACATCCTTATCTTAATGCCATCAATCTTATTATTTTAATTCATAAAGTATATATTAAATATCCTTATCTAAATCCTAATATATTTGTTAAACGTATTATATGAACTTATGAAATACTTACCGCTTACCTATTACCTGATCTGCAGAAGATCCTTTTATTCCAGCCAGCGATGCTTTTTCTTTCTTATTCTCTCCCTTTCCCTGATTTCCCCTTTTTGTTCTTGACTTGATCTTTATTTTATAGGTTGATTCCCAAGAGTCACACTTGTCCCTTTGACTAGGGACGTAAAGGGACGTGACTTTATGGAATCGCTGTTCTCTTGCACCAATTCATACTCAACATTTTCCTGTGTTTAGCACTCATAATCGCTGCTTGTTTATGAGCTGATTCATGGATCGGCTTTCTCATTTGTCATTTATTTATTTTACTTTATATTTGCTTATTTTATATTTGATATTCAGTCTATTTGTTATTTATTTATTTTACTTTATATTTGTTATTTGTTTATTTTATATTTTATATTCATTCTATGAATTTGGCTCTGTTTATTTTATCTTTGTTATTTGTGACTCTTATGTTATAATATCTAAGGTAGTTTATATTCATAATTATAATATCATTTTGATAATCATAAATATAATGAAGTTGTCAAATTTTATATGTCTTGTCTATTTATTTGTATTCAAGGTTTCTATTCAGTGTCATAGTTTGGGGGACATGACACTTGTGTACTTACATTTGTTCTTGATCATTGAGGGTCACATCACCACTTTCATTTGCTGATGTTGAGGGCAACCTTATACTTCAAGATTCATCTCTAACCCACATGATCTCCTTGCTTTATCATTCTAGATATTTTACATGCTTGTTAGACACTGTATCCATGACATGCTTTTACATGATTTATATGTTTATATGCCATTTATCTTTAGATTACGTTTACTTAATTAGCCTCAGTTAAGTTTAAGGAAAGTTAGTCTTTGTTCTCTCCTTGAAGTGGAGAACAAAGAGCACTTTGTTTTCAAGCATCACGTCATCTTTGAATTCCAATGGAGTTATCATTGTTTTTATAAAGAACTAGGAAATTCTTTCCACTATTGATCAGAGGTGCTTGGCCCTTTGCTTTTTGTAAGCTTTTGCTTTTCACTGCTGATAAATGAGGAAATAAAATGAATCAACCAAGCAATGAATTGAATAATTTTATTTTTCTGAAATGGGAAATGCCAGCCACCAATTTTATTTTGTTTATTCACAGATAAATATTAGATTAGAAATGAAGAAATCAAAGTTTGAATAGCAAGGAATGCAAATGGTGTGGTTTTCTTAGCAAGAGATAATGCTAGTCTACAAAGAAACCTTGATACCTTAAGCAGAATTTTGTGGCCTGTCAGAAATAAAAGTTGATATCAGACAAATAATGGTCAGAGGTACTCAGGAATGTATTACTCATTGTGTTCAATGTTAAAAAATTGGAGGGGGTTTCTTCTTACAACTATTTTGGCTTTGAGCTTAATTGTAGTTTTAACTATGATCTAAATTAAGCCGGCGATTTAGGGGATGATACCTAGTTGAGGAACCCAATACATCATAAGCAGCAATTGAACAAAACAAGATTGAAAATTACTAAATAGCCAAATAAAGTAGATTCTAATTTCAACCAAGAGCTTAAACAAATTGGAAAACTCTATCGGAGAGATTATGTTTTCTACTCTGATCGCATTCTTTGAATCAGCTATCATATAGCTTTTCCAAACAAGAAGTGGAAATTTTTCTAAAAAATAGTAAATTAGGGTTATTGAGGAGAAGTGAAAAATCAACACTCTTGGTAGTGACCCATGTACTCCTTGGACGTTGAACTGAAGAGCTAGAAAAGGACAAACTCGTTAGGAAACTGAAAAAGTTTGTTAGAGTTATTTAATTTTGGTATCCCTACTTTTTGGGGTCATAACTCCTAGCCTGTTGCTCGAAATTCAAAGTTCATATATGAATTGGAAATGTTAGGTAATGAATTAATCAATCTACACCACCAAAGTCTGCATCAGAGGGCCTCAAGAATGCAAAATACTAGAAAAGAAGACAATACTAGAAAAGAAGACAAATTTTTCAAATTCTTTAGAATGCTCTCTAAAACTGCCACTTAGGTGGTTAAGATATTTTTTAGGTGATTGCAAAATACAACCACTTCACACAATGATTGCAACTCAAGAGAAGGTACATTGTCATGGTGCATTGAAACTGTATCGACAATTGGGTTAATGAAGTGGTTGATTTCTCTAAAGAACCACTTTCTATTCCGAACTTGGTACAAATGAAAGCAAAAACAAAGAAACATTTGGTTGAAGATAATATTATGGGTTTCTATAATGGGGCCTTGACTAGAGAAGCAAGTAGAAGTGAATCAGACTATAAAAAAGACAAGCAAAAGTTTGCATGAACAATCCTCATAGGGGCAAGTAGGAAAAGAGAAACAATGCACATAATTCAAGTATCAACACACAAAGGTAACCAACAACTAGCCTCTTAGTGGAAACGACCCAAGATATACAAACCTACATAACTTTAGTCTAGTGATAGTTCAAATGAGAGCACAAAACCATTTGAGAGGGATCCTCCAATCTTGAATTTTTTATAGAAGACCAAAGTGCAAAATCTTTCTCTAGATCATCACCTTCTAGGGCTTCAAGTGCACTTCGACAATTACCATTATAACCTAGAGGTGGAGCCCAATAGAGAAGGCCTCAATACCCTTTGGGGAAGAGAAGAAGGAACACATAAAGAAGTTGCAAGAGGCAAAACAAAAGCAAGAAAAGGAGCCTTCAACAATGATTCCTAAGAACCAACCAACGACAGCGGAGATGAAAAAATTGCAACTTGAGGTGAGGAAGGAAAAACCTTTGAAGAAAGCATGAAATGACCACATAATTAACCACTAACACCTCAGAAGAGGGGGTTAATGAGAGGAGAATCAAGCATCATTGTCCCCAAAGGAAGAGAGGATCCATTAGGAGGAAGAACCAAAGGGTAGTTCAAAGATCCCCTAGCACAATCCTAGAGGAAAGAAGATTTGAAGAAGGAATTGGAGCACCCAAAGTAGAACCACAAACATTCAAATTGTGTGATTGAGCATCCCTCCACCATGAGGCTTGACCTAAAAATCCAAGCTCATTCTTCGTGGAAAACAACCACCATATGCCCCGAGCCAAAACAATGACATTGAAAAGCCAATTTATCATAGTAAAGCTGCTATTTCTAGATATGATCCTCCACTTTCAACCATATTTTATCAGGTAAACCGTTTGAGATATCAAGCTCTACTTGAATCTAGGAATTACTAGGATGGGAAAGAGCCATAAAGGTATTGAGAGAATCAGCAATGGCCTCCAAATGAATCAATCCGGAACTTTAGCAAAAAGTAGGGAAGTCTAACCCAAACAAGAAGCAATGAGAAGGATTTGGAAAGAGGGTTGAAGGTATGATAAGAATTAAATTCGCCTTCCTCCAAAGCCAAGGCACCTTCTCAAGAATGCTTGCTCTATCCTTAGCAAATTCACAAGAAATAACAAAAAAACCCTAGGTGCATGGGTATACCTTGCCAAGCATAGCTACTGATGAACCCAAGGTGGCTAAATTAGGGCTGCAAGACACAAAGCCATTGGTGGGATGAGGATAGAAATACATATCATCACCCTTGCATGATACTATGGAGGCCATTTCATTGTGCATACCACCCTTTGAAGCATATTGTAGGCCATAGTTTGAAGACATGCACTTGACAACCCAAAAAATTGACTCAGATTCAAGACTCAACATGGACTTGGCAAAATGTGGCCCAAAAGAAACACTCATAATTACACACAAAAACTAAATTAATGCAATTAAAGAACACAAAAGTCTAGTTATTTTATCATTTTGTCATAATTCAAACTTAAGATATGTCATATCACCTTTAAACTCTCAAAATTTAAATATTTAATTTTCAAAGTCGAAGAATGCACTATAATAAAGCAAAATTAGAAATAATAAATGTATAACAACATTATAAATATTTACATGTGATGATATATCAAAAAGCAGCCAAATGTAATCTACATCTTCTGCTTCCCCCCCCTCCCCCCCCGCCTAGTTTAATTTTTTTGGGCCTTGAGCTAGAAGGTAAGTTAGGATCAAAATTCTGACCAATTTTTTCCTCAAAAATGCTTCATTTTTGTCCATTGCCTCCAACTCTATTGCTTCTCTCTCCAAGTCAGAAAGATCTTCACAAGTAAGTAGGACATCACTATGTTCTTCGATAGTCCAATCATTAAAAGGATCAATGTCATCCAAGTTGATGGTGTCATCAAAAGGACCCTCCACCTTTTTGGTTTGAAGGCAAAGGTTGTAATGAACAAAGACAAGTTCATTGAGGTGTTCTTGGGTCAACCTATTTCTCTTCTTCACGTGAATGCTCTCAAATAGGTTCCAATTGCATTTACACCTAGAAGCCCTACAAGACAGGACAAAAAATGGATAACTAGCCTCTAAAGATTTGGTGTGCCAACACCATAATTCTCCCACCACAAATCTACCAAAAAAATTTTAAAATACTATAAGAACTAAGTAAAAACATTTATAACTTGTTCAAAGTTTCAAGTTTCTAGTTCAACTTCTAGTATTAAGTTAAAAATTAAAGCATTAGTGTTTTTACTTGTGTGTTGTTTTTCCATCCTTTGAAATGCTTGAGTTGAAGAAAAGAGCCCCCCCTTTGCACCCTTGTAGACCTCCAATTCATCAAGAACTTTGTCTCTCATCTCAATTATTGGCACCGTCATATTAATGCATGAGACAACATATGCCATGACCTCCTCATTGGCCTTAAATGTATTAGAGAACTAGAACTTTGGATTTAGGTAGTAGGCCAAGGCATGTATTGGTTGGTGGAGTTGGTTTGTCCATCTATGATCAACGATATGCCAAATTTTTATATATTTTCTTTTGTTTCCACCAAAGTAATGCAAAATGGCCTTTTTGGTCTTTATCCATAGCCAGGTAACCCATCAACATGCCATCCCCATCTACCAAACAAAGAACCTTGACCAAAAGTTATATCCTAAAAAATTGAAAGCAAATGTGAAATTATTACAAAATTAACCAAACAAAAAACAAACAAATAGATAATTCCGTATAAATTTCATGTTTATATTTGTTACTTACCTTGATTGACTCCTCAATATTTTTTATGGAATCAAAAATTGTTTTTCTAGCTTTCTCCCCTTTGGTGTTTTAGGAATATGGAGGCTCCATCTATGAATCGAACACAAACATTTGCTTGAGAGAAGGAATTGCAGAAAAAATGCTTTGCAAAGTGAGGAAGTGGCTAGCAAAGTGTGTCACTCCTGGTCACACAAGCTCCTTGTGATTCATGTGCTTTCTCATAAATGAAAGGACCCAAGTATGCTTGTAAATATAAATTTGGTAACCTATTTAACATCTTCAATTATACTTTTAATCCATCCAATCTTCCCAATGTCCTCAAGCATCGAATCTAGGAAATGTGCAACACAAGAAGCCCAAGAAATCGTAGGATGCCTCTCCATAATAAGTCTCCACATGGATAAATATGTTGCTTTGTTGTTCATGATAATTTGATCAACATTCTCAACCCCAACCTCTTGGATCACTTTATCCAATAGAGTGCACAAAGTCTTAGCATGTTTGGCTTTGTGCGAGGCATCTATGAACTTCAACAACACCAATGTGCCATTAGAAGCCACTAAAAGAGAGTCGTATGCCACCCATTTGTCCATCCATTTGATAAGATGTTGCACCTCTTTCTCCGCCATAATTTCTCTTGATCATCAACTAAATCTGTGTATTTTTTATGGCTTTCTCTAGCAATGGCCCACTCAAATCCCTTGTTGTTGGAGTCCTAAATCCATACTGACAACTATCAATGCACTCACCCACCATTTTCAATATGGGTTGTTTGCCACATTGAAGGGTAAATTATTGAAGTACCAAAAATTTTTGCCATGCTAGCCTCATGGTGTTTTTCCTTATTCCAAGCAATACCTTTGTTGGTGTTACAATTCGCACCTTTGGAGTGCGTATTGGCAACAAATAACTATGCACAGTGCGTAATGACCGCTCTTCAAATTAGGAGGGGAAACTCCCTCTTTTGCTGATATGCATGAAAAAGTAAATGATTCTAAATCCTATCTTTTTAACTTAGCTGGAAGAGGCACAAGGTTAAGGAAACCACGAACGTTGCAGCTAAGGTCTTTCTCTGGTTTTGCAAATCTTAACTACAACTAACTAAATTCTTTTAGTCTATCCTATTCCTCAAGAGAAATAAAGCATGAGGACTTAGGAGGAGGGAGTATTTGGATGATAAACTTTAAGACAGGAACCCAAAGAGGAGACAACTCCTATCCGAGGTGTAGGCTGAAAGAAAGGTTATTGGTAACAACATCAAACAACAATCTTCACTTCTGAATTCCCAAGGAGGAGACAACTTCTATCCAAGGTGTAGATAAATCAAAGACTATTAATCACAACACAACATGATAAACCTACTTCTAAATTCCTAAGCAGGAGACGACTCCTATTCGAGGTGTAGATATGAAACAGGTTTATTAATCACAAATATACAACAGATTGTATGAAGGACCGATCACACAGATAAATGATCAACCAGATTTATATTGAACAAAGATGAACCATTACAATAACAATGCATGGCAAGGTGGCTCAACAATTTGTTTATTACTAATAAAAGCTCAAAGGTGAACCGATATTGAACATAGGAATATTGCCGACAACGCAACAACTCTCTATCCCAATGAATGGTTTGTGAATAGATACAAAAATAGAAATACTATAGGCAAGAGTTGGCTCAGCATGTACTCTATCAAGCAAAAGTTAATTACAAATGAGCAAGGGTGCTCTTATTTATGGAACTTCAAGGTGTAGGGAACCCTAAAATCACCTTGAGTTTACAATTAGTCTTGCAAGCATGCAAGAATTTATTCTCTAAGTCCAAATAAATGAAACTCTACAATTAATTGGAAAGCTACCATCAACTAACCAAAACAAACTAGACTAAATGGACATGTGCAACATGCACGTCCTTATTGAAATGAAAGCTAACTGATAATTAACATAAATCAACTAAATCCTAACTGAAAGTCCATCCCCCTGTGAAGATATCTCCAAGAATGAGATAGACGCACATGAGATCAGCAATGAGAACTCAAGAAATGACGTTGAGTTAACTCCTACTTCTGACTCTATCCTTGGAAATAACTGCAGGTTCTAACTAGCCGTCTTCTACAAGCCCTCACCTCGTCTAGGAACTTGTCGATGGTCTCGTCCTCTGGCACTCTAACGCTATCCACAATGATGAACTGCCCATTCAACTCTTTCTCTCCATCCTTGATCACCCTCTGACTTTCTCTGACATCTGCAGTTACCTTGTTGAAACTAGTTATCATCACTGAGAAGTGATCCAACTTGGACGCCTCAGGATCTCCACCTAGGTTATCACGAACCAACTTCTCGAACTTAGCTTGCACTGCATCCAACTCAGTGCATGTACCATTCTCACGATGATAGTGGCATGGGATCTGAGTGATAAACTCGCTGATAAGTCTGAGAGCTACAGCAACATTCTCCTTAAGCACGGCCATCTTTGTAGAGATTCTATCATATGTTTCCACTTTGAAAAGATGTTCTCTCCAAGAGAAAACCTTCTTCTTATCCTCCTCTGCTACAATGGCATCATGTACAACTGCCAACTAAGATATGAGTATCAAGTCTTTCGGCTTGCGTTCTGCTATGGATATCTCAAGCTACTAGATCCTCTAATGAAGATCATGTGCCTCATACCTCAACTGATACAACTCTGTGAGGAGGTATCTACCTGCAACAATGAAGTCTTCAATCCAATTCTCCAAGAGCTTCCCGCAATTGACCGAATGACTAAGTCTTTGCTGATCTGTAGGTGTCTCTCGAAGCTGTGGGAGCATAGGTGCTTGTCCTGCGGTTCCATGAAGTAGATCCGAGATATACTTTCAGAGCTGCCTGATTTCAGCCTTGAAGGCTGCCTTATCTTCTTCATCCTTCATGACAAGCTTTTTTAGATTACTCGCGACGACCTTGAAAAGGCTCACGTCCACTTGCCGAGTGCTCCTGCCAAGATTTGCTTTGATGAAGGTGAAATCACCAACTTCAACTTCATCCAAGCTCTTGCCCTTTGGTGGTGTAGCAACTTCAACGATGATCTCTGCTTCAAAAATCTTCTCAATATGCACCCGCTTCTTAACTCTCTTATTCAACCTATCCTAATAAGGATTGCCAAACTCAGATAAATCAAGCTAGTATGAAGGCCTACGCCTCTATCTTCCCAAAGACCTCTCGAGCCAACACGAATAATCAATGTTGTCTTTTCGAGGAGAAACTGCTCCTGTTGTGTCAACCACTGGTGGATCAATTGGAATGAAAGTCTCATGAACTGGCGATTCTGGCTCCGAGTCAATATTAATAGGAGATGACTGTGGAGAAAATGGCGGACCAGGAGATGATGAATCAGCCTCAGCTTGTACCACTGGAATTTCCGGCGCTTTCTCAACCTTTTTCCGCTTAGTGATGCTTTTCCCCTTCGAATTCCCACTAACCTTGACACGTTCAGGCGGCTTCAAGACAACTTTAACTCAAGGCCTCGACCTATAAGTTGAAGGTAATGAAGAAAACCCTACTGGCGGCTCTATAGCTGAAACTGTCCTTCGCTTTCTCTTGCCCTCCAAGAAGTACATGCTTGTCTTAATAACTGATCTCGACAGGTCCTCAATTGAAGTATTCTCCTTGACATACCAATCTGGTTGGCGAAGTGGCTAGCAAGCAACTTGGTCCTTAATGAATGAATTAAGAAGTACCTCTCCATCATCATCTGACAAACCCTCAACATCTTTTGATAGGAAATCAGCAAGCTGTGGAAGAGTAAGTCTGCAGTAATGACGTTGGCGCACCTCAAATTCATCTTCGTAGTTGACCCAAAAGTCCTCAAGCGCTGCCCTGTGTGAATTACTTCGCCCCAACCATGCTGAATAATTACCCAAAGGATCATAAGTACACCTCTGAGTGAGATACTTTAATTGGAGTTTTTCTAAGTCGTTCGTCATTAACTTGCAATCAGAAACAGACTTGCACTTGTATATACCCAATCCAAACGGAAAGGTGAATGCTGACTTGTGTCTATTGCGAAGAAAAGAGTGAAGCTCTTGAGCTTGTCTCATAAACTCCATGAATAGGACCTTGTCTGACGGGTACCTCGGTAGCATCAGAGGTTCTCCGATGTAACCATACTCTCAGATATATGTGAAAGTAGGGAATTGAATGAACCAATCTGCCCAACTTTCCATTGCTCATTTTGCCTCTGGGGAAATCTTGATATGCATCTCGTTTTCGAGGTCTCTGATTGTCTTCATGAGAAAGTGATCATTCACTGCCTTGAAATCCTGTTCAGTCTTTGAAAACTCCAACTGTGAGTAATATTCGTGAACAAACTAAATGCCAAGAGTCCCATTAGTCTTCAAAGTTCTAAAATTGCCTTGAAATGCAATTCAGTAGACCAAAAAAGACACCATGTGAAACTCGTGGATTTTGAGGAACTCTGTGATTTGTTGGTGAAGATACTCGCTGATCAACATCGCCCAGTCAAAGTGTTCCTTGTTGTCGATAATCCAAGAGATGATATAGAACATCCACAGTTGGAAAATATGTGCTTCCTCTTGACCTGTAACCCGGTAAAGCAAAGTTATTAAGATAGCAACCTCATCCTTGAATTCACCACGCCCAACCTTCTTCGGCATGTTGGTCTTTTGTAGTTTCAACCACCTCTGAGCAACTTTTCTCCGTGATCTTTCTTTGTCCTCTTCCCATATCTTGTTGCAATTTGGAATGGCCACTACAAAATTGTCTGAGCGAGGAGGAATAGCAAAGCACTTCTCAACGTCCCTCGACTTGAGGCTGCAAACAACTCTCCCATCGGCTGACTGATTTGTCTTGTGGACGAGTCGTAATGCTTAATGCAAGCAATCACAAACTCGAGATTGAAAACCGTGATAGGAATAGACGTTGCTGCCAACAACCCGAAACACTCAAGATTTTTGACTGTGGTGCTACTAGTACCTTCCAACATGCCCAGATTGACCATGGATATACGTGACCCAAGTCTGTATCAGCAATTTTCAAAAAGTCGTGAACCAAGACCGATTTGGCCTTGTAATCTATGGGGTTGAATTGCATTTTGAAAATTTTGATTTTTGACTGTAAAGTCGGATATGCTCGGACAACTTTCAGAAAAAGCTGAAAAAAGCTCTAGGATAGGCTAAAAATAGCCAGTTGAGATAAAATTTCCTGAAATTTTCTAAAATGTCGGTTTTGGAGAGAGTTGAATTCTAAGCAAAACCCAGATCGTCAGAAACTCAAAAAGATGAGTTTTAGCAAGGCATGCAAAAGGTTTTTAGTCGTGAACTGCAGGGGCTATAGGGGCTCTGGGACAATTTTTTCCGAGAAAATCTGAAACATGGGTTTTGTAGGCAATGGAATTCTTAGCCAACCTAGATGACTCGATTTTGGAAAAAATGAGTTCTTGGCCCACATGCAAAGAAATCTTTCGAAAAAAGCATAGTGCTCCAGAAAGGAAGCAAAAGGGCAAGTTTCTCGAAAAAATCTAAGACATGGGTTTTGTAGCTGACGCTAAAATATGTAAACCCAGATGATCTTTTTTCTAAAATTTCGCCGTTTACTTTGACATGCGAGAGAAAACCTAAGACAAGAATAGAAGAATTTTGGGATAGAAAATAGAAGTTTATTGTTTTGTCTCTGAAAAAGTCGCCTATGCTTGAATTGGATTTGATGAAGTTTGCATGCAATCAAAAAATGAAGTTTGGGAAATGTTTCCTCTAAACAATCTGGACCTGGCTTTGCGAAGAACACTGAAATCTGATACCTGTAGCACCTTCAGATCTTTATTTGCTCAAGAAAGACGTGTTTGCTCTCACTTGTAATGAAAAATAATGGACGCCTATGCCTTAATAAATAAGAATTTATCATGAAAGGCGTCTTAAATGCATGCATTTGACTTAAAATGGTCATAGCCTTCTGATTGGACCTCCAAAACCAACGCTTCGCTTGTTATTGGACCTCAAAACAATTAACTGGTTGAGAAATATGCCCTAATTTAGACACCACCTCTAAAAACCTCAATTACTGTGCATGCAAAAATAAGTTGCCCAGTTACAAGCAAAATGAAGTCTAGATGAAGTCGACTTGAAGAGTTAATTTCAATTAACTGCTTCCACCTTTATAGGGTGCCACTTCTCTTGAGTTCAAAAAGTCAGACTTTGACTTCAAGCGTCACTTTCCAGACAACCAATTTTTCGAAAATTTGAATTTGTAAACGTCACCGGAGCCCATGTTTGATCACTGATTCTGATTGAATAACATGTTGAATTGACTGGCTGACAGTTTCATTAAGAGCAGGATCAAAACTGACAAGAATCTCCTTGAAGCTACAAACCCTAATTCTATGATCTGAGGCCTCAAAATTTAGGGTGTGCTTGGCCTTCAAGGGCGCTTTTGACCTCAAAATTGGAAGAATTTTCATCATTTTGAAGGTGATTTTGACCTTCCGTCATCGCGCGTTTCCCGGTGTTTGGCAAAACTTCAGAACTGGCTAACAGGCTTACTGCGGAGCTGGCTGGATTTTGAACAAGAGCTCCTGGAGAGCACTTCTCTTAAAAACATCATCTAGCAGTTGAAAAACATGGGCGCCCCTGGCCTCTAGGGGCGCTCTTCTTCCCAGAGATAGCCATTTTTACAACTGGCTAGAAATTCACTTAACCTCTGGCTACAAGCTGCTGACAAGTCTTTTGACCTGGCTAAGGTATGCAACGAAAAGTTGGAAGCATCACAGATAGGATGAGTATCTGAGATGACCAAAAAGACTACATCTAAGGCTCCAAAACCTTGGGCACCCTTGGCCTCCAGAGGCGCTTTTGCTATTTATGGACATTTTTGACCATGACTAAAACCCTATGTTTGACTCCTGATTTCGGCAGTTCAACAACTCAAATTCACCCACTGACGAATGCGTTGTGAAGCCAAACCAAGTTTGAGACAAACATCCTAGGTGTCATTTGATTAGAAACCTCCATCTGGTGCTTCAAAAAGATGGGCGCCTCTGGCTAAGAGGCGCTCTTTTCACTCTAGTGTTAAGTCATTTTTCATCTCCCTCATTTCGCATTCAATCTCTAGTTTCAGGTGCTAGACATATCTTTCGGACTGGCTGGCTGGCTCATTGCGAAGCTGACAAAATTCCGAAGAAGTCCTCTTGGAAGTGACAACTCAAAAAGTTGATCTGGGCCTCCAAAATCAA
Source organism: Sequoiadendron giganteum (assembly GCA_007115665.2). Taxonomy (NCBI): domain Eukaryota; kingdom Viridiplantae; phylum Streptophyta; class Pinopsida; order Cupressales; family Cupressaceae; genus Sequoiadendron; species Sequoiadendron giganteum. Next base: position 716,009,152 of record CM021102.1, read on the forward strand.
GGGCGCCCCTGGCTAACAGTTGCGCTTTTGCTCCAAAGAGAATTTTTCAATGTTTTCACCTCGACGAAAATCCCCTCTAAGACGAGGCATCATTTTGGACATTTGTCGCCATAAAATCTTCACAGAGTGTTTCAAGCTTAGATTTCGACACTTGGCACCTGGCCATGTGCCATTATTGATCTCAGAGATGCTAACTTTTCACTTGAAAAAGTGAAAACTACCCACTAGACTTAAACTGAGTTTTAACTGAAACTGACTTCACCATTGTGATCGTGAAGCAAATTAAGCCAATCAAAACAATTTTCAATCAATTTTGACAAGTTTCAATTTTTAGGGTTTTTGACCTAAAAACAGGGGTCCAGAAACCCTAATGTTCAATTTTTTCAAAAATTTTCAGTATCTCCCTGACATCGCACTGACTCAAAGCCCATACTTGATTTGCCCAAAAACTATATTTTGACATCATTTTTACAAGGTTTAGACCATACTTGAAAAACTCGGACTCGGCAATAACTCGGCAGACCCAAAAAATTTAAAAACTCGGGGAAAAAACTCGGCAATTACTAGGCAAATTTATCGAACATTTGAAAATACATAATTTTAAAAAATATTCTTTAAAACACACATATAAACTGAATTTTTAGAACATATTACTGATTTCATCATATATAAATCAAAATTAGAGTCTAATACATATCAATCATCAATGTATCAACTGATTTCATCATATATAAATCAAAATTAAAGTTTAAAACCTTAATACATATCAATCATCAATGTATCATAGACCAAAAAACAAGTTCGACTTCTCAATACATATCAACTTCAAGTTTCAATATCAATAAAAATTAACTATCCTAAATTTATTCTCCGACTGAAACTCAAAAGATTTTGTCGCTGTTGTGTGGGTGGTGTTGAAATAGATGGTATAGTTGTAGTGTTCTCGATAGGAGCCTCAACAGGTGCATCGACAGGTGCCTCATCCATAGGGATAGGATCAAGCTGTGTGTGTGAAGAAACCTCTGCTGACTAACCAAACTCGCCTTCTTCCTCCTCATATGTTGCCACCTCTGCTTCCCATTCAACTGCCTCTACCTCCTTCTCCATCTCAGCAAACTCATCATCACTTATCCATGGTTCCACATCGACCTCGTCAGACTCAACAATCCAATCTGAGAATGGATCAACGTCATCAAGGTCAAGTGCTTCATGTGAACTCTGCCTTTGTACCTTCTTCTCATGCATCTGAAGGTTGTACCGGACGTAGACAAGGTCATTCAAGCGCTTTTGAGTCAATCGATTGCGCTTCTTCGTGTGAATGGCCTCAAAGACACTCCAGTTGCGCTCACAACCAAATGCACTACAAGGCTGAGATAAAATACGAATGACAAGCTTTCAAAGATTAGGCGTTGTGGCGCCATAATCTTCCCACCATAAATCTGCAAGGATAACAATTGTCATTTATAACTTAGTAAGGATTTAATAAACTTAAACATTAACATAAATAGTAAAACAATATTAAACACATGAATTTGTTACCTGGCTGTAGAGTGTCTCTCCTACGAATGCAATCTTTGGAAGAAAACAATGGCCCTTTGGCCTTCTTATAGCTCTATATCTCATCAAGTATGAGATCTCGAAGCTCATCATTAGTAACCAATCTCTCAATACATGTGTTGAGGCCAAGAAGAACCTCTGCATCTTCTTCAAAAGTAGGAGAGAAATAAACTTGGGGTTCAAAAAGTGAGCAACAGCATGAATATGTTGGTGGAGTTGTCGGTTCCACCTCTGATCTATTATGCGCCATATGGGTTCATATTTGGTCTTGTTTGACCCATATAAATGCTGAATTGCCTCTTTGGCCTTATCCATGGCCTCATATACATACCCCATGGGGCTTTTATCCCCATCCACCAATCGTAGAACTCTAACCAACGGTTTTGACACCTAAAATATAAAAAAATTAACAAAATCAGCAAGTTGTAATATTAGAAAGCAAAAAACTAAATCATCAATCAAAGTTTGAAAACTTACATTGATGATCTCCTCCATTTGTTTGGCAAATCTATCATCAAAAATGGTCTTCTTGATTTTATCTGCTTCAGGCTTTTTGGAATAAGGACTCTCCAACCATTTTTCACTCACAAACATGCGCTTGAGGTTGGGCAATGTAGCTAAAATACTCTACATGGTGAGGAAATTGGTGGCAAAGCGTGTGACTCCTGATCGCACGAGATTCTTACCATCAGTGTGCTCTCTCATAAGACTTAGGACCCATGTGTGATTGTAGATGAACTTTGTGATATTCCTTCCATCTTCAACCACATTCTTCACCCAACTTAGTTTCCCTATGTCCTCAAGGAGCAAGTCAAGACAATGGGCAGCACAAGGGCTCCAAAATAATGTAGGATGCCTCGCCATTAGAAGTTTACCAGTTGCCACATATGCAGCTACATTGTCGGTCGCAATTTGAATTACATTTTGAACTCCTACTTCCATCACCACCTCATCCAACATGTTGCACAAGGTCTCTGCATTTTTTGTTTCATTGGAGGCATCAATTGATTTTAGAAATACCAATTGTCCCCTTGAAGCCACTAGAAAGTTGATGAGTGTCCTATTTCTGCCATCCGTCCACCCATTAGATATAATGGTGCAGCCACTCTTTTCCCAACTTCTCCTTTGTTCCTCCACTAGTTTGTGTGTTTTGGACCTCATTCTGCATTAATGGCCCACTCAACTCATAACGACTTGGGGCCTTGAACCTCTCACCTGCCACGGTCAATGCAGTGACCAACCCTTCCCAATAAGGACTAGAAGCAACCTTGAATGAAATATTGTTGTAGAACCAAAATTTTGCACATGCCAACTTCGCCTCATTTTGCAACTCTTTATTCCAAGAAGTACCTTCCAATGAAGGTTGTGCACCAGGAGTATTACGTGGAACAAAAAAACTAGAACTAAGGCTGCCCACACTTCCAGTTCCTGATCCTCATATCCGTGGCCCAAGAGAAGAAGAGCCTCCCATAGTCCTCGTTGACCTTGTAAAACTAAAATCTGCATATGGGGCTGCCATTGCCTCTGCTGCTCTCTTTTTACTTTCCTTCCTTTGGTCAAATGCTGCAAGGAATGCTTTGGCCTCCATCTCAACCTCTTTGGGTGCCTCTTTACATGGTGTAACATCTTGACAAGGGATTCGTGCAAGGTGGTATTTTAGCCGGTTTATGCCACCAAAATAAGACTCGGTGCAATGGTTGCAAATAACCTCTCCTCGCGCTGTACCTGGTGTTCCATGTTTCCAACAAGGATCTCTTGGTTTGCGACCACTCTTTTTACTTGCAGAAGCCATATTTTTTTAGTAAGATACCTGGTAAAAGAGAGACAAGATAAAAATTAAAAGATAAAAAGTGAAGCTAAACAAAATCAATGAAACATATTAAAATTTAAAAATAATTGAAATTATTTAAGAAGTATGAAATTTTTTGTATTAATTAAATTTCAAGGATTGTTATTGCGAATTGATTGAATTTTGAAACATAGTAAAATTAAAAATGATTGAAATATTTTAATATATTAATTTATATTATGATAATTTGATATTAATGAATACTCGAAAAGAAAATAATAACAAAAATAATGATACTACTAAAATTTCAAATTTTATTTTGAATTTTATTCACAATCATTATTTTTGTTATTTTTTTCTTTTATACTATTCATTAATTTATCATAATATAAAATTATAAATTAATATATTTCAATCATTTTAAATTCTAAATTTTAAAAATAAAGTAAATTAAGTTAATTTTTTTTTAATTTTGTTTTAGTTATAAGTTAATATATTAAATTATAAGTAGACTGTAGAATAATACTTAAGCCTTTTTTAATCTAGAGAAATAAAATACAAATAATAATATTGAAAGTTTCTTAAGACTAAGAGAATTAAAATTTAACAGTAACACTTTAAAAAAATAAATGAACTTGAAATATGTTTTTTTAGACTATAGCCGCGACTTCAAAACAAAAAATGAATTTGAAATATTTTTTTTCAGACTATAGCTGCGACTTTAAAAAAATAAATGAGAAAATTTTTTTCAGAGTATAGCCGCGCGGGTATACCTGGTATGAGGAACTAAGATCCGAAGAAACGAAGAGAGCAAACGCGAAACGCGAAACACAGATCACACAAAAAATTTCATTTTGCCGCCGTTCATTTTCTCTTGGATCGATCTTTTTCCTGCCAACACGTTTTTTTTGCCCTCGTTTTTACTCTTGCCGTCGTTTTTCATTTCTGGGTCGTGACACGAAATGAATAGAATAAGAACGCTTTTCGTTTAAGTTTTTATCAAAAAAATTAGGGTTAAAAAAAAACTTGTTTTAAGTTTCCATGGCCGCGTTTTACTGAGAATCTTGCGTTTTTCTGCGCGTTATTTGAGAAAAAATCGTTGCACGTTTTCATCAAAACACGACAATGAGTATTAATGCGATTTACTCACCCAACTACTTGACACGCGATTACTTGTGATTTCTACGAGTTAATGGCGATTTTTTCATCTATTGTTTGAACTTTGAAGCATCAAAAGGTGTGCCATAAGCTGACTTGTTTTTCTCCTTTATGCTAGCTACACTTTACTCATGTCTTAGCCAACATTTCTTATGTTCTAAGCACAGATTCAAGATGGTAGAATCAAGAGGAAAGTGTGCCTCACTTTGAGCTTATATCACTTCAAAATGCCAAGAGCAGATCACTAAAGTATTTGCATGTTTAATATGCTTGGCAGAATTACTGAATGGAAAAAACCACACCAATTAAGTCTCTCTTCTTGTTGGCAGAATTTTAATTGGTTCAAACCATAATTGAAAAACTTGGACTTGGCAATAACTCGGCAGACCCAAAAAGTTTAAAAACTCGAGACTCGGCAATTACTTGGCAAATTTATCGAACATTTGAAAATACATAATTTTAAAAAATATTCTTTAAAAACACACATATAAACTGAATTTTTAGAACATATTACTGATTTCATCATATATAAATCAAAATTAGAGTTTAAAACCTTAATACATATCAATCATCAATGTATCACCGACCAAAAAACAAGTTCGACTTTTCAATTCATATCAACTTCAAGTTTCAATATCAATAAAAATTATCTATCCTAAATTTCTTCTCCAACTGAAACTCAAAAGCTTTTGTCGCTGTTGTGTGGGTGGTGTTGAAGTAGATGGTATAGTTGTAGTGTTTTCAATAGGAGCCTCAACAGGTGCATCGACAGGTGCCTCATCCATAGGGATAGGATCAAGCTGTGTGTGTGAAGAAACCTCTGCTGACTAACCAAACTCGCCTTCTTCCTCCTCATATGCTGCCACCTCTGCTTCCCATTCAGCTGCCTCTACCTCCCTCTCCATCTCAGCGAACTCATCATCACTTATCCATGGTTCCACAAAGACCTCATCAGGCTCAGCAATCCAATCTAAGAATGGATCAACGTCATCAAGGTCAAGCGCTTCATGTGAACTCTGCCCTTGTACCTTTTTCTCATGCAACCGAAGGTTGTACCGAACGTAGACAAGGTCATTCAAGCGCATTTGAGTCAACCGATTGCGCTTCTTCGTGTGAATAGCCTCAAAGACACTCCAATTGCGCTCACAACCAGATGCACTACAAGGCTGAGATAAAATACGAATGGCAAGCTTTCGAAGATTAGGTGTTGTGGCGCCATAATCTTCCCACCATAAATCTACAAGGATAACAATTGTCATTTATAACTTAGTAAGGATTTAATAAACTTAAACATTAACATAAATAGTAAAACAATATTAAACACATGAATTTGTTACCTGGCTGTAGAGTGTCTCTCCTACGAATGCAATCTTTGGAAGAAAACAATGGCCCTTCGGCCTTCTTATAGCTCTATATCTCATCAAGTATGAGATCTCGAAGCTCATCATTAGTAACCAATCTCTCAATACATGTGTTGAGGCCAAGAAGAACCTCTGCATCTTCTTCAAAAGTAGGAGAGAAATAAAACTTGGGGTTGAAAAAGTGGGCAACAACATGAATATGTTGGTGGAGTTGTCGGTTCCACCTCTGATCTATTATGCGCCATATGGGCTCATATTTGGCCTTGTTTGACCCATATAAATGTTGAATTGCCTCTTTGGCCTTATCCATGGTCTCATATAGATACCCTATGGGGCTTTTATTCCCATCCACCAATCGTAAAACTCTAACCAACGGTTCTGACACCTAAAATATAAAAAAATTAACAAAATCAGCAAGTTGTAATATTAGAAAGCAAAAAACTAAATCATCAATCAAAGTTTGAAAACTTACATTGATGATCTCCTCCATTTGTTTGGCAAATCTATCATCAAAAATAGTCTTCTTGATTTTATCTGCTTCAGGCTTCTTGGAATAAGGACTCTCCAACCATTTTTCACTCACAAACATGTGATTGAGGTTGGGCAATGTAGCTAAAATACTCTGCAAGGTGAGGAAATTAGTGGCAAAGCGTGTGACTCTTGATCGCACGAGATCCTTACCATCAGTGTGCTCTCTCGTAAGACTTAGGACCCATGTGTGATTGTAGATGAACTTTGTGATATTCCTTCCATCTTCAACCACATTCTTCACCCAACTTAGTTTCCCTATGTCCTCAAGGAGCAAGTCAAGACAATGGGCAGCACAAGGGCTCCAAAATAATGTAGGATGCCTTGCCATTAGAAGTTTACCAACTGCCACATATGCAGCTGCATTGTCGGTCACAATTACATTTTGAACTCCTACTTACATCACCACCTCATCCAACATGTTGCACAAGGTCTCTGCATTTTTTGTTTCATTGGAGGCATCAATTGATTTTAGAAATACCAATTGTCCCCTTGAAGCCACTAGAAAGTTGATGAGTGTCCTATTTCTACCATCCGTCCACCCATTAGATATAATGGTGCAGCCATTCTTTTCCCAAGTTCTTCTTTGTTCCTCCACTAGTTTGTGTGTGTTTTGGACCTCATTCTGCAATAATGGCCCACTCAACTCATAAGGACTTGGGGCCTTGAACCCCTTACCTGCCACGGTCAATGCAGTGACCAACCCTTCCCAATAAGGACTAGAAGCAACATTGAACGAAATATTGTTGTAGAACCAAAATTTAGCACATGCCAACTTCGCCTCATTTTGCAACTCTTTATTCCAAGAAGTACCTTCCAATGAAGGTTGTGCACCAGGAGTATTACGTGGAACAAAAAAACTAGAACTGAGGCTGCCCACACTTCCAGTTCCTATCCTCGTATCCGTGGCCCAAGAGAAGAAGAGCCTCCCATAGTCCTCTGTGACCCTGTAGAACTGCCATCGCCTCTGCTGCTCTCTTTTTACTTTCCTTCCTTTGGTCAAATGCTGCAAGGAGTGCTTTGGCCTCCATCTCAACCTCTTCGGGTGCCTTTGTACATGGTGTAACATCTCGACAAGGGATTCGTGCTAGGTGGTATTTCAGCCGGTTTATGCCACCAAAATAAGACTCGGTGCAATGGTTGCAAATCACCTCTCCTCGCGTTGCACTTGGTGTTCCATGTTTCCAGCAAGGATCTCTTGGTTTGCCACCACACTTTTTACTTGCAGAAGTCATATTCTTTTAGCAAGATACCTAGCAAAAGAGAGACAAGATAAACATTAAAAGATAAAAAGTGAAGCTAAACAAAATAAATGACACATTAAAATTTAAAAATAATTGAAATTAATTAAAAAGTATGAAATTTTTTGTATTAATTAAATTTCAAGGATTGTTATTGCCAATTGATTGAATTTTGAAACATAGTAAAATTAAAAATGATTGAAATATTTTAATATATTAATTTATAATATATATTATGATAAGTTGATATTAATGAATACTTGAAAAGAAAATAATAACAAAAATAATGATACTAAAATTTCAAATTTTATTTTGAATTTTATTTACAATCATTATTTTTGTTATTTTTTTCTTTTCTACTATTCATTAATTTATCATAATATAAAATTATAAATTAATATATTTCAATCATTTTAAATTTTAAATTTTAAAAATAAAGTAAATTAATTTTTTTTTTTTTAATTCTCTTTTAATTATAAGTTAATATATTAAATTATAAGTAGACTTTAGAATAATACTTAAGCCTTTTTTAATCTAAAGAAATAAAATACAAATAATAATATTGAAAGTTTCTTAAGACTAAGAGAATTAAAATTTAACAGTAACACTTTAAAAAAATAAATGAACTTGAAATATTTTTTTTTAGACTATAGCCACGACTTCAAAACAAAAAATGAATTTGAAATATTTTTTTTCAGACTATAGCCGTGACTTTAAAAAAATAAATGAGAAATTTTTTTCAGAGTATAGCCGCGTGGGTATACCTGGTATGAGGAACTAAGATTCGAAGAAACGAAGAGAGCAAACGCGAAACGCGAAACACAGATCACACAAAAAATTTCATTTTGCCGTCATTGATTTTCTCCTGGATCGATCTTTTTCTTGCCGACACGTTTTTTTTCGCCCTCGTTTTTACTCTTGCCGTCGTTTTTTCTGTCTGGGTCGCGACGCGAAATGTATAGAATAAGAAAGCTTTTTGTTTAAGTTTATATCAAAAAAATTAGGGTTAAAAAAAAACTTGTTTTAAGTTTCCATGGTCGCGTTTTATTGAGAATCTCGCATTTTTCTGCGCGTTTTTTGAGAAAAAATCAGTGCGCGTTTTCATCAAAACACGGCAGCAAGTATTAATGCAATTTACTCGCCCAGCTACTTGACACACAATTAATCGCGATTTCTGCGAGTTAATGGCGATTTTTTCATCTATGGTTTAGACCATTTTGAGCAAAATACCTTAATGAAGGAATTTTTTTTGTTTGGGTACAACATTAGGCTCCGTTTGGTGACCATGTTGAATACCTACGACATGGGAGAATCGGGGAATCTCTAAGTTTTTGTAGACCAGTGACTTAACAGTTGGGCATTGGAGTCAGGACTTTCTTCCTATTCGCCTAATACTTGGATTTTTCCTAAAAAATCACCTATAACAAGACTACATTAATCACCTAAAACACGACATAACTTCACAGAAAGGGGAAACACATTACGACATAACGAAAAAGTATAAACAAATTATTTACAAAAATTTACTCCTCCCTTGTAGGGATGAAGTGCTTGAGATATTGCCCGTTGTATGGCAGCGGGAGAAGCCTTCCATCTTGATGTGATAGAATGTATGTGTTTTGTCCTCTTGATTTGTAGATCTAGAAGGGCCCTAGCCACAAGGAATCAAATTTCCCATCCATTCCTTTAGGCTCATGCCTTTTGTCCCATAACAGGACTTGATCTCCAATCTCGAAGTCTCACTGACAAGCCTTCTTATCAAAAATCTTCTTCACTCGCTCTTGATGTTGAGTGATTCTGTCGACGACATCCACCCTCTCCTCTTCTAGCTTCATCAAGTACAAAATTCTCTTTTCGATTAGATCTTTGAACTCCCCATCCTCCACTGTGGATGCCAACTGTAAGGCGGACAACTCCAGTGTGATAGGTAACATTGCTTCTGTACCATACAAAAGTGTAAAAGGCGAAGTGTCGATGGCTCTTTTGGGAGTGATTCTATCCGCCCAAAGAGCATCATATATCTTTTTGTGCCAAGCTTTCTGATTTGAGTCAACCAGCTTACACACGATTGTGACTGTAATTGTTTGAAGATTCGGCCTATCCATTACCTTGAGGGTAATAATCTGATGAATGTGACAACCTAATGCTGTGATCAAAACAAAAATTATTAATTCTTCTGATGAGAAACTCATTGCATTATCAGCCACAATTTTGCAAGGCACCCCGAAGCGCGAAATGATGTTCTCCTTCAAAAAGTCACAAACAATTTTCAAGGTAGCTCTCTTGGTAGGAACAACTTCAACCCATTTTGTAAAATAATTAGTCTCCATAAGGACATAAACATGCCCCTTATTGGAATGTGGGTTGATGGGACCTACGAAATCCATACCCCATTGCTGAAATGGAGCATCAGTAATCACTGGCCTAAGTGGAGTAGCTGCCAATCTGACTTTGCTAGCAAACTGTTGACACGTTTGACACCTATACACCCATTCATATGCGTCACGAAACATGGTTGGCCAATAGAACTTTGCTCGCAGGATCTTGAATGCAATGAATCTCGATGAAAAGTGACCACCGCACGTTTGACTGTGTAAAGAATCCAACAATCTATGTTGCTGGTCTTTGCCGACGCATAATAGGAAAGTTTCGTCAAGGCCACACTTGTACAAAACGTTATTGACAAGCACAAAGTTCTGTGCTTTCAGCTTCAAAGTTCTCTTTTGTTGTTTGTCCATGTGACGTGGACATTCTCTATAAGTTGAATAATACCACAAGGCTGTGTACCATTCCTCCATAGAATCAACTAATAGGACCAAAGGAAGGTCCTCTTCAGGTTCAGTTTCAATTCCACCATTGCTTTGATACTTTTGATCTCCATCTTCTGCCAAATATTGACAAAGACCTTGCCCGTGGACGAGCTTGGTCAACTTGATCTCCAGATCATACTCTTTAAGTTTTGCAATCCAGTTTCCTCTTTTCGTGCCCATCTCCTGTTGAGTTAGCACAGTTTTTTTCTGTTGGATCAGTGACAAACACCGTTGTATGAGAATTCAAGATATAAAACCTGAAACCTTTAACAACTCTGACAACAGCATACGCATTCTTCTCAATTTGAGAATAACACAATTCACTATCTTTGAAGCTAGTGCTCATGAAAGCAATTGGAGATTCTCCTTCTTCACTGAGCTTTTGAGTCAATATAGCAAACAGCATGTGCTCTTACGCATAACAATAGAGGATAAAATCCTTCTCAAAGTTAGGACGAACCAACACTGGTGCGTTAGCAATAGCTTCTTTGATTTTGGTAAAGGCCTGCTTGCCTTCTTCTGTCCATATGAAAGTGGACGTCTTTTTCATCATAGTTGAGGTCTCCTTCGTCAGCTCCGAAAAATCTAGTACAAACCTCTGGATAAAGTTGACTTTACCGAAAAAGGAGTGCACTTGTGTTTTGTTGGTTGGAAGAGACAGGTTCTTAATTGAATCCACCCAATTTGGGTCAATTACAGTTCCCTCTTTGGTAACGATATGGCCAAGTAGCTTGCCCTCCGTCACCACAAAGATAGTCTTCTTAGGATTCGGTGAGATCTTGTGGTACTTGCATCTCTCGAACACTTTCGCAAGATGCGAAAAGTGGTCTTCCCGTTTATCTGAGAAAACGGTCAAGTCATCAAGATAGACAACTACTATTTTGTTCTTGAGATCTCCAAAAGCCAGATCCATGGCCCTTTAAAAAGTAGCACCAATGTTGATGAGGCCGAAAGGCATCCTCTTATAAGCAAATGTTCCCCATGGTATGGTGAAAGCCGTCTTGATCTGATCCTCCTTTGCCATGGCAATCTAATTGTATCCGAAGAAACCATCAAGAAGTGATAGCATCTTCGAACTGGTGACTGTGTGCAAGGTATGCTCCATGATTGGTAAGGGGTAGTTGTCCTTCAAGTACGATTGATTCAAATTCCTAAAATCCATGCAAATTCTTTTTTCACCGTTCTTTTTGCGCACAGGAACTATGTTAGACACCCAGGTGGAGTGATGAATTGGAAAAATTATCTTCGAGTCCACCATCTTCTGAATTTCCGCATAGATAGTATCTTGAATCTGTGGATTATAATGTCTCTACTTTTGCCTGAAAGGCTTGACATTAAACTGCAGAGGAATTGTATGTGACCATAGTTGCAAGACTCGCCAATTTCAAAAACTCGCCAAGCCCGAAAAATACGGTACAAAAAAAACTCGGCAAAAGTTCGGAAAAAACTCGGCAACTTAAAAAATTGCTTAAACTTCATTAAAAACACATTTTTTTTGCAAAATTCAATGATAAGATGCATCCAATGAGTCAATAAAATGAGTACATAGAAGAAACAAGCTGAGTCTAGTTATATTTGATTGATTTGAAAGAAAATTAGATACAAAATCGCATCCCCATATGGAATGCTCAATACGTTGATATTGATAGTCTGAAACAAAATGAAAATAGCAAATTGTTTTTGTAAAACTGAAAGTAAATACAACATTAATATATTTCAGCTTTTACAAATTCACATCTTCCTCTTCCCATGTCTAGTACTTCTAGTCCTCAGTACTATGGGAGAGGGTGTAGTCGTGGCCTAACTCGTAGGCATCTGCTGTGGCTGCTCAACCTCCATCTTGGATGTAGATCCTACTACTGGTGGCTCTGGCACTGCCAATGACTCCTCCTCAAGATCATCCTCAATGTCATCCAATGAGAATGCAAATCCACCCCCCCCCCTCCATTGCCTGTCGCTCAAAGTCATAGATCTCATTCTCGGAAAACAATGGAGGTTGCTCATCTTGCCCTATCCAATCATTGTATGGATCTATCTCATCCAAATCAATTGGATCATCTGATATTTCCTTAATCTGTTTTTTGCGCAGCCGAAGATTATATTGCACATGTACAAGGTCATTCATGCGTTTTTGAGCTAGTTTGTTCCTTTTCTTTGTGTGGATGGCCTCAAACAAGCTCCAATTGCGCTCACAATTGGATGAACTACAAGCCTGCAATAAGACACGGAGGGCAAATTTTTGGAGATGTGGGGTATTTCCACCCCAATTTGACCACCAAACATCTACAAAAAACAAATTAAAAGTTAGAAAAGAACTTAGAAACTTAGAAAGGAAAGTCAAAACTCAAAAGTTGAAAACATATGTTATCAAATTATCAATATTTGTAACTTGTAAATTTCAAATTTTATACCTGGTGGCTGATTGTGTATTGTCTTCTTTGCTAGCTCTAAAGAGAAGAGTGCACCTCTTTTTTCTCTATAACTTTGGATTTCATTAACAACGAGTTCTCCCTCCTCAAGGGTGGGTGACATCCTCTGAATGCACTTCATGAGGCCCTCCATAACCTCTCCAGTAGGATCTGAGTAGGTGCTTGAATGGAAGAAATGAGGGTTCAAAAAGTACCCTGCTGCATGGAGGGGTTGGTGGAGTTGATGGTTCCACCTCCTGTCAATAATCTCCCAAATGAGATCAAATTTGAGGCTGTCCCCTTTATAATAATTTTTTATAGCCTCCTTGGCCCTATCCATGGCCTCATAAAGATATCCCATTGGGATTTTATCCCCATCCACCAAGCGGAGCACTCTAACCAAGGGCTCTGACACCTACAAATTACAATATAAAAATGCAAAAATATTAGAGTTTCAAATTTACAATGAAAGACATTAAAAAATTTATTCAATTTGAATTCAAATTCAATGTTTTGAAATTGAAGTTACCTTCACAATCTCTGTTGCCCTTTCTGCAAATTCGGCATCAAACACAATTTTTGACACCTTTTCTCCTTCTGGCTTCTTCGAATAGGTTGAGTCCATCCATGGTTGACTCACAAACATTTGTTTTAAAGCCGTCAAAGAACTAAGAATGCTTTGCAACGTTAAAAAAATTGTTGCAAACCTTGTGACACCTGACCTCACCAATTCTTTCCCTTTGGTGTGCTCCCTCATCAAGCGAAGAACCCAAGGGTGATTGTAGATGTATTTAGTAATCCTCCTCGTGTCCTCTACAATTGGTGTGACCCAATCTAGTTTTCCTATGTCCTCCAAAAGAAGGTCAAGGACATGGGCTGCACATGGTGTCCAACAAATTGAGGGGTGTCTATCTTGGAGGAGTCTTCCTGCTGCCACATATGCTGCTGCATTATCAGTTATGATTTGCACAATATTTGCAATCCCCACCTCCATGCAAACTTCCTCCAACATCTTAGCCAAATTTTCTGCAATTTTTACAATGTGGGAGGCATCAACTGATTTTAAGAACACCACCTCTTCTTTGCATGCAACCAAGAAATTAATGATGGTACGGTTTTTTCCATCCGTCCACCCATCAGAAAGAATAGAGCAGCCATATTTTATCCATTTTTCTTTTTGCTCCTCTACTGCTGCCCTTGCCCTTTCAGTTGCATTAGTAAGCAACCTATAAATACAAAGTGAAATTAAGTACACAATTTTTATTTGTAAACAAAAAAATAGCTTAAAATCATTATAAATTAAACTTAAAAAACATAAATTAAAGAACATAAACTAACCTCCCACTCAAGTCTGTGCGAGAAGGCACCTTGTAGCCTTTTCCTACAACTGTCAATCCGGTGACCAAATTGTGCCAGTAAGGAAAACTCGCCACATTGAAAGGGATATTATTAAAATACCAAAAATCTGCACAAGCAATGTCTGCTTGCTCATGCACCTCCCTATTCCATCCAGTCACCTCTAAGGAAGGTTGTGCACCAGGTGTGTTTCTAGGCACGAAATAATTATCCAACCGTGTAGGTCCTGCAGCTGCCCCTGCCCCTGGTGCTCTACTAGTGGTAGATGAAGCTGAGATGGAGGTATTAATGGGTTGCTTTGATCTTCGCATACGTGGGCCACGAAGAGAGCCCACTATCTCCTCAGTAAAATCATAATCATCATCTGACTCAATTGGAGCACCTTGAGAAGAGGCAATGGTTGCTTGCATTGCTAGTCTTGCCTTCTCTCTTTGCATTTTTTTTTCTTCTGCAGCTGAAAGTATGGCATTCATATGTCTTTTTATTTCTTCCGTGGTTTTAGGACATTCCTTAGCATCACGTTGAGGGATGCCTGCAAGGTGGTACTTGAGGCGATTGATGCCTCCACGATATACTTTTTTACATTGAATGCAATATACCGTGCCAGGTATGGGTCCTAGATAAGCATATTTCCAGGCAGGATCTCTAGCTCCTGGAGGACGAGCGCCTACAAACCCCGCAGGCACGGATGGGATAGAGCTTGAGGTGGAAGCAGGTTCAGTAGCCATTATCAATTAATTATTAACCTACACAAAGTGAAAGTCAAAGCACAACTTGTTAGTTTTTTATAGAAAATTTAAAAACAAGCTAAATTAGATTAAATCAAAAGAGATTACTTTAAGTTTAAATTACTAAAAATCTATCACTAGATTCTAAACATTTTCATAACAAAAAAATTGGATTTAAAAAAAAAAATAATAACTAGGGTTTCAAAGAAATGTGAAAAAATGTAACAAATCTGAAAATTACTTCAAACTAGTAAAAAATTAAGCTAATCTAAGATTGTAAACATGTTATTCAACAAAAAAGAGGATTCAAAACAAAAAAAATAACTAGGGTTTAAAAAAAATGAAAAAATCAGCAAAATATGTGAAAAAATTAGCAAAATTCATAAAAAAATCTTGTTTTGATGAATATAAATGCATTTAAATCATTTCCAGACTACATTCAGATGATTTGTTAACATAGAACCAACAAGAATGAAGAATTTTCTAAAAAAAATGAAAGAATAAGAAAAGTGAGAAACCCTACCTGGAAATCCAATTTGCCTTCTAAATTTGATGTGAATGCCCTTCAAATCTTGTCTTTTGGATGCAAAATCGCTGCAAATGGGCGCACAATGCCTTGGAGAGGTTTTTTGCTGAGTGTTAGAAGAGAATGAATGAAAAAAATGAAATTAAATTTGCTTTTAAGCGGTTGCTTGGACATCCCAAAAGTCGCGCGGGTTTTTCTAGGAAACTCGTCGTACATTCTGGAAAAACTCGCCAAAAGTACGGCGAGTTTTCTCGGCGTACAATTGCCTGGAAAACTCGCCAGCCAAAAAAACTCGCGAGTTTTTTGAAACTCGCCGAGTTTTTGGCGAATCTTGCAACTACATATGTGACAATTCGACAGGTATGAAGACCTTCAAGTCTTCATAAGACCAGGCAAATACATCTTTGTATTGTTTGAACAAGGCGGTAAACTTCTCAGCTTCTTCTGGAGTACAACACTTGCCTAGATTAACAAGCCGAGGCTCGTCTTCAGTGCCAATGTTCACTTAGTAATGACCAAAGTATTAACACCTGCCATCTTTTGATCTCGGATGTATCGGTCATGCCGGTCAAAAATGTTCTCTAAAGGCACCAGACCCTTGGGAATATGATTTCCTTTCAATTGAATGATACCAGAATCTGGAGCTTCAGAGTCTTCTATAAGTGATTCTTGGAAAGGAGTGGAACTTCCTTCACTGAACAACTCTTTGTAGTTGTCTCTCATAACGAGAAACTCTTTGATGTCATCGTCGTCATCAAAGACTTGCCAGTTGTTTGAATTATCTGGAACAACCGGCCTGTAGATCAGCTCAATAGCAAAAGAATTTTGACGAAAATCATAATGTGGCATGAATAGAGCGGCTGATACCGAGGGCATCGACTCTACTATTGTCTATACATGGAATGTATTTGATGTCGAACGCATCGAACCAGTCGATGGCATTCCACACCCTCTGTCTGTAGGATCGAAGGTGAGTATTTCTGACTTGGAAATGATCTTTGATCTGCTTGACTACCAACTTTGCATCTCCTTCGACTCTAAGTAACTTGATCCCCATATCCTTCCCATTCTTGAGACCTAGTAAAAGCGCCTTGTATTCTGCCATATTGTTAGTGCATTCAAATTGTAATCGGTATGCAAACAGATATAGACGACCTTTGGGAGAAGTGATCACAACTCTTGCTCCTGAACCTGATGTTGAGCAACTGTCGTCGAACTGCATCGTCCACACTTTTGATTCTTCATATGATGTAGTTGTGGAAAGTGCAAACTTCTGACAACCTTCATTTACATCAGATATCATAGCATATGCCCTTGGACCCGTGTCTTGATATAACACTTGTGCTTGTGGATCCTGGGATTTTACCACCGTGAACCTTGACTTGGCCTCTAGTTCCAGCTTAAAACTGCCCCTCTTCAAGGGAATTGTCACGAACGACCAATCCAATTGAATTTCACCTCCAAGGTCTTTGCAAAAACTCCTACTGAGCAACATCCTGTAATTGGTTGGAATGTCAACGATAAAGATAGTCATCATAATGTAAATGTAATCAAATCTTTATCAAATAGGATCCTAAGAAATCTAAGGAAACACTAAGGTCTGAAATTCTGTGTGAGAATTCTAAGTCAAATATTAATTTCCAGATTTCTTCTCTTTATACTGAATGTGTTGATTGCAAAACATTAATAAATTTCGATATTTGCATATCAATGATGGAACAATGTTAAATACCTTTGGAGACCCGCCTCTAAGAGATGCGTCTCATGAGAGGACGTGTCTCCACTTGTGGAGACACGTCCGCTCATGGGACGTGTCCCTTTGGGCGCGCAGGTCTCAAAGGCAACCGACTAACACTCGGTTTTAACTAACTTAATACATATGCCTTCACATACATGGCGGATATATATTACATGAGTTCTGATTTTATTCAATGCAGAATTTTATCATCATTTTATTATTTCGAATTTATGCATGCTTATAAATTCGTTTTACTTATTTTCCAGAAATATGTTTAAGGATTAAATTCGATCACATATAAATGATGATGATGCTATTTAGCAATCATCATTTATATCTGACCGAAGCTATATCTCATTAACACTCCCTCTTAGCTAGGGAATATATTTCAAATCAAATAAGTGGAGATATCACCTTCACACGTGATATCGAAGATATGATATATTTTCTCAATATTGTCAAGTCACATGACATTCTTCATAACAAATCTTTATTATGGTATGTGCACTGACATCAAGTCACATGATGTCTACCATAATTCATGGCATATCCACGGATATAAATATCCACCATGATTTATCTCTTAAGGATTACAATGATCTTCAGATGACATGAAGTCCCATGATATCCATCAAAGTGTCCAAGAGATACTATCAGGATATGTCCACAGATATCAAGTCACATGATATCTATCATGATAGTTTAACTCATCATTGTAGAGTCGTCACTTTACAATGTCAAATACAAGTGTTCATTAGTAGAAAGATCGTCACCTTTCAATAATGTACACAAGGGGAGTAGGCCCATAAGGTCATGGAGTCACACACATGACAAAAGAGTTTACACATTAAACATCTTTATATATTAGTACAATTTATAAACAATTTGAATTTCAGACATAAATATCAAATTACACTTCAACCATACCAAGTTTCTTCTTGAAGTGCTCTACCTTGATTCGGGAGAGAGGCTTGGTGAGAATGTCTGCAGTTTAATCATTTGTATTAACATACTCCAACTGGATCACTTTCCTTTCCACCATATCTCTTACATAATGATAGGGGATCTCAATGTGCTTAGATCTATCATGGAAGACAGGATTACAGAGAGTTTGATGCAACTTTGATTATCACAATGAATAATTGTAGGATTCAAGGGCTCACCAAAGAGTCCCACAAGCAATTTACGAAGCCAAACTGCTTCTCTTGCTCCCATAGAGGCTGCAATGTATTCAGCTTTTGTTGAGCTCTGTGCAACTGAAGACTGTTTTCTGCAAATCTAGGAGATCATAGCCAATCCTAAATTGAAGCAACATCCTGATGTGCTTTTCCGATCGGTTACACTTCCAGCCCAATTTGAATCAGAGTACCCATGTAGATCTAGTTGGTCATTCTTGTAAAGAAGACCATATCCAATAGTGCCTTGAAGATATCTCAAAATATGTTTCACAGCCATTAGGTGAATTTCCTTTGGCTCACACATGAATTGGCTGAGAACATTCACTGCATAGCAAATATCAGGTCTGGTGTTAACCAAATACATCAAGGATCCATTCATCTGTCTATAAAGGGTTGGATCTGCACACTTGGATTTTGTTGCTGCTTCTTTCAGTTTGTGAAGGTTGGTTTCCAGAGGTGTAGACATCGGTCTGCAGTCCAACATTCTAAACCTCTTCAAAATATCAATAGTATACTTCCCTTGGTTTAGTATAATGCCTTCTGATTTCTGCCATACTTCCAAACCTAGGAAGTAGTGTAGAATGCCCAAGTCTTTCATGTCAAATTCAGAAATTAGATCCTGCTTTCCTTGAGCAATGAGGTGATCTTCTCCTGTTATCAGCAGGTCATCAACATATAAAATAATTATTAGCATATCACCTTTGATTACCTTGAAGTAGAGATTGGAGTCAGCATCATTCTTGGAAAATCCTAGTCCTAAGAGATAGCTGTCAATTCTTTCATACCAAACCCTGGGAGCCTGTTTAAGTCCATAGAGGGGTTTCTTCAGTCTGCACACATGTTTGTCAGGTTTATGTATCACAAAACCTTCAGGCTGTTCCAGATAGACTTCCTCTTCAATGGTTCCATTCAGGAAGGTAGTTTTCACATCCATTTGATGGATCTTCCAACCTTTAGCTGCAGCAATGGCTAAGACTGCTCTCACTGATGTGTAGCGGGCAACATGTGCAAATGTTTATTCATAATCAATGCCTTCCTTTTGAGAAAAACCTCTAGCTACAAAACGTGCTTTATGTTTTTCTATACTGCCATCAGCAACATGCTTGATTTTGAAGAGCCATTTGGAAGAGACAACAGATTTCTCTTTCGGACTAGGCACTATATCCCATACATCATTCTTTAGAATGGACTGATATTCCTCCGTCATTGCATTCTTCCATGCTTGATGTCTGAAGGCTTCTGTAACACTGACAGGTTTTGAGTTTATGATGTTGTTCATTAGAGCAACATAGCCAGAGAACCGTTTGGGTCTTTTACTTTCCCTGAACGTTCCTTTGGGTGTTGCATGATCCTCGACTTCTTTAATCATCTTTCTAGCCCAAAGTGGTCTCTTTATGCCGTTGTCATTTGTATTCTCATCTGAAGTAGAAGGAAGTTCATGTGGCATTTCCTGAGGATGCTCCCTCTGAATCTCAGGAGCAGGTTCCATTTTAGGTACTCTAGGGGAATAGGTTTCTATTTCACTAGAACTTCTTGCCCTCTTGAATGCAATGTCTTCTTCAAAGATGACATCTCTGCTCAATTCAATTTGTTTCTGCCCAGGTATGAATATCCTGTAGGCTTTGGAGGTTTCACTATAACCCACAAATACCCCCTTCTTTCTGGAAGGTTTTAGTTTGAATCTTTTCTTTTTGGGCACATGAATATAGACAGGACAACCAAAAATCCTAAAATGACTAATGTCAGGTTTTATGTCAGTAAAGGCTTCTTCAGGAGTTTTGTTATCAAGATGAGAATGAGGACATCTATTTTGAATATAGACAACAGTCCTAGAGGCTTCTGCCCAGAAAGAAGTTTCAATGTTTTGGTCAAGCAACATTGCCTTAGCAGCCTCTACAATGGTTCTATTTTTTCTTTCAGCAACCCCATTTTGTTGAGGGTTGTAGGCAACTGTGACCTCCCTCTTAATTCCAGCACTCATGCAGAATTCCTTAAAAATTTCAGAGGTGTATTCTTTCCCATTGTCTGTCCTTAAGATTTTTATTTTATTTCTGGAGAAGTTTTCAGTAAGGGCTTTGAACTCTTTGAACCTTTTGAGGATTTCTATTGACTCTTTACACTTAAGGAAATAGATCCAGGTTTTCCTAGAGAAGTCATCTATAAATATGACATAGTATAGAAATCCTTCTTTAGAGGGTACAGACATGGGTCCACATAAGTCTGCGTGAACCAGTTCTAACACATTTAGGGTTTTGCTCAAACTATTGGGAAAGGATCCCTTTGTATTCTTTCCTAAGGCACAACCTTTACAAGTTCCTTCATGAGATGGTTTTAACTTAGGTAAGCCTGTTACAAGTTTTTCCACAGAAGGTAGGGCACGGAAATGAAAGTGTCCTAATCTTCTATGCCAAATCTCATTTGAATCAAAGGTGTCAAGGGTAAGGGCTTGTTTAACTTCAGTGCATAGTTTGTAAAGGTACCCTTGTCTTACACCTATGGTTTGGGCTTTCTTGATAGTTGAGTTCTTAGGCCATGCTAGAACTTTCCCATCCATAAAGGTAACTCTATATCCATTGTCTTCAAGGGTAGAGATGGATATTAGATTCCTCTTTATTCCAGGTACAAATAAGACTCCAGTGAGTTGAAGAGAAAGACCAGATTTCAGTTTGATGGAGCAAGTTCCAACCCTTTTTATAGGGTGTGTAGAATCATCCCCAATGGTTACTTCTTCATCAATCTTTTTAGTCATAGTGTCTAGGCGTTCTCTGAATCCTATGATATGTCTAGAGGAACCACTATCAATTACCCAATTGTGGGTGTTGTTAGATACTTGACTAGATAAGGTTGTATAGAACACAAAGTTCTCAGATTCATGATCTGAATTTGTCTTTCCTACTTTGGCAAAAGATGCTTGTTGCTTTGATCTGTCAGGGCACTTCATTGCATAGTGGCCATATTGATCACATCTAAAGCATTGCACTTGAGAGATGTCTTTCTTCTTAGAAGATCCCTTTCCATTGGAATTTCTCTTTCTTTTAAAAGATCCTCTCTTGTAGGAGTTTTTCTTATTCCTCTTATTAGACGTTGTGTTGAGTACATGAATGTCTTCATCTATGTTCTTCTATTTATTTTCTTTTGTGGAGAGTCTTGTTTCTTCTTGAAGGCAGTCAGTTTTTAGCCTATCAAACTTAGGGAGTTTAGATCTCACACTTATTTCTTGAACAAATGACTCCCATGAGTTTGGTAGGCCTCCTAGTGCAATTAGAGTTAACTCTTTGCTATCAATCTGATATCCAATTGTGGATAATTGATCCCTTAGTTCAATGATCCTCATGAAGTATGCATTAATGGACTCTCCTTTGTTTATTTGAGCATTGTTGATTTGCCTCTTTAATGCAAGAGTCCTACTGGTGTTGTTGATCTCATAGGTACTCTCAAGAGATTTGAACATATGATATGCAGTTTCATGTTTTGCTAGGATGGGCACTATATGATCTCTAACTACATCTACTAAGATTTTCATGGCTTTTTCATTGTTTTCAATCCATTGAGTTTTCTCAGGATCAGCCTCTAGTTCCCTTTTATTTTCTCTCACAAGTGAGTCTTATTTATTCTCTTTAAGGATCATCATGATTCTAAATTTCCATGATGTGAAGTTGTCTGCTCCTGCAAGACGATCTTCAAATCTGATCACACTTGACATTATGAAGAATGTGATGTGAATTCGATTTTAGAAAATACGAATTTTCTAGAGCAATCCGATCTCTAGATTTGATTTGGATTCACACAACTTGGCTCTGATACCATGTAAATGTAATCAAATCTTTATCAAATAGGATCCTAAGAAATCTAAGGAAACACTAAGGTTTGAAATTCTGTGTGAGAATTCTAAGTCAAATATTAATTTCCAGATTTCTTCTCTTTATGCTGAATGTGCTGATTGCAGAACATTAATAAATTTCGATATTTGCATATCAATGATGGAACAATGTTAAATACCTTTGGAGACCCGCCTCTAAGAGACACATCTCATGAGAGCGACATGTCTCTTTGGGCGCGCGGGTCTCAAAGGCAACCGACTAACACTCGGTTTTAACAAACTTAATACATATGCCTTCACATACATGGCGGATATATATTACATGAGTTCCGATTTTATTCAATGCAGAATTTTATCATCATTTTATTTTTTCGAATTTATGCATGCTTATAAATTCGTTTTACTTATTTTCCAGAAATATGTTTAAGGATTAAATTCGATCACATATAAATGATGATGCTATTTAGCAATCATCATTTATATCTGACCGAAGCTATATCTCATTAACACATAATTTTCTTTCCAGGACAAGACACTAGCCTTACTTGTGCATCTTTCAGTTGACTGATCAACGACACCGGCTTTGACTCAAGTGAGTAACACTTTTCTTGAGTTTTGGTGCACGAAAGTCCCAACGCGTTCATGATCTGCAAGGGCATGACGTTGTCTGAGGCTCCGCTATCTGTGATACAATTGCTGAGCTTAAAACCTCCTATATACAAAGATATATAGAACGGTTTTGGATTGTCTTCTGCTGATACGGAGGATTCAAGCAATGTAGGCTAGACTGCATCCTTCTTCTTTACCACCTTGAGGATTCGATCCAACTGCTCTGGATGATCCTGAAGATACTCCAATTGTGAGATTTGTACCTTCGTCTTCATCATGGAAGACACAATGTCGAAGTTCGTTGAGGTTGGATCCTAAGCAACTAGCACGGTGTTCTCTTGTGAAAACTTGGGATTGGAAGTGGAAGGCACTTCCTTTCCCTTTTCATTTGGCTTCTGCTTTTTCTCTTCTTTTTGTGCTTTGAAGTGTTGGGCACGTGTGAAGATAGGTGATGAGATGTTCTCATGATTGACCACAAGAGAGTATTGGCGGTAGTCTTCTTCTTCTTGTTCATTAACGGGTTCTCTGCCGAAGTATCCCGTTGCGGAGTCGCCATCAAAGTCATTTGTCTGTGGTGAGACAACATTTGTAGTTGGTGAAGATACGAAGCTTGTACTTGGAGCAGCATCAACAAATCCCATGATCTGATTCATTCTTTAATTTTTCGGGTATGTGGCTCCGGTGTGTTCAATAGTGTCATGGAAAGAGCAATAGGCTGTGGGCTTTTCAGTATCAACAGGTTGTCTTGATTGTCCTTGCGGGAACCTTGATTTGTAGTTGTTGAATGGCTGGAAGTTATTCCTCTTCGGCTGGTAAGGCTGCTGAGGTTGATATGGTGTTTGTGTAGGTAGTGCTTGCTGCCCTTGAGTAGGTGACTGTCTTTTGAGAATTGTCACCTCGTTGGCTACCTTCTGTAGCAGTGGATCAGTAGACGCTTGAACAAGCAGTTTGATTGAATCGTTCTTCATCTTTCTCGTCGTGATCATGTTATCTTCAATCTTGATAGCTTCTTCTTGTGTAAGTTGTAGATCTATTCTTTGGCTTCCCTTCAAGAAAAAAGGCTATTTCTGACGATAGTGCGTTGATGAAGCTGCTCATCAAAATCTCATCGGACGAGTTGAGTGTATGGGAAAGACGTGTGACAAGGCGGTTAAACCTTGCTACGAACTCCCTCATCGGTTCTGTAGGCTCCATCTTTGAGTTTGAGAGCCGCGCAAATAAGTGGTTGCTGTCCTCAACAGGCTTGAATCTTGCCAAGAATTTTTCGCTCATGATTGCCCAACTTGTGATAATGCCTGGTTCAAGACTATTGAACCAGTCTGAAGCATTATTCTCTAGGGTCTCAACAAAGAGACGAACAACTAAGTATTCATGTGGTACATGCAAAATGGAACAAGCCGCTGTGAATGCTGAAACCTGTTCATTGGGATGTCGGGATCCATCGCCATGGAATCAAGGAAATTGCTTTCGCGATCCCTTGGGTACCTCATGGTGTCCTACTAAGGTGAATGGTCCGATGTTGTCTCCCCAAGGTAGTGGGGTTGGACGTCTCAAGTTTCTTCCGTTCCGACCGTTGTGGTTGTTGTCACCCATTGCTTCAGCTGGGGCTAGAGATTCTTCTTCAAGTTCTTCTAGGAAATGCTCAAGAACCTCTTCAAAGATCGGGTCTTCTTGAAAGAGAGGATTATTTCTCCTTCCGATGTATACTAGGTGAGCCAGGATGCTTTATTCCCACGCGGGTGGTGGCAAAACTGGTCGATCAACTGCAAGATCTGCTCTTTCTTCTTCTTTGTCCAGAGTAGTAGCTACGTTCCTCCACTGAGTAAATGATGTATGATTGTCAAAAATAAAACTTCGCAGGCTACTAATGATGTCTAATTGCTCGCCTTCAACAGCACAAAGTTCGGCTGTATGATAGTCGGAGTGAGTCCTGGTTGTTGAACTGGAGTAGTAGGATGCTAGATGGTCATTCCCGTGACATAAAGCGTGAAGCTTTCTTGAAGTTTTCTTGCCTCGTGCCCCACGGTGGGCGCCAAAAAACTGTTGGCATTACAATTTGCACCTTTGGAGTGCGTATTGGCAACAAACAGCTATGCACAGTGCGTAATGGCTGCTCTTCAAATTAGGAAGGGAAGCTCCCTCTTTTGCTAATATGCGTGAAAAAGTAAATGATTCTAAATCCTATCTTTTTGACCCCGCTGGAAGAGGCATAAGGTTAAGGAAACCAAAAACATTGCAACTAAGGTTTTTCTCTGGTTTTGCAGATCTTAACTACAACTAACTAAATGCCTTTAATCTATCTTATTCCTCAAGAGAAACAGAGCATTAGGACTTAGGAGCAGGGAGTATTTGGACGATAAACTTTAAGATAGGATTCCCAAGGAGGAGACGACTCCTATCTGAGGTGTAGGCTGAAAGAAAGGTTATTGGTAACAACATCAAACGACAATCTTCACTTCTAAATTCCCGAGGAGACGACTCCTATCTGAGGTGTAGATATGAAACAAAGACTATTAATCACAACACAGCACAATAAACCTACTTCTAAATTCCCAAGGAGAAGACGACTCCTATCTGAGGTGTAGATATGAAACAGATTTATTAATCACAAATATAACCTAGGACAGCAGATTGTATGAACGACCTATCACATAGATAAACGATCAACCGAAATTATATTGAACAAAGATGAACCATTACAAGTAACATTGCACGGCAAGGTGGCTCAGCAATTTGTTTATTACTAATAAAAGCTCAAAGGTGAACCGATATTGAACATAGGAATATTGCCGACAACGTAACAACTCTCTATCCCAATGAATGGTTCGTGAATAGATACAAAAATAGCAATACTACAGGAAAGAGTTGGCTCAACATGTACACTATCAAGCAAAAGTTAATTACAAATGAGCAAGGATGCTCTTATTTATAGAACTTCAAGATGTAGGGAACCCTAAAATCACCTTGAGTTTACAATTAGTCTTGCAAGCATGTAAGAATTTATTTTGTAAGTCTAAATAAATGAAACTATACAGTTAACTAGAAAACTACCATTAGTTAACTGGAAAACTACCATTAGTTAACCGAAACAAACTAGACTAAATGGACATGTGCAACATGCACATCCTTATTGAAATGAAAGTTAACTGATAATTAACATCAGTCAACTGAATCCTAATTGAAAATACATCCCCTTGCGAAGATATCTCCAAGAATGAGATAGGCGTGCATGAGATAAGCAATGAGAACTCATGAAATGACGTTAACTACTGCTGCTGACTCTATCCTTGGAAATAATTGCACGTTCTAATTGGCTGACTTCTACAAGCCCTCTCTGTCTATCACCTCGTCCAGGAACTTGTCAATGGACTCTGGCACTCTGACGCTATCCATGATGATGAACTACCCGTTCAACTCTCTCTCTCCATCCTTGATCGCCCTCTGACTTTCTCTGACATCTGAAGTCGCCTTGTTAAAACTAGTTGTCATCACTGAGAAGTGATCCAACTTGGACGCCTCAATATCTCCACCTAGGTTATCACAAACCAGCTTCTCGAACTCAACCTGCACTACATCCAACTTAGCGCATGTACCATTCTCACAACGATAGTGGCATGGGATGTGAGTGACAAACTTGTTGATAGGTCTGAGAGCTGCAACAACATTCTCCTTGAGCGCGGCCATCTTTGTAGAGATTCTATCATACGTTTCCACTTTGAAAAGATGTTCTCTCCAAGCGGAAACCTTCTTCTTATCCTCCTCTGCTACAATGGCATCATGTGCAACTACCAACTGAGATATGAGTATCAAGTTTTTCGGCTTGCATTCTGCTATGGATATCTCGAGCTGCTGGATCCTCTGACGAAGATCATGTGCCTTGTACCTCAACTGATACAACTCTGTGAGGGGGTATCTGCCTGCAACAATGAAGTGTTCAATCCAATTGTCCAAGAGCCTCCCGCGATTGACCAAATCTCTGCTGATCTGCAGGTGTCTCTCGAAGCTGTGGGAGCATAGGTGCTTGTCCTGCGGTTCCATGAAGTAGATCCGAGATATACTGTCAGAGCTGCCTGATTTCAGCCTTGAAGGCTATGTTATCTTCTCCGTCCTTCATGACACATTCTTCCAAATTACTCACGACAACCTTGAAAAGGCTCACGTCCATGTGCCGAGTGCTCCTACAAAGATTTGCTTTGACGAAGGTTAAATCACCAACTTCAACTTCATCCAGGCTCTTGCCCTCTAGTGGTGTAGAAACTTCAACGACAATCTTTGCTTCAAGAGTCTTCTCAATGTGCACCTGCTTCTTAACTCTCTTGTTCGACCTATCCTGATAAGGATCGCCAAACTCAAATAAATTAAGCTGGTATGAAGGCCTACGCCTCTGTCTTCCCAAAGACCTTTCGAGCCAACACGAATGATCAATGTCGTCTTCTCGAGGAGAAATTGCTCCTACTATGTCAACCACTGGTGGATCAATTGGAATGAAAGTCTCATGAACTAGCGATTCTGGCTCCGAGTCAATAACAATAGGAGATGACTATGGAGAAAATGGTGGACTAGGAGATGATGAATCAACCTCAAATTGTACCACTGGTTCCACTATATTTTTCAGCACTTTCTCAATCTTTTTTCGCTTAGTGATGCTTTTCCCCTTCAAATCCCCACTAACCTTGACACCTTCAGGCGGCTTCAAGACAACTTTAACTCAAGGCCTCGACCTAGAAGTGGAAGGTAATGAAGAAAACCCTGCTGGCGGCTCTGTACCTGGAACTATCCTTCGCTTTCTCTTGCTCTCCAAGAAGTACATGCTTGTCTTAATAACTGATCTCGACAAGTCCTCAATTAAAGTATTCTCCTTGACATATCAATCTGGTTGGCGAAGTGGCTGGCGAGCAACTTGGTCCTTAACGAATGAATTTAGAAGTACCTCTCTGTCATCATCTAACAAACCCTCGACATCTTCTAACAAGAAATCAGCAAGCTATGGAAGAGTAAGTCTGCAATAATGACTTTGGCACATCTCAAATTCATCTTCGAGTTGACCCAAAAGTCCTCAAGCACTGCCCTATGTGAATTACTTCACTCCAACCGTCCTGAATAATGACCCAAAGGATCATAAGTACACGTCTGAGTGAGATACTTGAGTTGGATTTTTTCTAACTCATTCGTCATTAACTTGCAATCAGCAACAAACTTGCACTTGTATATACCCAATCCAAACAGAAAGGTGAATGCTGACTTGTGCCGATTGCGAAGAAAAGAGTGAACCTCTTGAGCTTGTCTCATAAACTCCATGAATAGGACCTTGTCTGATGGGTACCTCGGTAGCATCAGAGGTTCTCCGGCGTAACCATACACTCAGATATATGTGAAAATAGGGAATTGAATGAACCAATCCGCCCAACTTTCCATTGCTGATTTTGCCTCTGGTGAAATCTTAATATGCATCTTGTTATTGAAGTCTTTGACTGTCTTCATGAGAAAGTGATCATTCACCGCCTTGAAATCCTTTTCAGCCTTTGAAAACTCCAACTGTGAGTAATATTCGTGAACACGCTGAATGCCAAGAGTGTCATGCCCATATTTCTACGCTAGAAAAACCCAACAATTATTTTTTTTAAACATAGGTTTGCAACCTATCTCACACACAACCAACCACATTTGTAACTTTTAACGTGCCATGTCCAATCCTTAATGCGGTCAAACCCAAGTGCTATACCCTATGTCAAACACAATCAAATCACAACACTGACTAAATATGTATCATGGACTGAAATGCTCGACATTTAAACTTTATTAACATCATGATTATAGGATTCATAAGCTAGGCACTATCCAACCATCCTTGGTCATTTATATATGTAGACATTAATTTTACTATTACCTGAATTGTCTAACCATAATATTAATATCATTATCCGATCATCATGGGTGTGATAATGTTACTATTTTTTTAAAAGCTAGGTTCTCACGCTTTACCAAGCTCAGCAAGGAGCAATTTTATACATATACATCTTATATGTAAGTAATAAGGAAAATTAAGTTCCCACTATAAATCGACCACGAATTGTAAAATATTATAGTATTGCATGTTAAAAATTATTAATGCCTAGCAACGATACAAAAAGTAACATTAATATTAATGTTATGGCTAAAATCAATGTTATTACCAAAGGTGGTCTGGAGAGTATTTTCTTAATTAAATATTTCCAATAAGATTATCATTTGAACATTAACATTTTTTTTTTTTGTTTGTTTATCAGGTTCCAATTTCCATTTTCTTAGGTTTTGATTCATAGCTACCCATAAGCTTTCTATTTCTCCCCTAATACATATAACTCTCCCTAGATCACTTTGTTATGTCACTGATTAAATGCATACATCAACTTTCTGGGTTTATGTAAGTCACCACTAACTTTCACAGAATAGCTATATGTCATGCTTCAGGTACAGGAATAGCTCAAACCACTCTCATTTCATTTAGAGGTGAAGTAAACCACCAGTTTTAAATCTAAACTCACCCTCAATTAGCTGATATCTGGTTCACTCTTTTTATTGTTAAGAATGATAAATATTATTATTAAAATCTTATACCTGACGTAAAGGAGCTATATGATCCTTTGGAAATAATCTGCAAAGCACTTTTGCTTGTAATGTCGTTATGCAGTTCTTGTACACATCTTACTTATCCCATTGCACCATTGCTGCTAAAATTTCATTTACACCTTACCCAATTAGTTACGTTGGCTCGAATGTTAGGTTCTCTGGTAATCAGTTTCCTAAGAAGCCTGAGCAAATTCAATTTGACTTTGTTGCTCTATTACTTGAGTGGATGCAACAAAACACTATATTTCCTGTTCACTTCACATATAGTTTTTTTTTCTTTTTATTAGCATATTTCTGTTTCTCTTACATTAAAGTCTTCCTTTAACTCCCAACAATGGGAAGCACAATATTCTTTTGTTTAACTTGTAAGGCTGCAAGGGAATAACCCTTCCATAAGAACTGGTTTTAACAATCACGGGAAGATACAATTAAAAATTTGCATGATACTTCTTCAAATGCCAAACAGAGGTTCCTCTTTGTTTCAACTCCTCTTTCGATACAAGTTTAAAGGGAAATTTACTTTACTTTATCATACCATCTACTTACTTAAGCTTTCATATTTACAATCTTACATAGAAATGAAATGAACATGACAACCACTGAACATAGACTCTCTCTTTCTATTCTTTTCATTTTACAACTAAATACTAGATGTTTCATATTGCACCCAACATTTGGGAACACAAGAATAACACACAGTTAAATAAGACTCGCTCTTTTACCATTCTTTTTTTTTTTGTACAACACAACTTCTTTTTTTTCATTTTGCAAACAAATTTAAAGAATACAATGAAGGACACACAACTGATCACGGCTTGCTCTCCACCCTACCGTAATGGCATCATGGAGCCTCATGGGCTCTAGCCATACCCCCGAGCAAGGAATTATTTAATCTCCATGAGGACCAATGGAGTCTTTTCTCATTGTTACAAGGCAACAAAACTAACATAGCACAAGTTTCTTTCATCTAAGCTCTCTATTTCCTGTTTTCAACCATGATCCTTACACTATGTCACCTTCTTACAACAAATAAACAAGGGTAATTGGGAATAGGAAGAACTTATCTCTTTTCCTTTGGGTGAAAGAATTGAACTTTTTTATCCAACTTTCCTCTCCAAGCCAAGCCATCTTCATCATTATCTTCCCAAAGAGATGAACTCCTCTCCTTTTCTCATTCTTTCTACCATTTTCACTCAAGTTCTCCAAGAGGAGAAGTGGGCAATGCCCAAATCTTCCATCTTCTTGAGATATATAGGAATCCTCCAAACCTACACTCTTTCCCACAAGTGCTCACACATGTGTGAATCTTGTGCCAATTCCAAGAACTTTTGGGGAGTAAGAGGTTGAGAGTGACAAGTCACTCTTCCCAAGCCCCAACATTTTTTTGAATTCGTCACATTCATGAATGTGGACTTTTGAGGGGTCTTTTCACACTCCAAGGACAAGTTCACATGTCAAAAAGGTTCCAAACCCATAGGTATAAGTCCTAGGGGTCTATTCTTGTTCAAAATCCAAGGAAATTGATTCAATAATCCCTTTTTAAATCCCACACAAGAATCCATACGAATTTTGATCCTAACCAAGGGTTTCAACCACAACCAAACTCACATCGTGGATTCTACTCAAACATAATCACCCAATCAATAATAAAACCTCAAACCCTTCTAAGTCAAATAGGGCTACACTTAGAACTTCCCAAAGGTGTATTTGATTTGATTCCAATATTTATCCATCCTCCTATATGCATATTTGATTCTTGCACATTACCAACGTCAACATGATTAGATCATATATCTCTTTGTATTATTAGCTAATCGAATTCACATAATTTTCACTCATGAACTATTTACTCATTAATACATCAAATGAACCTAACGATTCAATTTTCATTATAATCAAAGGAAATACACACTTACTCCAATACAAGAATACAGTCAATGAAATAACCAATCCATCATTTTGTTTACCACCTTAGTAATTCATATTAAACTCCTATTACATTAACAATGAACCATTTACCAAAATTTAATACGCCAAATGACCTAGCTCTTTCAAGTTATATCCAAAAATTCACATGTGCATCTATCATAATTAAATCAAGGTTAATGCCCATGAATCCTAAAAAGAGTTTTATCATTCATTTCATCATAATTATCATCTAACTACTTGTTTGATTGAAATAAAATGGGGTCTATGAAACAGGGTCTTACATTCACGGTAGCATAAATAAAATGTCAAAATGAAAAGCAAGAATATTATCAAACAATCACATTATTTGTCATCCATAATACATCTTACCATCTATTTAGGATCACATAAAACAGATTAGAGCTTTACTAATCACATGCAAGGTGGGGCCTTACATCCCCTTCCCCTTAGCTTAGACTTCCTCCTTACATCCCCTTCCCCTTAGCTTAGACTTCCTCATGGAAGTCGTTAGGGTCTAAAACATAATCTACATATAGCAATGCATGTAAATCTATTAAACATATTAATTACCTTGCTTTCTTGTCGAGATAATCCAACATGCGAGTATAAACACACATTAAAGGTATTCGTTTTATGAATCAAGCATCTATACACTTAGACAAAAATTTCTCGCCATAGAGCAGTTATTTGATATACTCATAATATAACAAATGTTAGTAGTCATCGATGTAGTAACATTCTCAATTAAAAATTACACCAACACATATCCAAACAAATTAACATCCTTGTACACCCTTCAAGGTTCCCTTTTTGCATCATAAACATCACTCATGAAGTTAGAAAATATTTCATTCCCATATAATTATGTCTCAAGAGCAATAGTCCCAATTTTATTGTCACTTTCTTTCTCACATAGTAACCAGGTATTTCCACATGCCATTTATTTACAAATTTGCCTTCCACATGCCATATAATTATGTCTCAAGAGCAATAGTCCCAATTTTATTGTCACTTTCTTTCTCATTTAGTAACTAGTTATTTTCACATAGTAACCAAGTATTTCCCATTGGTCTTCAAGTTCTAAAATTGCTTTGAAACACAATTAAGTAGACCAAAAAAGACACCATGTGAAACTCGTGGATTTTGTGGAACTCTGTGATTTGCTGGTGAAGACACTCGCTGATCAACATCGCCCAGTCAAAGTGTTCGTCATTGTTGATAATCCAAGAGATGATATATAACATCCACTGTCGGAAAATATGTACTTCCTCCTAACCTGTAACCCGGTTAAGCAAAATTATTAAGATAGCAACCTCATCTTTGAATTCACCATGCCCAACCTTCTTCGGCATGTTGGTCTTTTGTATTTTCAACCACCTCTGAGCAACTTTTCTCTGTGATCTTTCTTTGTCCTCTTCCCATATCTTGTTGCAATCTAGAATGGCCACTGCAAAATTGTTTGAGCGAGGAGGAATAGCAAAGCACTTCTCAACGTCCCTCGGCTTGAGGTTGCAAACGACTCTCCCATTGGCTGATCTAATTTGTCTTGTGGAGGAGTCGTAATGCTTAATGCAAGCAATCACAAACTCAAGATCGAAAACTATGATAGGAATAGACGTTGCTGCCAACAACCCGGAACGCTCAAGATTTCTGACTGTGGTGCTGCTAGTGACTTCCAACGAGCCCAGATTGACCACCGGATATACATGACCCAAGTCTATATCGGCAATTTTCAAAAAGTCGTGAACCAAGACCGATTTGGCCTTGAAATCTATGGGGTTGAATTGCATTTTGAAAATCTGGATTTTTGACTGTAAAGTCAGGTATGTTCAGACAGCGTTCAAAAAACACTGAAAAAAGCTCTAGGATAGGCTAAAAATAGCTAGTTGAGATTCAAAAAAATTGGAAATTTTCTGAAACGTGGGTTTTGTAGAGAATTGAATTCTAAGCACAGCTAGATCATCAGAAATTCAAAAAGATGAGTTTTAGAAGGCATGCAAAAGGTTTTTTGTCAAGAACTACAGGGGCTGTAGGGGGCTCTGGGACAATTTTTCCAAGAAAATCTAAAACATGGGTTTTGTAGGCAATGGAATTCTAAGCCAATCCAAATGATTCGATTTTGGAAAAAATGAGTTCTTGGCCCAAATGCAAAGAAATCTTCTGAAAAAAGCACAGTGCTCTAGAATGGAAGCAGGGGGACAATTTTCTCGAAAAAATCTAAGACATGGGTTTTGTCGCTGACGTTGAAATATGTGAACCCAGATGATTTGTTTCTGAAAATTTCGCCGTTTACTTTGACATGCGAGAGAAAACCTAAGACAAGAATAGAAGAATTTTGAGATAGAAAATAGAATCTTATTGTTTTGTCTTTGAAAAAGTCGCCTATGCTTGAATTGGATTTGATGAAGTTAGCATGCAATCAAAAAATGAAGTCTGGCAAATGCTTCCTTTGAACAATTTGGACCTGGCACTGCGAAGAACACTGAAATATGATACCTGTAGCACCTTCAGATCTTTATTTGCTCAAGAAAGATGTGTTTGCTCTCACTTGTAATGAAAAATAATGGACGCCTATGCCTTAATAAATAAGAATTTATCATGAAAGGCATCTTAAATGCATGCCTTTGACTTAAAATGGTGCTAGCCTTCTGATTGGACCTCCAAAACCAACGCCTCGCTTGTGATTGGACCTCAAAATAGTTAACTAGTTGAGAAATATGCCCTAATTAGGACGCCACCTCTAAAAACCTCGGTTAACTGTGCATGCAAAAATAAGTTGCCCAGTTACAAGCAAAATGAAGTCTAGATGAAGTCGACTTGAAGAGTTGAACTGAAGAGTTAATTTCAGTTAACTGCTTCCACCTTTATAGGGCGCCACTTCTCTTGAGTTCAAAAAGTCAAACTTTGACTTTAGGCGTCACTTTCTAGACAACCAATTTTTCAAAAATTTGAATTTGCAAACATCACTGGAGCCCATGTTTGATCACTGATTCTGATTGACTGACATGTCGGATTGACTGGCTGACAATTTCATTGAAGAGCAGGATCAAAACTAACAAGAATCTCCTTGAAGCTACAAACCCTAATTCTATCATCTGAGGCCTCAAATTTCAGGGTGCGCTTGGCTTTCAGGGGCGCTTTTGACCTCAGACTCTGAAGAATTCATACATTTTGAAGGTGATTTTGACCTTACTTCATCTCGCGTTTCCTAGTGTTTGGCAAAACTTCAGAACTCGCTAACAGGCTCACTGCGGAGTTGGCTGGATTCTGAACAAGAGCTCTTGGAGAGCACTTCTCTTAAAAACATCATCTGGCAGCTGAAAAACATGGGCGCCCGTGGCCTCCAAGGGTGCTTTTCTTCCCAGAGAGCCATTTTTACAACTAGCTAGAAATTCACTTAACCTCTGGCTACAGGTTGTTGACAAGTCTTTTGACCTGACTAAGGTATGCAACGAAAAGTTGGAAGCATCACGGATAGGATGAGTATCTAAGATGACCAAAAAGGCTACATCTAAGGCTCCAATTCCTTGGGTGCCCCTAGCCTTAAGGGGCGCTTTTGCTATTTCTGGACATTTTTAACCATGACTAAAACCCTATGTTTGACTCCTGATTCTGACAGTTCAGCAACTCAAATTCACCCGCTGACGAATGCGTTGCGAAGCCAGACCAAGTTTGAGACAAACATCCTAGGTGTCATTTGATCAGAAACCTCCATCTGGTGCTTCAAAAAGATGGGCGCCTCTGGCTAAGAGGCGTGCTTTTCACTCTAGTGTTGTCATTTTTTCATCTCCCTCATTTCGCGTTCAATCTCCAGTTTTAGGTGCTAGACATATCTTTCGGACTAGTTGGCTGGCTCATTGCGAAGCTAACAAGATTCCAGAGAAGTCCTCTTGGAAGTGACAACTCAAAAAGTTGATCTAGGCCTCCAAAATCAAGGGTGCCCCTAGCTAACAGGTGCGCTTTTGCTCCAGAGTTGGAAAAAAATTCAATGTTTTCACCTCGAAGAAAATCCCCTCCGAGACGAAGCATCATTTTGGACATATCTCGCCATAAAATCTTCACCAGAGCGTTTCAAG
Source organism: Sequoiadendron giganteum (assembly GCA_007115665.2). Classification (NCBI taxonomy): domain Eukaryota; kingdom Viridiplantae; phylum Streptophyta; class Pinopsida; order Cupressales; family Cupressaceae; genus Sequoiadendron; species Sequoiadendron giganteum. The sequence goes on from CM021102.1 coordinate 716,044,573, forward strand.
TTTAGATTTTTTACACCTTGCACTTGGCCATGTGCCATTGTTGATCTCAGAGATGCTAACTTTTCACTTGAAAAAGCGAAAACTACCCACCAGACTTAAACTGAGGTTTAACTGAAACTGACTTCACTATTGTGATCGTGAAGCAAATTAAGCCAATCAAAACAATTTTCAGTCAATTTTGACAAGTTTCAATTTTTAGGGTTTTTGACCTAAAAACAAGGGTCCAGAAACCCTAATTTTCAAATTTTTCAAATTTTGCCAGTATCTTCCTAACATCACACTGACTCAAAGCCCATACTTGATTTGCCCAAAAACTATGTTTTGACATCATTTTTACAAGGTTTAGAGCATTTTAAGCAAAATGCCTTAATGAAGCAAAAAAATTGGTTTGGGTACAACAACCTTCAAGTGAAGGTTGTGCACCTAGAACATTGCATGGAATAAAAAAATTTGATGTCGATGAAGAACGAAGACAGGTAGAAGTAGAATCCTCAGAAGTCTCACTAATAGAGGAAAGTGGATGACAAATGTTTGAGGCAGCAAAGGAATTTGAAGATAAATTAGGAGTGACACTCATGGCTGCTGCCATTGCTTCCTTTGCTCTCTACTTTTCCATTTTCTTCATTTCATACTTGGAAAGTAGGCCATTCATTTTTTGCATAACCTCTTCTGACACACTAGGGCACACCTTCACATCATGTCCAGGTATTTTAGCAAGGTGGTATTTTAATCAATAAATTTCCCGTCCTAAGAAGCTTACTTTCATTGCAACGGACTTGGCCCTTGATAGCACTTGACTTTCCATACTTCCATGTAGGATCTCTCTTACCACTCATTTGTGTTGAACTTGACATTGCTGATTTTAACATAGAAAAAATTATATCAGCAGTATTTTGAGAAAACAATCAACAAACAAACTAACAAACATTTATAAGAGAAAATATAATGCAAGTACAATAAAAAAATGTTAGGAAATGATGGGGGGAGGGAATTGGACAACATTTCCCCTAGGTTTCCAACTTTCTAAGTTTTCAAATAAATAAATAAAAATAAAAATAAATAGACACATATTGGTTTGAATCTTTGAAGGTGCCTTAAAATCTCCTTATAAACCCTTCTCTTAAGAGTGTTTTTGTCACATGGATGCTGAAGATGTCCTTTGTTGTCCTTTGTTGGGCGAAATAGGACCAAAAATATCAAAAAAATAAAGTGAAATGCTGAAATTGTGTGGGTTTTGTCTAAGTTACCAGTTCATTTTTTTGGGTTCGGGTACGGGTACAAGATTCTGGTATGTGGATTCGGTCAAAAAAAATTTGGGGTTGGGTTCATTTTGGGTACATTAATACAAAAACGTATAAAAATCAGAAATATATACATATCTGCAGTAGTAATTAAGTTCAAAATTTGATATGCAGGACCTCTATCTAGAAGACTAGAACCCAAGGTGCCCACCATGTTGCAGGTAAAAATTCATCAGCTTGACCTGCCAAGTGTGGGAAAGTCTTTCAGTTTGGTTACAATTTGGTCATTCACTCTCAAAACAAACTGAATTTCAAATTGGAGAAATTAGGCAATTTAATTAATGTATATACAAAAAATTACACCCAAAAATTCATCCATTTGATCTCCCAAAACATTAAAAATAAGTTGCAAGTCCAGAGATGCCTTTTTTGTCTTTTATTGGATGTGGGACAAAGTTAAGGTGTCAAAATGGGTCCAAGAACCAAGTCATCATCTTAGAAATTCAAGCCTGGAATATGAAACTTTGGAGATCTCAATAAGCACTTCAAAATATTAATGCATTCCAACTTGTCAATGAGCAGTGGTAAGAAGGTTGCAGCATTGATCATCTCATCCTTTCCATAGTTGGCATGAAGAGTAAACAAATTTAAAATTGTCAATGGGCAGTGATTAGAAGGTTGCAGCACTTTTCATAGATGAAAGTTCATACTCCAAGGAAGCTTCTTCTTTGTATTTCGGTAAATAAAGCATAGCTTACTGGAATTTATCCTTGTGATTGGCTCCTTAAGGTAATTTTTTGCATTCTCTAATGTGAATAAGTTTATTGTGTTGATTATTATGTTAATTTACATTTCCAAGGGTGTATATAGTGGTATGAGACATTGTTTTGGCATGTCTACATATACCTAAAAATAAAGATGATGGGAAAGAGTTTGGACAAGATCAGAAACAGAAGGCATTTCTACCCTACATAAAGAAAACTACAGACCAAATCACAAGAATTTTAATGAAAAGGTATTGAAACCAATTTCCTACCTATTAATATCCTAAGAACAAGTTAAGGTTGGCCAAGACAAATGTGACCCAAAAAAGATTAGCAAGGTGCATATGATAGAATGTTTGCATGGAAGACCATGCATTGGGGAAACAAGTAGATCCACCCAAACTAGAATCAATGAAAATGATTTCGATATAAAGCATTGAAAGTTGGACAAATCAGCTTTGGTGGAACATTCTCTCACAACAGGACATGTTTGCACTGATGAAACAACAAGTGTTGGCCAGAGAAGGCCCACTATGTGAAGAGACATTTGAGAGATGTTATAGAAAATTGAAAGTACGCAACATGATAACAATATCAATATGGATGGAAGATGGACAACTAGTGGATGGATGACCAGTATTTCGTGAAGGCCTCTAATACATAATCTTAAACATAATCATTATAATAATAACTGACTTTATTATTAATAATAAAATCGTTTGAATGGCTTACTCTTTTCAAAAATACTAAACACCTATTACGTCTTGTAATTAAGGAACAATGAAAACAATCGGACAAACTTATTTTTGATCTAATCATTTCCCTAAATAGGGGTTTTGAAGGAGACTCAACACGTTAGAATCAAAAACATTACGCAGTTGTATCCAGACATATAGTATTATGTTTACTTCTAAAAATCTCAATTCTAATCTCAAATCTTTAATATCTACATATAACTCATCCATGTCAATAATAGATTTCAGCTTTAGTAGCATGTATTCTCAATATGGTTGCATGTGCTTCATCCTAAGAATATATAAATCTGATTTTCAGTAGTTTAGAATCCTATTTGAGGCAGGAACACTTTGGAATCAACACATGATGTATATTATGGTTTACAGCTGTAGCACTCATCTTATTTCAGCCCATATATGCTAAATCAACAGCATTGAAAACAGAAGATTTATCAGGCTTAGGTTGACCAAATTGTGTATCAATTTCGGGAAGCTTGCTTCATCTAGCAATTGAAATGGGAAGTTGTAAGAACATATTCTTTTAATAATTCTTGTGCATTCTATGCAATCAGGATGAAGATAAGGATGAGATGGATATGATACTTCACTGTGTTATCTACAAGAAGATAACTCTAGATAAAGCAAGAAAAAAGATTAGCATTTCAGTATTTACATATACTATTGAGCTTGCTTACTAAAGAAGTAGGTAGTTGAATATTTTCGAATTAAAAATGAACTTAGAATTTCTGGACACAAATCACAGTTGAGTTCAGGAAAAGGTTTGCATAAAGTTTGTCTGTAACTTTTTGCTTCATCCTTTGAGTCCTAGAGTTTCTCCCATGGATGTTATTAATTCCATTTTATTTCATTTCAAGTGTGAAAGCACCACATTCTGATATCAATATGAAATAATGAAACGAAAATGCAACAACTGATTTAAATAATAAAGGAAAAATAAAGTGTCACTATGAGTACGCATTGCTTGGCAAATTTGAAATATTATTTCTATGCCACAGATATTCAACATTTGGAATGCCCGAACTTTGATGTCTTTCCTTTCAATTTGAGTTAGCAACATGCAGTCTTGAATTTTTGGTACTAATATATAAATATTTTGATACTACATGTTTATTAAGTCATAATTCTTTTATTTGAACAGGATATACCAGACGTGGAAGGAGACAAAATCTTTGGCATTCGATCCTTCAGTGTTCGTTTGGGTCAAGAGCGGGTCTGTAAATATTTTTTTATTTAGAATGGTAAGTTTACATCTAGAACATTAATCTTTTATGTTGCTTAGATCAGTTCCTGGACATTGGGTGTTGGAACAGGTCTTTTGGCTTTGTATATATTTACTGCAGGCTGCATATGGTGTTGCTATCATTATGGGTGGTGTTTCTTCATTCATGTGGAGCAAATTTGTGATGGTATGTGTAACGACCCAACCCTTCGGTAATTAAAATTTCTTAATTTTTCACTAACAAGTAAAGGAAATGAGTAATAAAGACATTGCAATTAGATTTTTCTTTTCTTTCATTGATAATTACAAAACAAGATACAATATAATTCAACGAGTAATCTTTTCCTTTTCAAATTTAAATAACAGAGTAAGAAAACATACATGAACACACATAGCTCGCAGAGCTTTGGAACAAATAGTAGTAAGAAGGTCCAGGAATCCGTCCTTTCAAATCTTGGTACTTCAGCAGCCTGTTGTGGAGGAGAAACATCACTCGGGCGCGTTTCCGCCAACCACGGACTTATAATGCGGTCCCCCGCACATCAATTATTCAATAGATGGCCTTCCCTTTAACGAAGAGATTGGTAGGGTAACCGCTACTATTAACCAATTGAGCATAGTGTTGTGTCCTACAAAACTAGAACTTGCTATTTCACAATCCCAAACTAGCTTGCTTTAAGGATCACGATGAACTGACAGTGTAGTCTCAGACTCTCAAGCATCACACAGTCTAACTGAATGTCGTACATTTCACTACTTTGGCCAAAGTGTTCTCATTCAGTACTTCGAATGAAGGTCATCTATCATATACACTATTCAGGGTCGATTTGACTTAGGGCTATCTTACACTACGCATAGGTCTTTGTCCTTCACTAGGTAATCCGTACCCCAGACATCCTACAACAAAGTAAACTACTAGAAATGAAACAGCATGACAAGTAATCACAAATTCCCCTCCTATATTGGACATTTTCATCCTAGGAGTATCTCAAGCTGTCTATATTAACCTAATAACTTAAGCTGTGGGTTATTACTTGACTTAATGCTTTCATTTCCGTCCTAGTATTTAGTAACTAATTACAACTATATTCTCCTTATATGGAGATCATATCAATGAAGCAAAACTCAACAAGTATGCATAGTCATCTTTTAAACAATTTACTTCCTTGGTGCAACTACATGGAGTTCAGAGAATTAAATCACTTTCAATAGAAATACAGATCATAATGCGAATACCTAACTATGCACAATCAGTAATTGCATTCCCATAAATATATAAAGAATTACTATTGGAAACAATAGTAGAAGAATATCACATGCCTGGTTTAAGCTTTTCTCCAACGATGATGGATTGGTCAGAACTTGCAGCACTTCCAAACTATCAGCAATCCTTCAAAAAGCTCTGTTTCTCTCAGAAAATGAATACTCAAACAGCTATACAGCTGATATTGGTTTCAGCTTCTCAATGTGAACTCCAAAGAATTCGATAACAGAGTATGATGATTCTCAGAAAATTATAATGATGATTGCACTTTCAGAAACACACAGAAATGGCTGTCAAGAATATAATGAATTCTCTCAAGAAAATATAATGTTTGCTCTCAGAAATTCTAATGATTTTGCTCATAGAAAATGGTAATCGAAACTAATTAAAGGTTTCAGCTTGACAAAGGATATGAACTCTCAAATGAATAATTCGAATGAGTGAAATCAAAGATAATGATATTGAAAATATGATTGATAGAAATCCCTGAAGGATGGCGGCTATATATAAGGCCTTCATGCCCAACGAATTCCTCTTAAAATGGCACGGTAAATGACAGGTTTGTTTATTGAATAATTCAAATGGTATGTGGCAGATTGAAAACCCCTTACTCAACATTTTTAGAAGATGATTCAACCTCCAGATTGACAGCAAATAGAGAAAGATTCAAACTTGCACCTGTTCAATGAGGAAAATTCGACACCTTCAAGTAATGGCGCCACAGAGACAAAGTTTCATAAATCTGGACAAGGTCAATGTTAATGGAAAAGCACCTCATCACTTCTCATGTTGTGTCGGCCATTTCACAGCTGGTTTTGAAAAATTCAAACCAGGAGAATCGCTCCTCCCAAGCGCACAAGTTTCCAGCGCCATTAATATTTTTCATGGGAAAGTTCAAACAATAGTTCCAATAGTTTCTCATGCCAAATATTTCGATAAAACTTAATGAAGGATGATATTTATTAAATATTTTGATTCATCTTTTAAAGAATGATATATGATTATATCTTTATTTCCTTCGATTCCCATGGTTGGAAATTTAAATTATTCGGCTAGGTTAATATAAACCCGATTTTTTTCATGACGAGGTAAGAAAAAGTCAATTCCTTTAATACATAGGAAATAATTCGATTTCCCCAAATATGAGATGATAAATAAATCAAAGATTGATTTTCATTTAAATATTAAATATATATTATATCATATATATATATATATATTAATATAATAATATACATATTTATATATGTATATGTAAGTTTGTTAGGCAATAATAATATAATATTATTAATATCCACAATATAAAGACGTGGGCATATATACTCGTATATACTAGTATACTCTTCTATGTGCACGTATACATAAGTATACCATATCGATGCGACTGTATGAGCATATCCATTTGCCAACGTACACTCATATCAATATGTATATATTTATGGATACGTGTATATACTATATACATGTATATATGTCCTCCATTTACTTACAACATTTACGTTACCATCATATCCCTATGATCGTAATAACACAACTATTCACAAGACTCACAAGATAAACACCTTATGCTAATGCACCCAAACCTCATAAATGCAACTACTTAGCCAAGGGTGTCTTACCTAATAATCCACATAGGCTGACTCAGTTCACTTAATCCTAGGTGATGTGTGTGTATGCTCAGTCAATTTACTTTATCGGTTAACCGACCAAGCTCCTCTCCCGAGTGATACTTCCCCTCCGCCTGGAGGAATGGTTCATATACCTGCATCCATAGACATACAATCTCAGCAGTTACTCGTTCACAACATTAACAGTAAACAAAACATCTTAAGTTAGAATATTCACAACTCAATAACTATGCATGCAACATTCATCAAGGATAACATCGATAGAAGTAGCATTAAATGAGATAGTGATTAAATGGAAACACACTCATATTGATAACAAGAAATAGCATGCTTTATTCATTCTCCAAAATTCAATCATTACAAACAATTGCCCTATGAAAATAGTAGCTATACAATCGGGGTGTAACATACTCCCCCTCTTATGATTCATCGTCCTCAATGACCTAAGGTATTATTCAAAGCATAAAATCTTAACACTACATTTATTCTTCATTCTTGAAAGCTTCAAGAATGCCTGAAAACTTTTTGCTGAATTTCCACTTAATCCTTCCAAGTCATTGAGTCTTTTGCATACTGGTCCCACTGGACTTTGTACTGCTAGACATCTCTATTCCGTAAGCGAAGCTTTACACATTTCTAGCACCTTGTCAGCCTTGTGAGTTACCACTCCAGGATCCCTTATGTGGTGCTTCGATCGGTGTAATATGGAAATCAGCTTGTCTTTCATCTTCAGCAGCATGTACCCTTTGCTGAAACATGACCTTTTGGGTAGGTAATGCATTGCCATATTGTTGGGAACTAGAAGTTTTGTTAGGGCATTCACTTGCATAGTGATTACCTTTACATATAAAGCATCCTGCTCTTGGTCCTCTTTTCTCCATGGTTTCCCCAGTCTTATTAGCACCTTCACTAGCTCTGCTAGTGTCTTCATATCTTGAGTTATCTCTTTTCCAATCTCTTCTCAAATCTTTTCCATTGTAACGAGATCTTTTCCCCTTTTTCCTTACTGCATCTTGTGCAAATTCCTCCTTTTTAGGGGTAGTCTTGTTGGAAACTTCAGTATCCTTCTTTTGTTCTTCATTTTCGTTCTGGTTGGAATCTGCCTTAAGTTTTTGTTCCCGTTTGATGGCTTTTTCATAAACAAGGTCCATTGTGGTTGGACCATGCACATCAACTTCTCCTCCAATAATTCCTGTTGAGTCCCAAGATGAATTTCCTAATTCGGAAACGCTCATCTTTGTGGTAAATGGGGACATAACGAAGAAGTTGGGTGAACTTCTCCTAGTATTCATTGACTGACATAGTCCTTTGCCTCAATTCTTGAAAGTTAGAGAGTTTTTGGTCATAATAGAGCTGTAGCAACCACCTCTTTCGAAAAATCTTTGCAAATTCTTCCCAAGATAGCTTCCAGGAACATATGTTTAGTTCAAGCTTTTTGTTCATCCACCAATTAGAGGCTTCACCTGCTAATTGGTACGCTCCCCATGCTGCTTTGGTTACTTCATCATAGTTCCTTATTTCGAAGTACTTTTCCATTTGCACGAGCCATACTTCGGCTTCATCACCTCCGATGCTGCCATCAAACTTTGATGGGATTATTTTCTTCATATCCCTCGTCAGTTCACTTGTCACAATCTTTTTGTTCCTTTCCACAGAGGTTGTTGGTGATTTTTCTTTCTCATGGTTGCGGTTTTCACCTCGCCCATGGGAAGAACTTTCTCCTCCCCCATTGTTGACAGGTACTTCTTTCTCTAACGTCTCTTTTTCTCTTTCTTCTTCCAGTTTAGTCAACCTTGCTAATATCAGATCGAGCGTTGCCTCCACACCGGTGGTTCTTTGTTCATCTTCATGACTTGCACTGTGGTTATTTCGCGTCCTCTCATATGTTTTCACCATGATTTAAAAGATTGATTTACCCTGAATGTTTTATCCACGTTAGCCTTAATTATCTTTTGAAAAGCATAAAGCACACCTCCATATAACACAAAAATTCCATACAAGTTTAGGCACACACTTCCTTTAAATAAATACTATGTTTCTTTTGTTAATTTCTAAGTACTATCCCTCTTCTTAGTAAGACCCTATCCTTAGGTTTATGTCAAGAGTTCTCCATCCCTTGTGGTTACCTCTGTTGTTGACTTCCTACTAATTAATGCTGACGTTGCATACACATGGATTCATAGTCTTTTCTCAAAATTCAAGAATTCTTGACTCTTTACAATTGTAGGTTGCTACAATTAAGGGGTTTTCTCATTCCTTCTTTTTCCTTAGAGTCATATAACTATATTGTAGGATAAGGTATATACTGGTTATTCTCCCTAACCTTCCTACGTGTTCTTTTTGCATAATCTTCTACAATCCTAGGTAATAGCATAAGTTGTCGGTTTAGGAGTTCCTACTCCAGGGATATCTTTTAACTACTCCCATTTTACACAAGTTACTAAGAATCACATCTTTCTTTTCACTTTTTCCTCAGTTCTTTTCTCCTGCCGTTGTGGCACAAGAACTTTTCAACCATTATCTTCTTATAAGGTTTGTGCATTGCTACGTAATGAGCTCATAGGTTTCAGTGCAGAACCTGGTAGCTCTAATACCACATGTAACGACCCGACCCTTCGGTAATTAAATTTTTTTAATTTTTCACCAACAAGTAAAGGAAATGAGTAATAAAGACATTGCAATTAGTTTTTTCTTTTCTTTCATTGATAATTACAAAACAAGATACAATATAATTCAGCAAGTAATCTTTTCCTTTTCAAATTTAAATAACAGAGTAAGAAAACATACATGAACACACATAGCTCGCAGAGCTTTGGAACAAATAGTAGTAAGAAGGTCCAGGAATCCGTCCTTTCAAATCTTGGTACTTCAGCAGCCTGTTGTGGAGGAGAAACATCACTCGGGCACGTTTCTGCCAACCACGGACTTATAATGCGGTCCCCCGCACATCTATTATTCAATAGATGGCCCTCCCTTCAACGAAGAGATTGGTAGGGTAACCGACATTGTTAACCAATTGAGCATAGTGTTGTGTCCTACAAACTTAGAACTTGCTATTTCACAATCCCGAACTAGCTTGCTTTAAGGATCATGATGAACTGACAGTGTAGTCTCAAGCATCACACAGTCTAAGTGGATGTCGTACATTTCACTACTTTGGCCAAAGTGTTCTCATTCAGTACTTCGAATGAAGGTCATCTATCATATACACTATTCAGGGTCGATTTGACTTAGGGCTATCTTACACTACGCGTAGGTCTTTGCCCTTCACTAGGTAATCCGTACCCCAAACATCCTACAACAAACTAAACTACTAGAAATGAAATAGCATGACAAGTAATCACAAATTCCCCTCCTATATTGGACATCTTCATCCTAGGAGTATCTCAAGCTATCTAAATTAACCTAATAACTTAAGCTGTGGGTCATTACTTGATTTAATGCCTTCATTTCCGTCCTAGTATTTAGTAACTAATTACAACTATATTCTCCTTATATGGAGATCATATCAATGAAGCAAAACTCAGCAAGTATGCATATTCATCTTTTAAACAATTTACTTCCTTGGTGCAACTATATGCAGTTCATAGAATTAAATCACTTTCAATAGAAATACAGATCATAATGTGAATACCTAACTATGCACAATCAGTAATTGCATTCCCAAAAATATATAAAGAATTACCATTGGAAACAATAGTAGAAGAATATCCCATGCCTGGTTTAAGTTTTTCTCCAACGATGATGGATTGGTCAGAACTTGCAGCACTTCCAAACTATCAGCTATCCTTCAAAAAGCTTTGTTTCTCTCAGAAAATGAATACTCAAACAGCTATACAGCTGATATTGGTTTCAGCTTCTCAATGTGAACTTCAAAGAATTCGATAACAGAGTATGATGATTCTCAGAAAATTATAATGATGATTGCACTTTCAGAAACACACAGAAATGGCTCTCAAGAATATAATGAATTCTCTTAGGAAAATATAATGTTTGCTCTCAGAAATTCTAATGATTTTGCTCATAGAAAATGGTAATTGAAACTAATTAAAGGTTTCAGCTTGACAGAGGATATGAACTCTCAAATGGATAATTCGAATGAGTGAAATCAAAGATAATGATACTGAAAATAGGATTGATAGAAATCCCTAAAGGATGGCGGCTATATATAGGGCCTTCATGCCCAATGAATTCCTCTTAAAATGGCACGGTATATGACAAGTCTGTTTATTGAATAATTCAAATGGTATGTGGCAGATTGAAAACCCCTTACTCAACATTTTTAGAAGATGATTCGACCTCCAGATTGACAGCAAATAGAGAAAGATTCAAACTTGCACCTGTTCAATGAGGGAAATTTGACACCTTCAGGTAATGGCGCCACAGAGACAAAGTTTCATAAATTTGGACAAGATCAATGTTAATGGCAAAGCACCTCATCACTTCTCATGTTGCGTCAGCTATTTCACAGCTAGTTTTGAAAAATTCAACCCAGGAGAATCGCTCCTCCCAGGCACACGAATTTCCAGCGCCATGAATATTTTTCACGGGAAAGTTCAAACAATAGTTCCAATAGTTTCTCATGCCAAATATTTCGATAAAACTTAATGAAGGATGATGTTTATTAAATATTTCGATTCATCTTTTAAAGAATGATATATGATTATATCTTTATTTCCTTCAATTCCCATGGTTGGAAATTTAAATTATTCGGCTAGGAAACCCGATTTTTTTCATGATGAGGTAAGAAAAACTCAATTCCTTTAATACTTAGGAAATAATTCGATTTCCCCAAATATGAGATGATAAATAAATCAAAGATTGATTTTTATTTAAATATTAAATATATATTTATTCAAATTGCTTTAAACAATATATTTATATATGTGTATTATTTTACATTAATATTAATATATAATTACATATATATACATGTGTATATATATATATATTTATTTCATTATAAGCATATCGTAAGCCAGCATATCCGATATGTACATATATATGTATATGTAAGTTTGTCAGGTAATAATAATATAATATTATTAATATCCACAATATAAGGACGTGGGCATATATACACATATATACTAGTATACTCTTCTATGTGCACGTATACATAAGTATACCATATCGATGCGACCGTATGAGCATATCCATTTGCCAACGTACGCTTGTATCGATATGTATATATTTATAGATACGTGTATATACTATATACATGTATATATGTCCTCCATTTACTTACAACATTTATGTTACCATCATATCCCTATGATAGTAATAACACAACTGTTTGCAAGACTCACAAGATAAACACCTTATGCTAATGCACCCAAACCTCATAAATGCAACTACTTAGCCAAGGATGACTTACCTAATAATCCACATAGGCTGACTCAGTTCACTTAATCCTAGGTGATGTGTGTGCATGATCAGTCAATTTACTTTACAAGTTAACCGACCAAGCTCCTCTCCCGAATGATACTTCCCCTCCACCTGGAGGAATGGTTCGTATACCTGCACCCATAGACATACAATCTCAGCAGTTACTCGTTCACAACATTAACAGTAAACAAAACATCTTAAGTTAGAATATTCACAACTCAATAACTATGCATGTAACATTCATCAAGGATAACATCGATAGAAGTAGCATTAAATGAGACAGTCATTAAATGGAAACACACTCATATTGATAACAAGAAATAGCATGCTTTATTCATTCTCCAAAATTCAATCATTACAGACAATTGCCCTATGAAAATAGTAGCTATACAATCGGGGTGTAACAGTATGTATTGTGGTTTAGGAAGATTTCTTTGTTCTTTTGTTATCTTGGCTCTCAAAAAGCTTATGCTGGATCTGGAATATTTCATCATAGGTTTTGGGTCACTCTATGCTAGCTACAGTTCTTTGGCGTCGAGCAGTTATTCTAGACCTGAAGAGCAAAGTAGCTATAACCTCTTTTTATATGTTTGTTTGGAAGGTATGCTATGCCAAGCACTCATTCTTCTCGTTAAATACAGTAATAAAAAAGGTTAACTCTCGGTATGATTCCTTCAATGATTCCAAGTCAAAATTAATATCCTTTATTTGTATTTTGTGGGCAGCTTTTCTATGCAGAATATTTGCTAATTCCATTTATGCGATGATGGAGTAAAAAATCTCCAATGCTTTATCTTTTATATTGTACGTGTATCAGGTACCTATTGAGCTCAAATAATGTGAAAATTGTCTTGCCATTCTCAATAATATAAAATGTATCAATCATGGGAGATGCTTCAAGTACTTGCCCGCTGGTTATTTTCTATATGTTAGTGAATTAATAACTTTTATCTTGGACGTAATCAGGTATTCAATGGAGATATAGAGGTTATTGGGTGCTCATGTAGCATGCCTAAATTATTTATCTTCTTAAGAAGGTCATTAGGCAAGTTTTTTTGTAAGTTCTACGGTATAATAGACAATAAGATGGCAACGAATATTTTTCTGGGGCTAGTTGAAGGCATTTCTTCCAATGTGCTGTGAACGAAAGCAATGTTTCAACTTGCAATTCTTGGAAATCCATCTTTGGATAATTGGCCACAAAGGGCAGAGCTCATTTGGAAACAAAACTATTGGCCAAGACCATTTGGTCTATTTTAGCATTTCAAAAATGCACTCTATTTGCTATTTTGTATATATATAAATTTAAATATTTAAATTTTCCTGGTTCCATCCTGTATATTTCCTTTCCATTTATGATTTAGAGTAAAGATCTATTCCAATTTATGTATTTGACTTCATGATTGTTTATATTCATTTTATTAGCTCTTCTAAGAACCTTGAACAATGTTTTAAATTGACTCTTGTAATTCAAAATTGATAGAATTATATTATTACATCTGGAAAGGAGAAACTTTTGGCCAAAATAATTCCAAAAGAAAAGTGGATACAAGTACTAATCTTCAATTGTTAGACTCGAGATAAGAGATCAATAAGATGAAGTAAGCACATTGGTATTAAAATTGAGGACATCCTTGACTGTATTTGTTACGGAATCAATATTAAGGTTGTGGTTTTGATTGGAGATATGAATAGTTGAGAGATTTAAGATGATACTTTTATACATTCAAACAAGGATGCAGTCTATGATCCAGTTAAAATGTTTATCAAATCTAAATGGTTCGTGAAGGGACAAAATGAGCATAGTCGTGCCATTTGACCTCTTACAAAATATGAAATAAAAAATGTCGAAGTAATATCATTCAAAAAAATTAATCTTATCATTTTCATCGTTCAAACAGAATTCGATTAAAAGGTAGAGAAGGTCACAAGAGGCCAAATATCCAAGAATATGGAATGAAGAAAATAGAAAGTTGATATTAATAAAATGGATAAAGATTCCCCGTTAATGGGGTAATTGACAATAACAAAGCAAGATTGTTAGCCTCATGGAGTAATTAACCAGAAGGCTTTATGAAGCTCAATTTTGATGGAATTTCTAGGAGAAATTTGGAGCAGATGGGCGTCGGTGCCTTAGTTCAAGATATCTCAGAGCAATTCATTAAAGGCAGTTCTTTCTATTCAAGGCATAGATTAAACAATGAAGCTAAGATGGAAGCCTTAGGAGCGAAACTTGCAGGTTCTGTATGGTGCAGAAAGCTTATTGTAGAGGGAGATTCTAAGGTGATTATTGCTGGTCTAGTCAAAGGAGCAACCAACAACTCGAAATTTAATAAGCCCATTAGATACAAATTGTGTGAAAGGCTTGAGGAACTGATTTTTCTCAATGTTTTTGAGAAAGCAATAAGGTGGCAGATTTTCTAGCAAATCTTGGTAAAGATGAACTACTTTCTCAGCTTTGCCTAGTGAGTAGGCAGATTTGTGGGATGGCCTCCTCTCCCTTCTTGACAAGGATCGGCCTTCATTTTTCTAAAGGATCACTCCCACAACTTTCTATCCCCCTTTAGTGGAAATCTGAAGACTTGATTTAAGTTCCAATTCTTCAAATTTTTAGTTTAAGCTTCTTCTTCTTTTTTGGAAAAGATGAAAGATTTTTCATGATGTTTAATCAGTAACGCTGGCAAATGCCTCTTTCATCCTCATCACGATATAGTTGCCTGGTAGGTTTATGGTTTAATCCAACAGTGAAATTGTGAGGCTCTTGCTTTTTCCCATTAGGTGGCACGTGTAGAAGGGTTTCTTGTGTTAAGTAAAGTTAAGGTTGCTTCATTCTTGATACTCATTGTATTCGTCGTTTTGTCTATGCATTTTCTTGCAGGTTTCTAACAAACATATAATACTGAAGTTGGAGATGCAGACTTGTGGAGGTAATGTATGGGATTCTCTATATGGTGGTGTTGTTTATGACTAGTGATTATAAAATGCATTCTTAGCCCCAGATTTGGATGCGTTGAAATTCATCAAAATTGTCCTAGGCTAGGACAAAATTGGCAAAATCAGGGTTTTTAAGAAATGGGCTTCAATCACAACAATTTTAAGGGAGAAGTCAGTGTACAAAGTCCTTGATATTGCAGGATTGTTTAACATAGGGTGTTCCTACAAGTAGATGGTATTGGGTCCCAAAATCGTTGTTCCACTTCCTAAAATGAAATCTCAATCATAAAGCCAGGGTTGTCATCATGCAAGTGAAAAAAGTGTGTCAAGAAAACATGGAGGATTAAGGTTCAAATCTATGAGAGTAGGTTATCTCTCACACACTTAAAGCCTAGCATAGATTCAAGAGGTTGTTCTTAGGGGTATATCTTAATAGGTATTTGAATCAAACAAAATGGACAACCAAAAATAATTACAATCAAACCCAATTGAATACTTGAATCCAAATACTCTCACTAGGTCAGAAAAGATTGGCTGCATAAAAACCCTATATAGCTAATATGACTGTGCAAGCACGACCCACATAATATGAATCCATTTGAGGCTCATTGAAGATAGCTTCCCTAGTTATATATTGACAATTTTGAATGTATAGGTGTTTTTTATTTCTAGATTATTGGTTAATGTTTTTGATTTGTTTAAAGATATTACATTCATGCCACTAATGTGTTGATTTCACATTCATCTAACTCAATATTACATTCATGCCAACAAATGTGACAAGGGAAAATCCCCAATTATGACTTAGAGAATTTCTTAGATATATACCTAACGCTTTAGAGACATTCTGCTACAAATCATTTGCAATATTAATCTTCTTTGATTCCATAGGTTTGTACCCATCAAACAAATTGGATTGGCATTTCTAGTTACCTTGCAACGCATTGGCAACCTGCAAATGTTTGGAGAACCACCCGATGACTAACCTCCCTCAAAATGATGAAAAAAATCATTGTAACAAAAGGGCAAAATCTTAATCTATAGCATTGTAGCACTAGGAAAATCAATGATTTGTAAGAACTCCCACCCAAAATGGGTGTCTTAGATTGAACAACAACTATTTGAATTGTTGGGGGTAGTTGGGACGAGTAAAGGAGATCATCTAAAGATAATGTAGGTACTTGGGAGAGCTACCTCGCATTAACGATGGATAGAAACATTGTCACTATGTTTGGTGCTCAAAACACACTTTGAAAAACCTTTTCTTATTATTGATCTCCCTTTGAAAATCCTACATCACTAACATATTCTTTCTTTTATATCAGGATGGAGGAAGATCAAGAACTTAGAACCTTGGTGAAGGTTCTAGGTTCCAGTGAGAACACTAATGACTTTGTGCCTATTATAGTAGCGTCACCCAATGAGAATTCATCAAATGTGTTGACACATTGGGCACTACTGGGAACAATGGAAGTTTGAGAGCCACCAAAGCCTCATTGGGAACATTTCAACCTTGTAGGCATTCAAGGCCCTATAGGGAACTATGCACTCATTAGGAACATTTCAATGCTACCTTTTTGTTGAAGATTAATCAGGAAATCGAAACCTTGCTGAAGGTTTTGGGTTCCTAGTTCTTGGTAAAGCATCAACAACCTACCTTTAGCAAGTTCCAACTTGTCGAAGATTTGTCACCCTGTGAAAACTTGTGCACCTCCTTCATTTACTTGTTCCCTTTTGTCACTTGTCAAGGGAGGAGTGGGAGCCTGGAACCAAAGGTAGAGGTTCTAGGATCCTAAATGTGGGGGATTCATTACTTCATTGGAACTCCAACAAAGAGCTCATTTGTCTTTTGCATCAACACCTTGGCAATCATTGAGAACTATAAGAGGTTTCAGAACCATGTCAAAGCTCCAACACCTTATGCATGTCAAGACTTAAATGCCCATCAGGAACTTGGCACCTGTTAGGAACTCAAGGCAATTTGGAAACCACCAAAAAATGTCGACACCAAGAACATCTTCCATCTTTACTTTTGCCTTAGTCATTTTCACACATTTGCATCAAATGTTTGGGTTTCGGGGGGAACTCGGAACCAAGGAACATCAAGAGAGTGTTGAGGCTCGAGAAAGAATCGAAAACATGGACTAAAGAGGGAAGGTGGGGACTGGGAAGTAGGCAGGAAAAGAAAATGTGAACCAAAAGAAAATTGCCAAGGAGTGAGAGGTAAGAAGAGAGAGAGAACTTAGAACATGGTTCCAAATCCAAAACCAAGTTTGAAGTCCATTGAACATTGAAGGTTGGGAGCAGGGAGGGAACATAGGATGGTAAAAGAAAGTTCCAAGTTCTTGTTGGGGCCCGGGGCCTAACATCAAGAGAGTGTGTCAAGGCTCAGAAAAGAATCAAGAACATGGACTTGAGAGGGAAGGTGGGGACTGGGAAGTGGGCAGGAAAAGAAAATGTGAATAAAAAGATAATTGTCGAGGAGAGAGAGAGAGAGAGAACTTAGAACATAGTTCCAAATCCAAAACCAAGTCTGAAGTTCGTTGATCATCGAAGGTTGGGAGTAGGGAGGGAACTCGGAACCAAGGAGAGAGTGTTGAGGCTCGGGAAAGAATAAAAAATATGGACTTAAGAGGGAAGGTGGGGACTGGGAAGCGGTTAGGAAAAGAAAATTGTCGAGGAGAGAGAGAGAGAGAACTCAAAACCGAGGAACATCAAGAGAGTGTGTTGAGGCTCGGGAAAGAATCATGAACATGGACTTAAGAGGGAAGGTGGGGATTGGGAAGTGGGCAAGAAAAGAAAATGTGAACCAAAAGAAAATTGTCGAGTGAGGTAAGAAGAGAGAGAACTTGGAACATAGTTCCAATTCCAAAACCAAGTCTGAAGTCTGTTGAACATTGAAGGTTGGGAGCAGGGAGGGAACATAGGATGGGAAAAGAAAGTTCGAGGGGAACTCGGAACCAAGGAACATCAAGAGTGTTAGTGTTTCTTAGATCAGATTGAATAATGAAAGCACTTAAAAGAATTGCAACACATAAGACAATGAACACACAAAGATACCCTAGGAAAACCCTCCTCGAGGGAGAAAAACCCAGCAATGAATCTCTTCTATAATATAGGACAATGGCAGAAGTCTGCTTACAACTCAGGCCCAGTAATGGCCAATAATGAATGCAATGAGGTCGCACCTCTTCTAGATACACAAGATACAAATGAATATGTTCTTCCTTGAAATTGGACCTGCTCTTCTAAAGTGCGAATTCTGCTCTTGAATATAAAATGCGAACTTGCTTGAGATGAATGTTTAACAATGACAAACTGACCTTGTATTTATACAACACAAGGTGCCTCTTCATTTAGGTCGGCCTTTCTTGGAAAACATAATAAATGATAAACAATTAATATATCTTGGAGTCGGCTCAAGGTGAGACAAGGATAGGCGAGCTATAAGGGTCGGCCCTTAGCAAGTATATTGTATGATATAAATTAAATAGCCTAGAGGCTATACATTTAATTTATTCTTTTCTTCTTGGGAAGTGCAGACCGAAGCTGCTCAATAACATCAACACTCCCTCTCAGCTAGGGATGAACTTCCATCTGCACAAGACACATTATATTAGAATGAAAACAAAATAGAATATCACCTCAATGTGATATTAACCATTATGGCTACTTCCATAGATGGTATAAATAAAATCATCACGGATTCCCTCACGTGATGCTGTCATGGAGTCACACACATGACATCCACCATAGCTTCTCCCAGAGGGTGGAAACAAGGGCTTTCACCTCAAATCTCTCTCAATAGAGAATTGCATTATCAAGGGCTTACACCTCAACTCTCTCTCAACAGAGAATTGCATTATCAAGGGCTTGCACCTCAACTCTCTCTCAGCAGAGAATTGCATTATCAAGGGCTTGCACCTCAACTCTCTCTCAGCAGAGAATTGCATTGTCAATCAAGGATCACTGATTACTGAGACTCTTTCTCAGTCAAGGCTGCATTCTCCACCATACCAAGTTTCTCTCAGAAGTACACAAACTTAATCCTGGTGAGAGGCTTGGTGAGAATGTCTGTTGATTGCTCTTCAGTGTTGATATACCTCAATTGTATAGCTTTCTTTTGCACCATATCTCTAATATAGTGGTACGTGATCTCAACATGTTTTGTTCTGTCATGAAACACAGGATTGACAGAAAGCTTCACACAGCTTTGATTATCACAGTGTATAATAGTAGGCTCCATTGATTGTCCAAACAATCCTGCAAGGAGCTTACGAAGCCACACTGCCTCATGAGCTGCCACACTAGCTACTATATACTTTGCTTCAGTTGTACTCAAGGCCACTGAAGACTGTTTCCTGCTACACCAGGAGATCATAGCAGTCCCCAAACTAAAGCAACAACCAGAGGTACTTTTCCGATCTGAGACACATCCTGCCCAATCAGAATCAGTAAAACCATGCAGCTCCAAATTCACATTTGAAGAATATCTCAAACCATATCCAATTGTGCCACATAAATATCTCAGGATATGTTTAGCTGCTACAAGATGTATTTGCTTTGGTTCACACATAAACTGGCTAAGTGCACTCACTGCATAGCAGATATCAGGTCTAGTGTTAACTAGATACATCAATGAACCAATCAACTGTCTATACATCGTAGAATCCACTGGTTCTGAACTAGCTGCAGCCTCTTTCAACTTATCTAGATTAGTCTCCATGGGTGTAGACATAGGTTTGCAGTCAATCATACCAAACCTTTTGAGAATGTCAACAGTATACTTGCCTTGACTTAGAATCATCTCATTTGGCTTTTGCCAAACTTCTAAGCCAAGAAAGTAATGCATAAGACCTAGATTCTTCATCTCAAACTCTGAAGCTAATTCCTTCTTGCATTTTAGAATTAGATGTTCTTCACCAGTAATGATTAAGTCATCAACATATAAAACCAAAATCAATGCTTCACCATTTACTACCTTGAAGTAGAGGTTAGAATCTACATCATTCTTTGAGAAACCCAGACTTGAAGGATACTGATCAATTCTTTCATACCAAGCACGAGGAGCTTGTTTAAGACCATACAAGGCCTTCTTCAGCTTGCAAACATGAGACTCATTCCCATGAACCTCAAATCCTTCTAGTTGCTCAATGTAAACCTCTTCTTCTATTACACCATTCAAAAAGGTTGTCTTTACATCCATTTGGGGAATCTTCCATCCTCTAGATGCAGCAATGGCAATGATGGTTCTGACAGATGTGTATCGAGCCATAGGAGCAAAAGTTTCTTCATAGTCAACTCCCTCTTTTTGTGAGAACCCTCTAGCCACAAATCTAGCCTTGTGCTTCTCGATGCTCCCATCAACTGCATGCTTGATCTTGAAGAGCCACTTAGAAGACACCATAGATTTGCCTTTGGGTCTAGGAACTATATCCCAAACATCGTTCTTAAGTATGGACTGATATTCCTCAGACATGGCATCTTTCCATACTTGTTGACTAGAGGCTTCTTCAACATTTGAAGGCTCTAACTCAATAAACTGACTCATCAAGGTCACACAACTAGAGAACTTGTGAGGTCTCTTGCTTTCTCTGAAAGCTCTTCTTGGAGCTGCAAAATTTTCTGCTTCCTGCATTGTCCTACGAGCCCAAAGAGGTCTTTTCTTTCCAATCTCAATGTCTAGAGGCCTATCAGTAGGATCCAAAGGCTCAGCTGGATCAATATCTTCTTTAGGTTCTGTATCCTCCTCTAGATTCTCTGGAATATGGTCAACTTCGATATCTTGAGGAGGTTCTTCTTCATCAATCTCCATAGGAGTGCCTTTGGATCTTCTGTAAGCAACATCTTCCTCAAATGTGACATCTCTACTAATCTCAATAGACTTCTATCCTGGAATGTATATCCTGTAAGCTTTTGATGTCTCATTGTAGCCTACAAGAATTCCTTTCTTCCCAGAAGGTTCTAGCTTTGTTCTCTTTTCCTTTGGAATATGAACATAGACTGGACAGCCAAAGATCCTCAAATGACTAACTTCAGGCTTCACGCCTGAGAATGCTTCTTCGGGAGTTTTATTCTCTAAGATCTTGTGGGGACTCCTGTTTTGAACATAGACGGTTGTTCTTGATGCTTCAGCCCAAAGAGAGATTTGTAAGTCTTGATCATGGATCATAGCTCTCACTGCTTCCACAATAGACCTATTCTTCCTTTCAGCAATACCATTTTGTTGTGGATTATAGGGAACACTGAACTCCCTCTTAATCCCTGCTTCAATACAAAAGTCACAAAATGTGCCAGAAGTGTATTCTCCATCATTATCAGATCTCAATACCTTGATCCTTTTCCCAGACAGATTTTCAATCTGTGCTTTGAATTCTTTGAATCTTTCTAATACTTCTTCTGATGAATCTTTCTAATACTTCTTATGATTCTTTAGATCTCAAGAAATAAATCCAAGTCTTTCTAGAGTAATCATCAACGAAAATGATATAATACAAGAAACCACTAGATGATGCAATAGACATTGGACCACACAAATCAGAATGAATGAGATCAAGAATACATTTAGATCTACTTTCACTGGAATGAAACGTACCTTTTGTGTTCTTGCCTAGGGCACATCCCTTGCATGTACCTTCATGTTCTTGATCGAATTTTGGAAGACCGGTGACCATCTTCTCCATGATAGGTAGAGCACGAAAGTGAATGTGAGCCAATCTTCGATGCCAAAGATCACACATGCTGGTACTGTTATGCACAAGCGCTTGAAGAGGACGAGTGCACAGCCTGTAAAGACATTCATGTCTAACTCCAATCACTTGAGCAGTTTTGAAGCTGGAGTTCTTTGCCCATATAAGAACTTTGTCTTTAGAGAAGGCAACTTGATAATCCTTGTCTTCTAACGCTGAAATTGAAACAAGGTTCCTCTTTATCCCTGGCACAAACAATACATCATTCAACTCCAAAGAAATCCCAGAAACCAAGTGAAGAGTGGAATTTTCAATCCCTTTTACAGAATATCTAGCATCATCTCCAATAACAACTTGATCACTGGAGTTGCTTTCCACTAAGTTTGAAATGTGACCCCTGAAACCGGTGATGTGCCTAGAAGCACCACTATCAATCAGCCAAGTGTTAGAGTCTATAGAAACATTGCTAGACAAGGCTGAATAAAATAGATAATCACTGGAGTCCTTTTGTGGAGCGACTTCTTCAACATCTGCAGTGGCAACTTGATGCTTAGGTCGTTGAGGACAAACCCTCACAAAGTGACCATACTTATCACAACGAAAACATTGAATCTTGGACATGTCTCGTTTCCTTTTGAAGGCAGGAGCATCATCATTTCCATCTTCTCGATTCCTCTTGAAGAATCCTTTCTTAAAGCCTTTTCCTTTGTTTGATGAATGAGAGGCAAGAACTTGTAAATCTTCATTCTTTGAACTTTGACCAATTCCCCTTGTTGTTAGTCTTGACTCCTCTTGAATGCAGTCAATCCTCAGTCGATCAAACTTGGGAAGTTCAAATCTTGCACTGATTCCTTGAATGAACGCCTCCCATGAAAGCGAAAGACCATTGAGAGCAATCATAGTCAGGTCTTTATCATCAATCATGTGGCCAATAGAAGAGCTGATCTTTTATCTCTGAAATCCTCATGAAGTATGTAATAACAGATTCTCCTTTCGTCATTTTCACATGATGAAGTTGTTGCTTCAGTGCAAGGGCTCGACTAGTGTTGTTGATTTCGTACATCTCTTCCAAGGTTGCAAACATCTCTCTTGTTGTATCCAACTTGAAGACAATCGGTACAATATGATCCTTGACGGAATCAACCAATGCTTTCTTTGCCCTAGTGTCTTTCTTCCTCCATTGCAACTTCTCTTCTTCCTCCTCAGGTTCGGGAACTTTTGTTTTCACAAACTCAGCTAAATCATTCTCCTCCAATGTTAGCATGATCCTGAACCTCCATGATGTGAAGTTCGAGATCCCTTCGAGTCTATCCTCGATTTTCAGACCGTTCACCATCTTGAGAAAATTAGAAGGTAGACTAAAAAAAAGGGTAATGAGAGTTGCAAACTAACAGATCTGAATCTGATCATGATCTTTTTCACACCCGCTCTGATACCATGTTAGTGTTTCTTAGATCAGATTGAATAATGAAAGCACTTAAAAGAATTGCAACACATAAGACAATGAACACATAAAGATACCCTGGGAAAACCCTCCTCTTGAGGGAGAAAAACCCAGCAATGAATCTCTTCTATAATATAGGACAATGGCAGAAGTCTGCTTACAACTCAGGCCCAACAATGGCCAATAATGAATGCAATGAGGTCGCACCTCTTCTAGATACACAAGATACAAATGAATATGTTCTTCCTTGAAATCGGACCTGCTCTTCTAAAGTGCGAATTCTGCTTTTGAATATAAAATGTGAACTTGCTTGAGATGAATGTTTAACAATGACAAACTGACCTTGTATTTATACAACACAAGGTGCCTCTTCATTTAGGTCGGCCTTTCTTGGAAAACATAATAAATGATAAACAATTAATAGATCTTGGAGTCGGCTCAAGGTGAGACAAGGATAGGCGAGCTATAAGGGTCGGCCCTTAGCAAGTATATTGTATGATATAAATTAAATAGCCTAGAGGCTATACATTTAATTTATTATTTTCTTCTTGGGAAGTGCAGACCGAAGCTGCTCAATAACATCAACAAAGAGAGTGTGTCGAGGCTCGAGAAAGAATCGAGAACATGGACTTAAGAGGGAAGGTGGGGACTAGGAAGTAGGTAGGAAAATAAAATGTGAACCAAAAGAAAATTGTCGAGTGAGAGGCAAGAAGAGAGAGAGAGAGAGCTTGGAACATAGTTCCAAATCTAAAACCAAGTATGAAGTACGTTGAACATCAAAGGTTGGGAACAGGGAGGGAACATAGGATGGGAAAAGAAAGTTTCAAGTTCTTATTGGGGCCTGGAGCCTAATAGGGAATCAAAACAAACAAGAAGCCAAGGGGAAAACGAGGTGTGGGAAGAGGAATAACTTGGAACATTAGGTTCCAAGACCTGATCAAGACCCAAAACCTGCAAGGAGAAGTGGAATAAAATGAAGGCACACAAGCAAACATGAAAGATTTTGCATTTTTTTAGCAAAGCCCTAACATATGGTATTATGCTCCTACAAGTGGATGATATTATGGATTGCGATAGCTTAGATGTGGTCAACAAGGAGGATGTAGAAAGAAGCCTAGAAGGAAATCCACACCCTCTATTAGGAGATTTAAACAATCTTTTCCCAAAATGATCATTTGGCATTTGTAAAGACTTGGAAATGTAAATGAATGGATTGTGGGTCATCCATCAGAATGACCAATTTGATGTCTAGTTGCTTTTGACGATGTTAGGTGATGGTATGTATTGGTCAAATAAGCATACTTTCCTAGAGTTGGGGGCCTGATTCTGTTTTGTATAGGGCTTGGAGGAAAAATGTGTGGTTGTTGTAGATGGGCATTTAGGTGTGGTATTGACATCTAGTGATGGAGAGCAGGCTTGTCTTGTTTGAAGACCTAGGAAAGCTTTTTGTGTTTGTTTTTGGTGATCTTGGGTGTTGTTTGTAGGGTAGTGCTACTGGGAATCTAATATTAATCAGCAATATTTGTGGTTATTTTTGGAGGCCAGATTGGGTGGCTAGGTAGCTAGCGGATGTGCCTTTGTGGTTTCAAGTTATGGTAGGTTGGACTAGTTTGCCCCTTTTTGACTTGATTTGATGATTGGTTTGGTTTTTGTAATATACATAGTTTTAGTTTATACTTCATTCTTTTACCCCAATAGAACCCTCAACTAATCAATTAAAAGGAATGGATAAAGATGGTTGAAAAGAGGGAAAGTGAAGGTGGTCACAAACAAACAAACAAAATAAATTAGATAGGAACTTGCAAGTGTTACTTAATGGGTACTTCAAGCTCATCACATCCTCTAATTATGATATAGTAGATCAATCAAATCCAATACGTTTCCCCTCTAGGAGTATAATATTTTAGCAATGAGAGGATTCCACATTTTATGTAGATTGTGAAAGGAAACACGACTATTGTTGTCAGTTAAATGGAAAATGTAGAAGAAAACATGGAAATGAACATTCTTTTTTCAACAAGCATTGTTAAGGAGCATGCCTTGAGAAGTGAAGCAAAGATGTCAATGCCACAAAGCTTTAAAAATACACTTTTGGTTTTGCCAAATAGAACATATATTTTTTAGCAAGCATAATGATAAGCCCTTGACAAAAGAGGATGTTGAAAATAATGCTTCGAGAGCCTTACATAAGTGAGTACTTTTGGATGATAATTGTTAAAAATTGAACTTTGATGGAACTCTAATAGCCAAACTTGAACTCTATTGAGCTATGTTCATCTAAGCAAAAATACAACCCAATGGGATTTTTGCTAAAGTTCTAGGGCATAATAGTAATAATTTTTTATAAGTTGAAGTTATAGAGAAAAATATCAGAATTGCAATTAAATGGAAGATGAGACATTCAAAAGTGGAAGGTGGCTCTCCCATAGTAACAAAAGTATAAATTCATGTGAATGCTAGAATGAGATTAGGTAATTGGATTTATGACAAATAAAGGAGTGGAACAAACAAAATGTAGATGACCCATATTTATGAATGTAGAGGTCCCATATATATGAGGATGTAAAATAGTTCTGAAGTAAAATATTAAGTAAATAAAATAACTTTGATATCTTTCACTTTTAAGTACATGCTATCAAAATATTATTTAGTACATTTTTCAAAGTAAAAACAATTATGATATTTCTAGGTAGTTTTAAGATAGATGTATTTAAGATTGCTATACTTAATAATATTTCGAATACCTATCTAAAAATGAGAGATCAAAGTCATTTTATATGAATTATTTAATTTTACTTTAAAACTATTTTTATGTACTTAAGATTATTTTATTCACTAAATAATTTTTTTATTTACTTAAGAGTTATTTTATAATTATTTTATTTTACTTTAGGATTATTTAAGAGTTTAAGCTTTTTCCAAATATATGTAGGCTCTTTAATAGTTTTGTTAACATGTTCACGTCATTACATCCTCATGTTGTCATTGTAGCTATACCACTCAATCTTATAATTTTTAGTTGTGATAAATTATATAATAGAATTTAGAAATTTGAAAATAGAGAATTGAAAATATTTGGTTACAAGAAATTTGTCTATTGTTTTTATTATATTTTAAATTGTAATTTAGAATAACAACTTAGATGTTTCATTCTCAAAATTTGGCTAAATTAGATCGTTGAGTGTATAAGTGAACCCAAAATGTGAAATCAAATATGTACTTGTAGGAATAAACTTGTAGAAAACTAATTGTTAAAATTAATTCACCTTGATTTGTTGATATTTGAGTCTAGTAAGGAATTGGAAATGTTTACAAACACTTATAGGAATCTATTGAATCGTAGAGGTAATGTTCTCCTTAGTCAAACCTTTAATTGGATCAATTCAATGGTGATGGACCAAGATCAATGGTAAGAAGAAAGCATGTAATGAACATAAGATGATTTGATGCTTCAATAATATTGCTAGAGTGCTCTCATAAATGGTTGTAGTGTCAAAAAATGTACTCCTTTACATTTTTCACACTATGTTTGTGTCCCTTAATTAATTGGACTTAAATAAGCCTCTAATCGGTCCAATTATACATTTAAAAGTCTAATTAATCTTGTTTTCCAAAAGGAAAACTTATATTAAACAATTACAAACATTAATTAATTTGCCTTGGAATTGGAGTGACCTGGATCTAGGTCCCCCTCAAGTTTAGGACCCCAATTTTTAATATGTTTTTGGCGACATTTTTATGATTCAAATTCAATTTGCAATTGTCTCCCTTTGATGTTTAATTTTTTGGGAAATTAGGAAATTACCTATAAATACAAGGTCTTTTTATCATTTAAAATCCTAGAATTTTCATGAGCAAAAATTATAGCAAAAATTATTGTCAAAGGTGTTCAAAAGCAGATTTATCAGTCATTTTTTGCAGCATTCAAGATCTCAAGCATCATGTCAAAGTTATTTTCATTCATGCATGTTTTTGGAGCTAACATTGTGATGTAGGTTTCAAGCATTCAGGCTTCAATTCAAGTGTCAAGATCAACATCCAATCAAACCATTTCATGCAAAATCAAGAACTTGGAGATATGTGTTAGATTTTAATCCTCTAAGGGTTTTCATTCAATGGTTTGGTGAGTTGCAACAAGCAAGTGTTCATTCATCATTCCTTTCATTCATTTTTCATTTCATTTCAAGGCTTAATTACCAAAATAGGGTTTGACCAAGGCAAACCCCCATTCACCAAAAACAAACAAATTTTCCCTCTCTTTGTGTGTTGTAGATTTGTAGGTGAAGAAGGATTGAAGATTGATCAAAAGCGCAATTTTGCAAAGTTTTCAAAGTTGTCAAGCCATAGAAACTCACTTGTAGAATTTATTTCTGACTGTGAGATCTAGAAGAATTGGGAGTGCGGATCCAGGAGCAGAGAACCACCAAAATAGATTTTGGATCCCTGAAGTAAGACCCATTCGCCCTAGGGTGAATCTATCCTAGGAGGAGACTCAATGGAGACTTTTGGTGACAGGTGCATAAAATCCTAACCTTCTTAGATCTACCAAAAGTTTGTTGATTATGATAGTTTAAGGTTTTAAATTGATGATTCAAGTCTTACATTACACAATTGGATTCATTTGGTATTTTTTATTTATCTCCCAAAAGTGCAATTCAGGTTGATTTACTTTGTCCTCAATCATAAGGAAAACAACAAGATCTCCATAAAGGCTGACTCACCTAAGGGTTGAAATTCAATCTTATCCTAGGGGTTCTCTTTTTCCTAATGAAATAGGGAAGATAGGTGCATACCCCCATTTTGGAAAGAAAACCCCCTACTTATTTTCCCTTCATTTCATTTTGGTGAACCCGACATTGTACATCTAATTTTTTTGAAATTGGAGTCCATTCAAACCCTAGATATAGGATTTGCATTAGTTTGCATATCATTTAGGGTTGTTATAAAATTGCATTAGTTTGCATCTCACATAAGGTTTAAAATTTGCATTTTGCATTATTTAAAATCTGAAAAATAAAAAATAAAAATGCATATTACATTGATTTTTCGTAGTACTTGCATATTGGTATATTTTTTAGTCATTTACATTCACAAATTTGGTCAAAATTGCATTTCAAGAAGTGTTAATTTGTTCATCATTTATCACTAATTTCATTTGCTTTAGGACACCTAAATTTGGAAAATTTTGTCACTAAGACCACAGTTTGCAACCTAAAACTGGAAATTCAAACATTAAGCAAGAAATTCAAACTTTGATTTTTCAGAACCCTGACCTAGGAATCATTCGCCCTATAGGGAAAATCAGTTGTTGTATAGGTGCTTTTTCAAATTTTTGGGTCGTGATCTGTCTTTGTTTGCTTCATTCTGATCTCATGATAATTCTATGTTTCAGTTTCAAAAATTAAAAAAAATTGTAATTGCTTGCATTAGGTTCAATTGGTCAAATTAAGTGCATTGTTTGAAATCAAAATTGGCATTAAAAGACATCATTTTTAGGTTTTGGCATAGCATAATCAGTAGTTTATCTTAATTCAAATCTGAAAATTACTCTCTTTTTACATATTTGCATTGCACTTCATACTTTTGGGTAATTGATTGCATTATTTTAGTGTATATTCTCCATTTTGGGTGCACTTAGGTTTGGTGAAACTTGTATGAGCTTCACAACCTGGTGTCCTATTACCAATACTGTAGTGAGACATAGTTCAAGACTCATGCCATCCCACGCTACTACATCCGTCGTGGATCTTGAGTTTTCCAACTTTTTCACTCATAGTGTTGATACTAGTCAACCCACTATGGACCATAGCTTTGATACCACATTTCCCATGCCCACCCTACCCACAACCAATGTGACTGATGTTGACACAATGGTTGCTAATGTCCCTCAAGAAAACCTAAAACAAATAGATGAAGCCTTAGAAAAATTGTAAAACTTTTGTGAGTTTTGAATATATTGTTGGTACTACAGTTCCTATCATAGATAACATGAGGAAATTGCTTGATAATGAACAAGGAATAGAACTTGTGTGGAGCCTAGCTCATATAATTGACAATCATGTTTCGACAATGGCTAGTTGTGCTCAAACTTTGGGGTACACCCAAAGTCAAGGTTGAAATCCAATTCCTCCTATTATGTTGTGGCCTTTATTCCTACATACACTAATCCAAATGTTACTACAACCATAAAACCAGCTAAGCAACGTCAATACAACCTTAGGTATTTCCACTAGGAATCCCTTTAGGTTTGTGCATTCAAATCTCATATCTCCTAATCCATCTCCCCTCACAAACTTACAATTCACTTATCCATAAAATGATATACACCTCCACCATATTCACCTCCATCCCAAAACACAATCAATGATTTTGTCCTTAACCAACTCTAACAAAATGTTTCATCCCTCCAACAACAAATTGTCACATTGAACCAAAATCAAAATGGCCAACCATCACAATATGTCAAAAGAAACCCCTTATCCTTGGAGATATCGAGAGCACAAATGTCACAAGGCATAGAGATTCCTAGATTT
Source organism: Sequoiadendron giganteum (assembly GCA_007115665.2). Lineage (NCBI taxonomy): Eukaryota > Viridiplantae > Streptophyta > Pinopsida > Cupressales > Cupressaceae > Sequoiadendron > Sequoiadendron giganteum. The sequence goes on from CM021102.1 coordinate 716,074,432, forward strand.
GAGAAATATGGTGGTAAAGGAGATCCTAATAACCATTTTTCGGCATACACAACCTTATGTAGTGACTTCATTTTTGAAGACAACCTCTTGGCTAAACTTTTCCCTAGATCATTGAAAGACACTACCTTGGAGTGGTTTTGCTCTTTACCGAATAACTCAATCCATTCATTCAATGAACTTCTTGATGCCTTGATAATTTCCAAGTGCACATGGATCCCAAGATGGCCTTAGTTGATTTAATGCAATGTAAACAAAACAAGGATAAAAAGGTCTCTAATTTCATAGCATGATACCAATTGCTTTACTCACAAATCAACATTAAGATTCCTAATGTCAATCTTCAAAGAATGTTTATTGAAAATTTGCAAACCAATATTCAAGATAAACTTGGGATGATGAACTTTCCCTCCTTTACACACTTGTGCATGGCCCTTCGTGACTATGAGAATTCGATTAGGCATCGTGAAGCGAAAGTTTCCCCTAACCATCCTAAAATATCTGAATTCGAGCCCCATAATAATTTACAATCCTTCAAGAAATAGAATAAGAGCTTTTTACAACTAAATACACCTCAAACAAGTCAACATGTTAACTCCCAGTGGATTCCATAAAGACGATGAATCCATATCCATTTAGGGAAAGGAGTAGAAAATTTACCCATTACCTGATACCCTTCACTCCATTATGTTGCAACATATAAGTAAGAACTTAGTTACCTTACCCCCTATTAGATTCATTGATACCACTAATCCCTTACCTCCAAACTTTAACTCGAATGCCTTTTTCTATTATCATCGATAAAATGGACACGATATAGAACAATGTAAGCATCTTAAACATATTGTGCAAGATCTCATTGATTCTAATCACATCTAGATTGGTGGTGTTAATGATCAAGGAAATAAGTGAGTTGCTCTATCCAACCAAAATTTGCAAATCTTTACCAACCCCATGCCAAATCATAATATCTCTTTTGTGAAAGCTAATGATACCAAGAATGATGTGATGAATGTTGACAAACTGCAAGATATAAATAATGACAATATGAGTGATAATGAAGAAGACTTACAAGATATGGTCGGCTTCATTTATGTTCAACGTCGTAAGGCCCAAACCAAAATGCCCCTTGACATTGCTTTCTCACAAAATTACATAATTAGACGTGCACCCAATAGTCCTCTTTACATTGTCGGAAGAATCAATGACAAGCCTACTAATGGGATATTAATTGATCCTGTGTGTGTAGAGAATGTGATCACCGAGGAATTGTTATTTGTGCATGAACTTTATAAAGATTCTTATGAACAACTGAAAACATTGATCAAAACACATAATAGTTTTTATTGCCCTATGATAGGTCAATCACTCTTCCTTTAAAATTTGGATTGAAACAATTGAATGTCTCATCCTCCATCATCCCATCGTCAGACCAATTTTGTGTGAAGCTTGCTTATCCATGGCTACGCTTCATGGATGTCGTCCCATCGATAGTGCATAAATGTTTAAAGTTTCCATATGGAAATGATATATTTATTGTGCGTCATAATGGCTTTAATCATGCGTCTTCTTGTGAGAATTTCTCATTGGATTTCTTTTGGCCCAAACCTACGGAACCTATTAAACCTTGTGAGGACTTCTTTTCCAAATCTTATCAAAAGTTCAAGGCAAAGCACATAGCAAAATTATCCCTTAGAAACATGCATCAACCCATGATTGAGACTCCTATAATTGATGAAGCCATGATTGAACCAAAATCCCTTCCAAGTAACCAAGACAAACCCATGACAAATCCTTCGCCTATTTCCTATAAAAGACCAAGAGATAACACTATAAGTCTCGTTGTGCCCCCTAAGATCAAACAAATTTATGTATCCAAAGAGAAAGTGGTTGAACAACCTTCCATGGTTCCTTTCATTCCTTCCTTACGGGAAGAAAAGAAACCAATGGTTGATAAACCTACTCCTACACAATCACAACTTGAAAAGCACGCAAGAAGAAATATAAAAGCTAAAGAGTGTAGGCGTAGACGTCGTGCTATTGCTCGTAAGTTAAATGGAGAGAAGAAAACAGAAAATCAAGATCAAAATTTAACTTAAACAAAGCATGATGATTCCCCACCTTCGCCACAACAACAAACACATGAAACTTCAATGGACAATGTCATTAGGCCTCCTATTGTGATTAACTTGGATAATGATGATGAGATTGCTAAAATTGATGAGGAAGTTCATAATGAGCTAAATTTATTATTTCCCTCTTCCATGAGCTTAAATGATAAAAATCGTGATGATCCTCCTATAAAGAGTGACTCACCATGTGTTGAACCTGGTGATGCAACTAGTACGACACTTGTCATTGTCGCTTTGGCTAATTTTTTGCCTTCTGCATATGATGAACAAGATCGGGATGTGGATGACCTGCTATAGGTTGACTCGCATGTGCCATACTAGTCTTTGTCTTCTTTTCATGTTCTTTGTGATTGCATGTGTGTAATGTGATCCCTCGTATAGTGTTGTTTGGTGTGTCTTTATGTGTTTGTGAGCCTACTTTGGATGACCCTTGTCACTCTGTTGGTGCAAGGATACAAAGGAAGTGAATCTATTGTGACACTCTTCTATTTGTATCTTCATTTGTCTATATGTTGTAACCAGTTACTTTTATATTGTCTTTTGCTTTCCTTCTGGGGAAGATGCAAGACATCGAGACATTTAGGTCTCTTCCATGTTGACCCAAAATCCTTCTCCTTCGTTTTCTCTCTCTATGCGTCATTCTTCCTTTTTTCTTGTTGTTCCATGAGTGATTTGGGGAATGATGGCAATTCTGAGCTCGATTATATCACTACAACAACAACAAAAAACGTTGACCCCAGATCCATGAACCCCTTATGTGTTATCTTAAGATTGCATATGGGGGGCAACCCTCCTTTCCATAACGTAGCTCTATTCTAGAAACATATGTTTTACATAGGGCTTTCCGAATAAAGCTCTCATGTATTGGCATTTATCATTTTTCTACTTTAAAGCAATTTCTCACAACAAGGTGTTTAGCAATTTATTTAAAGTAGGGGCATACGTATCCCCGCTCATTGTTTGTTTCAAAGTGTGGTCTTCTTACTTCATGTGATGTGTCTTTTTGGTGGTGACATTGGGTTTGATGCTCCTCAAGAGCATGACCTTTCTTAGCATATGACATTCCTCTTAGTGGTAATGTTATGGATTGCATTCCCTAAGTTGTGAATCTTTTATCCTTGACTAGTCCTCTCTTGGTGACATCAAGTATAATGTGCTCTAAGGTGAGACCTTTCATGAACTAAGCAAAACCCCTTTGAATATCCTATTTTATTGCATCTAAATCTTTTCATGGCCACCAAACATAACACAACTTTCTTGCTAATGGAGCCTTTTTCATGTGTGTCTAGCATAATGCAACTTGCTAGCCTTGTGACCATTTTTGTGGAACCTTATCAAAGTTATCAAGAGATATGACTTTGGTATGGTTGGTACATGGGAGCCTGCAAACCCAGCATGACTTTCCAATCAGCCACCTTTTGGGGCTCACCTAGTGGACAATGGATTTCACTAAGCACGTGTGAGTATATTTTATTTGCATAGTGGATAGTGGGTTTCCACTTGTGGACGTTTCTTGGACAAATAGTGGAGGCTTTATCCACCCCTCTTTCTCTTGCATTAATTTTGGCATTACATGCTTGTGTATTTTGTCTTGCCGCTACATATTTAACATATAGGCATGTGTCTCTTTGTGACTTTTTTGGTTTTCCATGAGATCTTAGATCTTGAGGGCTTGATCATCCTCCTTGAACTCTGTTGTCTTATCTTTCCAATAGTTATACAATTAGACCTCTCTTGATGCTTGTTTTTCTACTTTAGTATGAGTTCGAGCGTAGGGCTCATCCTCTCACTAAAGTGGGGGCTAAATGTAGTCAAAAAATTTACTCCTTTACATTTTTCACACTATGTTTAGGTCTCTTAATTAATTGAACTTAATTAAACCTCTAATTGATCCAATTATGCATTTAAAAGCCTAATTAATCCTATTTTTTGAAAGGGAAACTTGTATTAAACAATTGCAAACATTAATTAAATTTCCTTGGAATTGGAGTGTCCTGGATTTAGGTCCTAGCAAGGGCGAATGGGTCCCCCTTAAGTTTAGGACCCCAATTTTTAAAATGTTTTTGGCGGCATTTTTATGATTCAAATTCAATTTGGAATTGTCAGCCTTTGATGTTTAATTTTTGGGAAATTAGAAAATTACCTATAAATACAAGGTCTTTTTATCATTTCAAATCCTAGAATTTTCATGAGAGCATAAATTATAACAAAGATTATTGTCAAAGGTGTTCAAGAGTAGATTTATTAGTCATTTGTTGCAACATTCAAGATCTCAAGCATCATGTCAAAGTTATTTTCATTCATGCATGTTTTTGGAGCTAACATTGTGATGTAGGTTCCAAGCATTCAAGCGTCAATTCAAGAATTGAGATCAACATTTAATCAAGCCATTTCATGCAAGATCAAGACCTTGGAGAGATGTGTTAGATTTTAGTCCTCTAAGGGTTTTCATTCAAGTCTTTAGTGAGCTGCAACAAGGAAGTGTTCATTCATGCTTCATTTCATTTCAAGCTTTAATTACCAAAATGGGGTTTGACCAAGGCAAAACCCCATTCACCAAAAACAAATAAATTTTCCCTCACTTTGTGTGTTGCAGATTTACAGGTGAGGAAGGATTGAAGATTGATCAACGGTGCAATTTTTCAAAGTTATCAAAGTTGTCAAGCCACGGAAACTCACTTGTAGAATTTATTTCTGAATTTCTAACTGTGAGATCTGAAGGAATTGAGAGTGTAGATCTAGGAGCAGTGGATTGTCAAAATAGATTTTGGATCCCAAAAGTAAGACCCATTTTCCCTAGGGTGAATTTGTCCCAAGAGGACACTCAACAGAGACTTTTGGTGATAGGTGCATAAAATCCTAACCTTCTCAGATCTATCAAAATTTTGTTGATTATGATAGTTTAAGGTTTTAAATTGATGACTCAAGTCTTACATTGCACAATTGGATTCATTTAGTATTTTTCATTTATCTCCCAAAAGTGCATATCAGGTTGATTTACCTCATCCTCAATCATAAGGAAAACAACAAGATCTTCATCAAGGTTGACTCACCTAAGGGTTGAAAGTCAATCTTATCTTAGGGGATCTATTTTTCCTAATAAAATAGGGAAGATAGGTGTATACCCCCATTTTGAAAAGAAAACCCCCTACCTATTTCCCCTTCATTTCAATGGTAAATGATAAATCCTTGCATAACTCTTAGATGATGGTAAAGTGAATGAATGAATGTCTTTAAATACAACACAAGATTCAAATAAATATAAATATGTGTTGGGTCAATTCACAATCACTAGTGAAGTGGTTAGAAATATTCAAATTTGAATTTTGAATTTTAAAAGTTCAAGGTTTAGATTTGCGAAAATAGAAATGACTTGGGTCAAAACCACACTCATGTATTTTATATAAGCGACAAGTGGTAGGGCTAAGGATCCAAGATCAAATCTATGTGGATCAATGGTAAGGAAATTGTGATTTGGTAATGTTATGAGCCAAATTAATGCAAGAATATTCCTCTTGTAAGATAGTTATTGTATTTAGGGAACTCTAATCAAAGTGAACCCAAAACAAAGGGAAAAGAACATGGATATACAAAAAAAAATCAGTACATTTTGGCTCACCTTTGATGTGTATGCAAATTAATAGTTGAATGCATACCAAGTAAAACTAGCAGTCAATATATAAATTAAATGTTTTTTAAATACTCAATATCTTTGTGAAATAATAAAGCATTCTTCACAAGAGGTTTCCTTGGAGGTAGTGGTGGGGGAGGATAACATCCCTTCTCCTCATTTGATTGATCTAGATGAAGATGTTTCTTGGTTTATTTTCCAAAGAAGGAAGAGAGGACAATTTTCCAAAGAAGGAAGAGAGGCCTTCCTAAATCAATTTTGAATTCCCAACCAAGAGCTAAGTGGGTGAGGATTGATAGGAAAATGTCAAGCATTGTTTAGCTGCCTATTTTTGTTCCATGGTTTGTGGACTTGAGGTCTCTTGGTTTTGGTTTGTCACAACTTGGTTGTAGTTTTTCCATGTAAAGGGTTTCAAGGCCCCTTCAAAACCTATTTTTCCCTCAAAAAATAAATCACTTGATTTTTTCTAGCAATTAGTGCTTGACTGAAAACCTACAAAATAAAAAATAGCATGCAATGAGTATACTTTGGACCACACATTTTAAAATAAACATTAACTACAATTTTCTTGAAAAATAACTATCCTTGAAAATGGTGAAAGTAAAGAGAAGGGAAATAGATTTTGCACATTATGAAAAGTGATTACAACTTTGAATAATAAGTGAAGTGTAAAAGGACTCCAACTAGCAGATAGGATTAGTAAAGCTTCCCTAAAAATAAGAATAAGAATGATTCTATCATTACAAAACACAATTCACAAAAAGGAATGATATTGACATATATGCCCCCTCCAATTGGTTGTAGACAAAGGATGTAAGGAATTGGAGGAGAGATGAAAAATATATAAGCACAATAAGGTATGCAAACATAGTAAAAGACAACATCATATAAACATGTAAGAACATAAGTAGGAGATAGTGTCAGATTATGTGTAAGAAGGGAAAGGAAAGATGTTCCCCAATGTTGTGCCTAATATAGACAAATGACAAGACAAAATAGTCGTGAGTGGTAGATAAGGACCATGTGATTACAAAAAAGATATGAACATGATAAGGATCTTAACATGTAATTATAAGACTTAAGCATGCCAAGGATTGTAAAAATCAGAAATAGAGAACCATAAGATGTAAACATGATAAGAATCATATACATGTGATTATGAGATGTAAAATGAACCATAACATGTAAACATGAGAAGCATATAAAAGCTTAATAAATATAAGTTTAATAAGTGTAGTGAACATGAAATATAGATAAAATAGTAAGCATAATGATCATGACATATAGATAACATCATAAGCACAAAACATAAGGAACACAATAAAATTATGTAGCATAGGAAGTTAATTGAAAAGATGTGAAACCCAAGTGATAGATATAGAATTTTGGAACACGTAAGCTAACAATGAAAATGTGAAACCAAGGTAGTAAATGTGGAGCATATAGGCAAACATAAGTGTTAAACAAGATATGCAGGCAAGCATAGAAATGTAACAAGGAAACATAAGCATGCATAAGGAGTTTAACATGATACATGAAGAATGTAAAAGAAAGATGTGTCCAAGTAGAGAAAAGCATAAAGCATCACATAGAAAGTGGAATGAGAATAGGGAATGCAAAACAAATATGGAATAAACAAGATTCCAAAATGAAAGGATACACAAGGTTAATGGAAGAATAAGCATGGAGGATCACTACATACATGATATAAGTAAAAGGATCAAGTAGAAATGATGCAAAGTATATTCTATTAAATAAATGTGATATATTCAAAGTTATGTGCAGAGATATCCATGGGTAGGCATAAGAGATAGTGTGTGTATGCTCTCAACACTTGAGCCAAGAAAATTGTAGGTTTTCAAAACATATTTTGGGCTTTGTCACTAATACTTTGATAATAGGTTTCTAAATGGAAAAACCAGCCTTAACCCACCAAAACTACCCATTCTTTTCCCAAAACCACTAGATTTTTTACCAAACCCACAAATTTTTATCCAAATCCACCCATTTATTACCAAAACCATAGTTGGAAGGCTCAAAACCACCCTAAACCTTGCCTAAACTACCTTAATTCATGGTTTTTTGGTTCAAAAACACACTATAGCTAATTAAAACCACTCTAAAGCTAGTCAAAACCACCCTCTACCTGCTTAAAATTACGGGTTTACCTACCAAAACCAACTCCAAACCTACTCCAAATTGCCTATGAACATGCTAACACTGCCTTTTACCCCACAAGCTTTGTGGCTTTTAGTCATATCAAAGACAAAGAGCTTTTCTTGTTATAAGACCTTGGTCATTAGGCTCTTAAGCCCTTGGTCGTAGTCAAGAAGAAAGGGTTACTTTCCATCACCTAGGTTCTTAAGCCCTTGATGCCTAGCCATCATCACATGGTCGACTAGGTCCTAGTTAACAAGGGCCAAGCCCTTATCCCACCTTCCTTAGAATTTGCTAAAAAACACCTTTAATTAAAATTAACATAACTTTTTTGTTTTTAATTGGATTTTCAAACTTTACTAGTATTAGAAAGTTGAATCAGAGCTATATGCAGTGGATTAGGTATTATTCTTATAATTTTCTCCAGAAAGCAAGTTTAATCATTTAAAGTCATGATTTTAGTTTCAAACTTCAAACATCAATAACTTTTGCATGCAATTATCATTTTTCAATATTTTCTTAAATTATGAAAATATTATGAGCAATTTGTTTATGGTGTTTATTTTTTTGTTGTATTAACTTATTTGTTGTGTTTGGCTAACCCTTGAATACAATTTTTTTTATGTGATGAAGAATTTTATGCTTTAAACTACTAACTTGGTGGTTTTGCATGATATACTTTAAAGAATTGATTATAAAAAATTATATTTCTAGGTTCTTTGTATGTTTTCTTGATTTATCATATTAAAAATTTGGGTTAAACTTCACTTTCACATTTATAATTTAGGTTTAGAATTTCCTTTTCTTTTAATCTCGAAGTGGTATTTTTTGTCTCCTCCCCTCTCGTGCTCTTGGGTGAACTTGACAATCAAAAATAAATACCATTTCTCAAATTTATTTTTAGGGGTCTTGCCTTAGATTTCATCACCAAGGGGAAAACCTCAAATCTAACATTTCAGTGGAGTATAAAAAGGGGTGAATCAAAATGCATGCCTCATGGAAGGAAATTTTGTCATTTGAGCTAAGCCCCCAATAATAATCATTTTTTGATTTTTTTCATGTTAAGAATTATGTGTAGAAAAATTAAAAGTTATTAAAAAAATATGAATACCTAACATTTCAAGTTTATGGAATATTTTCCTCTGAAATTAATTAAAAATTAGAAAAAAAAAAAACAATCCAATCATAAAAAAAAATACATATTTGAAAACTAGACATCATCATCTATAATGGGTTTTAATTTCATAAAAAAATCTTTAAAAAAAGTCGTCAACCATATTGTCAAAGTCAGTTTTCCTCTTGATATTTTTTATGACATTGTACTTGTAGGTCCAAGGCTAAGGGGTGGGTTTACAAGCCTAAAACAAAAGCAAAGGCATGGGTTTCAAATTTTAAATTTATGAAACATGTACCTGCTTTAAAATACGTACCCATTCTAAAATATTATGCAATTGGAAATACGTACCCGTTTTAGAACGAATTCTCATTTTAAAAAATTTAGATTCTTGAGCTCAAGCCTAAATGAGTACTCATTTTTTATGAAACAATTACCTATTTTTGTCAAGATTTTTTCCAAGCCCAAAACTTCCCCTATATATGGACCCAACTTTTTTCTTTTACCTTGATTCCAATACAACCACAACAATCTAAAAAGTATTTCTCTTTCTCTAATCAATTCATAAGTCTAATAAAAAATATTGAAAAACTAATTGAACAATACAATAGAAATAATGACTTTAGCTGAACATTTGAGTGTTGGACATTTTTTGACTTTGAGGATTGTGGGTATCATGTGGCTTTCCTAAATCAGGACGTGTCAACTTAAGGTGCGGTTCTTATTGTGTCTAATGCAACTTTTATGCATTCTTATTTTCCTTATGGAAACCCTTCTCCTATCCCTATTATGGATGAGGTTCCTTCTTCTAAGCCTACTTCTCTTGGGGTGTGTGTTGGTGGAAACATTGTTCGTTGCATTTCTCTAAATTTTGTGCAACTTATGTCTTATTTATTTAGACACTCTTCTTTTCTATATGTGGTGGAGGAGGTTGAGATGATGATAGAGGATTCTCCTCTCCTTTCCCCTTACTCCAAGGATTTGGAAAATGTTGTGTCTTGGACTATCATCCAAAGGAGGAAGAGAGGTTTTCCTAAACATATATTATGTTTCCAATAAACATGATTTGGGTGTGCAGTCTACTATATGGGTGATTGGTATTGTGTAAATTCTTTTTCCTTTGTTTTGTTGCTCACTAACTCGTGATTGCTCTTGGGTTAGCTATTTTTGTGGGGTAGCTTGGCTATGGTTGTGTTGTCTATATTTTGAGTCAATTATTTTCTACTGTAAATGTTCTTGGGCCCCTTGAAAACCAATTTTATCTATAATAAAAAATTATAACTTTAGCAATAAAATTTGATTAAACGTGTGAGATCATACAGTAGAAATAAGTAGTAAGATAAAAAATTACATGCAACAATAACACCCAATTTATGTGGATGAATCCTTTTAAAAATATACTACCAAAGAGACCTCAATCTTGGTTTAATCTCAATAGATAGGGTACATTAAAACAATTCATTGATGTCTTTAGTCTAACATTCATCTAGTAGCATAATAGTACTTGCAAGATCAAGATACCACATCTATCCCATGCCTCAATTATATTTAAAATTAAAACCTAAAAATCCTAAATGGTTTCACAAAATAAGAGTAAAAAATTATGGGCTCAAACTAGCCACCCAAGTCTTGCAAAAATTTAGTGGCTCATATTCAATGGCTAAGCATCTTACAAAAATAACTCCTCTTACACACCTTATATGTCATATATTTTGTCATAATGGTCATAAATTAGCCAAATGAAATCCTAGGTGCTCCATGAGGGCACTAATTACATTCCATGGCTACTATCTTTGGAAGATTCTTGATAACTCATGACTGATATTTTATTATTCATTCAATATATTCTTACAATCATATTCTAATTCATTGAGGAATAATAATTGAATATATCTCCTACACTCAAATCGGTGTCCCATTTTTCCTATTCTATTATTCTCAAAAACATGTACATTATACCAATATGAATAACTAAATGTTATAATAGATACATAGGATTTGTAAGGTGATTAAAACACATAATATTAACACAAATTATGCCAAACTCGATGGATGTGAAATGTCTTTTGGACCCTATCCATTCACCAATAAGATACCCAAATAAATGAAATCAATTTGAAGTAGATGGCTCATGAAGTGCAATAGGTTAAGGTCCAAGTGAATCAAGTATACCATGTACTATGATAGGGTGAAAATATGAATTCATTGAAGGAAAAACACATCTTTTAGGCTATGCAACACAAAGAATAAGTAGCTTAGATTTAGTACCAAATATATTATGAACCTCAAATGAAGACAAAAAATATCAAAGAAGTAGTATCACTAAAGCTCATGGATGAATCCATAGAGCTTATTAGGGTACTATTAATAAATATATAAATCAATGAAGTGTAAGAAAAAATATTATAGGTTATATGCAATGATAGAATCAAAACATATCACAATATTACAAATCATAACATGTAACATGTGTACCAAAATATATAGCATCAATATATGTAAAGGAAAGATACTCACCAAATCACATACATGTGTAAACATTATAAATATCATTATATTCAAGGTTTAAAAAATAAATGCATCATGAAAACACAACCATAACAATGAACCCTAGGCAAGATATTACATAAGGAAATGATACAAATGCAATCGTCACATATAATATTATCATTAGAAGATAAAGAATCATCATGGAAGAGCATAGATGGATCCATAATAGAATTTATATTTGATGTAAAACTGGAAATTTAAAACTAATTATATCTAAAAGTAAAATTAAAAATTAAATGTTAAAGCTAATACCTTATGGTGTAAGATCATTTGTGTTCACCAATATATGTAAGGAAATAAAACTATCCTATTGAACACACACAAAGACTAAGAGGGGGGAGGGTTAATCAATCTACACAAAAACCTAATCCCTTCCGGAACTTGAAACTTTCAACACAATACAATCCTCTTATCACAACTAAAACCCTTAATCAGATATACAAATTTAAACCCTTAGTATGATCAACATATTTACTCGATGATGAAATATAGAGAAGTTCTACTTCTAATCAGATCAACAACACTGAGAAAGAAAGTGATAACACACACATGCACAAGGAGAACACTAGATTTATGTGGGAAATCAAATGAGGGAAAAACCATGGTGAGAGTTAACTCACAATATAAAAGGCTCATTTCCAAAAAGACTTGCAAGAAGGCTCACTCCCTTAGAGAAAGATACACAGGACTTGCAAAATTGTAGCCAAAACAACTTCAAGAGCAAGATACAAAGGACCTAATGAGATTCACTATCTTAGAGCAGGACACAAGGATTTAGATAAAGATTACAATGCTTGTCAACATAACAATCTGATGATTGAGGTGTTATAGCACATCTGATTCCAAATTTCCTTTTCACAATATAGCACTGACTTTGTTGGATATTCAATGCATTCCACACACTTGATTTTTCGCACTCGTACACTTCTCCATCTCGTTGCATCTAAAATGATCTTTCATTTATATCCACCACAACTCTTCAAAACTTCAATTAGGTCGACCAAGGAGAAGATAATCAATGAATTCAACAAGTCGGCCACCAAAAACATAATGTGGTACTATCCCAAAGATAGAGAGGACCAAAAGAATCTTATTACATCTTCCAAACTAATCCAAAACAATTCACACACTGGCGCACATCAACCTAATCAGCATCAAGGAAATGTATAGATGAAACTTTGAAGCACATAACTAGTCAGCTCAAAATCACACCTCGAATTGAATTTTCTCAAGGAAGTTCTAACCAAGATAGGTCAAGACGCAAATCTAACTTAAAACATCTTCAATTTTTGGCGCAGACCCCCAAACACACTATTTAAGCAAAGGAACAAGCCTTGATGGCTAGATATCTACAAATCACCCAAAAATCTAACTCAAGACACAATGCAACACTAAAGTGGATAATCAACATCATGCAAATCACATGAGGATGTTCCATGAACATCCAATAACACTTCTATACCCTTCTTTCATGTTGTCATGCCACTAGCAGCCACCACAAACCAAACAAGAAGAAAATACTCCATCCAGGAAGCATAGAACTCATAACTAGAAGATATAACATTAACATATCATCTTGTGGACCACTTCATTACATGAAATTGGAATGAAGACACAACACAAACATTGAGAGCACATTCACTAAACCATAGGATCAGAGACATCAATGTGAAGAAATGTGAAGTATTTCCCGGACCAGTTTGGACAACCAACAACACTGTCAACCTTCTGCAATTCACATAACTCTCCTCGGCAACACAAGTGACCTGAAAATATAGGAGTGCAATGTCCACATATCATTAACATTGAATCCCAAACCGCAAGACCAAAATTCCAATAGTGGAGGAATGTAGAGCATTCTCCTAGATAGACTTCAATGCAACTTCTTAAACCAGAAACATGTAAGTACCTTACTAAGGCCATATCTTTCTTTCAACAACACGTACTTCATATGGAACATCAAGAGAGAGAAAAATACATATTGTAGACCTTTAGAAACATCTCTCCACTGTTAGTAATACTTCTTAATGCTTCTAATCCTCATCTAAATATATCATTATAAAAATAACTCTACTGACAACAATATTGCACTATACAACTTTTTTGGAATGGAACAAGACATGACATCCAACCATGAACTTTTGCAACTCTTTTTTAGATAAGGAATTACATCTAACATCAACAACTCTTCACTAGATGGCATCCAATGACAACCAACAATCAACAATCTCCTCAAGTGTTGACATCAATGACAACCAACAATCAACAATTTCTTCAAGTGTTAATATCAATGACAACCACTACCAATAATCTCCCCCTTTGGCATTGATGGAAACACACATTGTTCACTATCCCCCTTTGGCATTGATGGAAACACACATTGTTCACTATCCCCCTTTGAAATCAAGGACAAAGGACCATAAAACAAAATGAAATTCTCTGACTTTAGGGACAAAGGATAAAAATATATTCAAATGAAGTAACATCACATTATCCCCCTTTAACCAGCAATACTTTTGCATAACATCAAAAAATCTCCCTTACTACTAGCTCCCCCTGATTGGTAGCATGCATCAATCCAGGATAAAAGGATATGACATGAATTTCTCCCCCTATATAGATGTAAAATATGTATCTAGTTAGAACAAGGAGGGAAAATCACCGCTAACTTTTGTCGAAGGTACTCAAAAGTATCTTTTGAAAGTGCCTTAGCGAAAATGTCTGCAATATGGTCCTTCGTAGGTACATACTCCATTCTAGTTTCATGTTCTGCAACTTTATCTCTCATAAAGTGATACTAGATTGAGATGTATTTTGTTCTTTAATGCATTGTCGGATTCTTGGAAATATTAATAGCACAGTTTTTGTCACACAATATAGGAATAGGTTCATCATAAACCACCTTCACATCTTTTAGAGTTTGTTGCATCCAAAGCACCTGAGTGCAGCGAGATGTTGCAACAATGTATTTAGCTTCTGTTGTGGATAAATATATTGAGTCTTGAATTTTACTGAACCATGATACCAATCTATCTCCCAAAAAGAATGAAATTCCACTTGTACTTCTCTGGTCATCCACACAACTTGCTCAATTAGCATCAGTATAGGCACTCAAAGAGAAATTTTGATCCTTTTTATACCCCAAGTCATAATCCAGAGTTCCCTTCAAATATTTGAATATTTTTTTCACAGCTTTTTCATGAGATTTCTTTGAGATCAATATTGAAACACATTGAGATATATAGAATATCCACCAAAGCTCATACAACTAAATTTTTATATACACCAACACAAGTACCAAACATATATTTTGCAGAGAAGATAGTCATTTGAAACCATATGTCTTTTGAAACTGTACTTACAAACTCCCATAGCATAGCTGAACATATCCATAAGACTGTATGGACAAGACATTTTTTCTTGAGGAATGTGGAATATTCCAACAAGCCTTCATCTTCACTTCACTTTGTTAGAGCATGGGCAAAAACTCTATCACTTGCATATTTTACTTCAAAAGGTGTAAAGACTTGAGACTTTGTATATAACACCTTCACATATTGACCAACTTATCTTTTAGTCTGCAAGACAAAACCCTTTTCTTCAAAGAGATGCAGACCATGACTTTGCCAAACTATGAATTTGTCTTGGAAAAGTTTTGAAACTTACCTTTCTAAAACTTATCTTTATGTGCGGTACAAAAAACTAGAATGATATCGATTAGGAAAAGTGTACCAACCTCCACACATCTTTTACTTCCACCAAAAACTTCAACAAAGGTACATTTATGCACAACAAATTTGCACACCAACTTTTTCTTGAGGAATGTGGAATATTCCAACAAGCCTTCATCTTCACTTCACTTTGTTAGAGCATGGGCAAAAACTCTATCACTTGCATATTTTACTTCAAAAGGTGTAAAGACTTGAGACTTTGTATATAACACCTTCACATATTGACCAACTTATCTTTTAGTCTGCAAGACAAAACCCTTTTCTTCAGAGTGATGCAGACCATGACTTTGCCAAACTATGAATTTGTCTTGGAAAAGTTTTGAAACTTACCTTTCTAAAACTTATCTTTATCTGTGGTACAAAAAACTAGAATGATATCAATTAGGACAAGTGTACCAACCTCCACACATCTTTTACTTCCACCAAAAACTTCAACAAAGGTACATTTATGCACAACAAATTTGCACATCAACTTTTCTGATCCAAATCTTCTTTCATGTTGAAGATTTCAGCACCTTTTCCTTTTCAAGGTGCTAAAAGATTCTACAAGTGAAATCTCTCCCTGAGATAATGTACTATCTTAGTTTTTCTTGGAATCTTATGCAAAGTGTACAAGAGCGGAATCATCCTTCTTCTCATGATATTCCAATTCATTTCCCTTATTTTGTTGATAGAATGTCTCATCCCTTTTCTGATTCTGAATAGGTGGCTTCACAAAACCACTCCTGCAATTATTTTCCTTGTGTCCCATCTTATTGCATTTGTAACACATAATGTTGTGCTTTAGAACAAATTTGTTCCTCTTCACCTTAGATCTATACTCATCAGCCTTATGACCATAGTTGTTGCAAGAATAGCAATATCCATAAAATAAGACAATTTTGTTTCTTTGAGGCATAAATGACCTTCTTCCCATGTTATCATTTTGTCTTTGTCTAATTATACAATCAATAGCCTTATGCCCAAATTTATTACAATAAAAACAATAACCTTGAAATTATTGATTGAACCTAGTAGGAGCATGTTGTCTTGCAAATGAAGGACTTCTAGATCCTTTTTCTCATTCGGTTAGAATTGGATCCACCTTCTTTCTTGCAATTTTGAATAGTCTTTGCACCTCTAGAGCCATTCTTCTTAGGATCTTTAGTGTAGGATTTCTCCTCCTTTGTCCCAGGCTTTTCATTTGATTTGGAGCTATCAGGATCAGACTTTTTTTTGACAATTTATTCTTTTGTCTTTTCTAACTCATGTTTTAGAGTTACAATCTCCTCTTCAAGTTTTAAGTATTTAGCAGCCTTATTATTAATCTTGACATTTAAGAAATCTTCAATCCTCTCGCCTTCTTCAACTTTTACTTTTAAATCAAAGATCATACCTTCTAAACCTTTTAATTTGATAGCACCTTCTACTTTGGCTTTCAACTTATCAATTTCTTCCTTTGAGCCTTCAAGAAAACTCATATTTCTAATTTAGTTCCTTTGTTTAATTTAGGTTATTCAGAGCAGACAAAATTTTTCCTTCAAAACCTATATCCCAATCATCTGAATTGAAGTCTCGGCCTTTAGGTTTCATTGATTCTATATTTGGAACATAAGAGAACATGTCTTCATCACTCAAGGAGTTAGACTCTGTATATTTCAACATTACACTTTATGTTAGTAGTATTGAAGACCATAAAGAGAGTTTCATCATTTGAATCATTTGAATCATCTTCAAAGGAACCACTACTTTCTTTGAAATAGAGACCCTTTTTAACCTTATCTCTTTTATTGTTATCATCTAATTCTTTATAAGAACATTCAGATGCAAAATGACCAATTCTTCCACAATTGAAACATTTGAAAGGTAACTTACCTTTGTACTTGCCAGTGCATTTCTTCAATCTTCTTACAAATTTGGCTTCAACTTCATCAAGGTCATCATTTTGATCAGTAGTTTCATCTTTAATCTTTTTATTGGCTTTAAATACAACTTCCCTTTTTGGAACAGCTTGATCAAACTCTCTCATTTCAAAGACAGTAAGAGCATCAAACATTTCATCAACTATGTATTGATCTAAGTCTTTACATTCCTCAATTGTAGACACCTTATGACAATAATTTTTAGGGAGAGATCTCAGAACCTTCTTCACAATCTCACTTTCTTTTACTTCTCCACCAAGACCAATGATTCCAAAGACAACTTCTTATACCTGGAGCATGTAACTTGTAATTTTTCCATCCTCTGTCATCTTTAGAGTCTCAAATATACTTTTAAAGATTTGCATCTTAGCTTGCTTCACTTTTGTATTAGCTTCATAGATGTTGCTAAGATTTTCTCAAACATCTTTAGCAGAACTGCAATGCATCACCTTTAAGAGCTCTAAATTAGCTAATTCACGTAAGAGAGCATTCTTAGCTTTGGCATTGCATTCATATAATCTTATTTCAATAGGATCTATTGGAGGAATAACATGAGTAGTATAACCATCTTTGACTAATTGCCAAACACCAAACCCTAGGGAGTTTAGGTGTCCTTCCATTCTCAGTTTCCATAAATCATAATTAGTCCCATCAAATATATGACCCTTGTATGAACCATCATATTCCATCCTGGATCTTTACCTCATGTTGTTAGGATTCTTCAGAGGAAATTGGCTCTAATACCAATTTTTGAACACACCTAGAGATTGTGAGGGGGGTGAATCAGTCTACACAAAACCTAATCCCTTTCAAACCTTGAAAATTTTAGGAAAATACAATCCTCTTATCACATCTAAAACCCTTAATCAAATATAGTAATTTAAACCCTCAGTATGATCAACAATACTCAGTAATGAAAGATATAGCAATTCTACTTCTAATCAAATCAGAAGCAATGAGAAAGAAACTAATAACATACACATGCACAAGGAGAACACCATATTTACATGGAAAACTCAATGAGAGAAAAACCATAGTGAGAGTTAACTCGTAATATAAAAGGATCACTACCAAAAAGACTTGCAAGAAAGCTCACTCCCTTAGAGAAAGATACATAAGACTTGTAGAACTAAATCCAACACAACTTCAGGATTAAGATACAAAAGACTTGACGATATTCACTATCTCAGAACAGGATACAAAGATTTAGATAAAGATTACAATGATTTTCAACATAGCACTCTATTGATTGAGTCATTATAGCACATTTGATTCTATCTTTCCTCTTCACAATGTAACACTAACTCTGTTGGATATTCAATATATTCCACACACTTGTACATTCTCCATCTTGTTACATCTGAAATGATCTCGCATTTATAATCACCACAACTCTTCAAAACTTCAATTATGTCAACCAAGAAGAAGATAATCAATGAATTCAACAAGTTGGCCACAAAAAACATAATGTGGTCCTATCCCAAAGATTGAGAGGACCAAAACAATCTTATTTCATCTTCCAAAGTGATCCAAAACAATTCACACATTGGTGCAGATCAACCTAAGTTGGCATCAAGGAAACGAGTAGATGAAACTTTGAAGCACATAACCGGTCAGCTCAAAATCATACTTCTAATTGAATTTTCTCAAGGAGATTCTAACCAAGATAGGTCAGGATCCAAATCTAACTTAACACATCTTCAATTGTTGGTGTAGACCCCCAAACACACAGTGCAAGAAAAGGAACAAGCTTTGTCGGCCAGAAAGCTAACTCAAGACATAATGTAGCACTAAAGCAGATAATTAGCATCATGCAAATCACATGAGGATATTCCATGAACATCCAATAACACTTCTAAACCCTTCTTTCATACTATCATGCCACTAGCAACCACCACAAACCAAAGAAGAACAAAATACTCCATCTAGGAAGCACATAACTCATAACTAGCATATATAGCATTAACATATCAGCTTGCAGACCACTTCATCACATGAAATTTGAATTGAGACATGACACAAACATTGAGAGCACATTCACTAAACCACAAGAGCAGAGACATCAA
Organism: Sequoiadendron giganteum; assembly: GCA_007115665.2. Classification (NCBI taxonomy): domain Eukaryota; kingdom Viridiplantae; phylum Streptophyta; class Pinopsida; order Cupressales; family Cupressaceae; genus Sequoiadendron; species Sequoiadendron giganteum. Next base: position 716,093,711 of record CM021102.1, read on the forward strand.
TGCAGAGAAATGTGGAGCATTTCTTGGACCAGTTTGGACAACCAACAACATTGTCAACCTTTTGCAATTCACAAAACTCTCCTCGACAACATAAGTGACCTGAAAATATAGGAGTACAATAATACATAGCACTAACATTGAATCCCAAACCACAAGACAAAAACTTCAACAATGGATGAATGCAGAGCATTCTCCTAGATAGACTTCAATGCAGCTTCTTGAACCAGAAACACTTAAGTACCTTGTGAAGGCTAGATCTTTCTTTCAGCAACACATGCTTCATCAAGAACATCAAGAAAGAGAAAAATACATACTATATACCTTCAACATCTCCCCACTATCAGCAATACTTCTTAATGCTTCTAATCCTCATCTAAAAACAACCCTATTGATAACAATAGTGCACTATACAACTTTTTTTGGCATGAAACAAGGCATGACATCCAACCATGAACTTTTGCAACTCTTCTTTAGATAAGACATGACATCCAACTTCAACAACTCTTCACTAGATAAGGCATGACATCCAATGACAACCAACAATCAATAATCTCCTCAAGTGTTGGCATCAATGACAACCAACAATAAACAATCTCCTTGGATGTTGAAATCAATGACAACCACTACCAACATATCCTACATAAATCTATGTCTTAAGGAAATGAAAATAAATAATTAATAAAAGAGCCTATATATTAGAGCTAACACAATAAGACTACACAAACATGCTCATAAATAAGCATGGAAATTAAAAGGAGTATAGGTGTACTTAGATCTAGGTTTTAATGAAGAATAATTTGTAATAGACAACGCTCTATGATTCACTAGGATCCTACACTCAAAATTTCACTAGATAAATATCATTAAAGTAAGAAATTGACTATGCTCTACATCAAATCAACCATGCAACTAGAAATCTAAACCTTTTCCATACAGCTAACCTTCTAGTATTGATTTGAACCTATTGTCATATTTCCTCACAAATTCGTATGCCTTTACTATCTAAACATGATGGTGTTGAGAGATTTTTTGTTTAAGGTGCAAGAGGTGACTTGATCCCTTCTTATTATCTTAATCAAACCCTTGAGTTGATTTAATGGTTTTGAACAACTTTGTGGAGAGAAACCATGTACAAGATGCCTAATTTTTCCTCATCAATGCATATGCTAATGTAATGATGATGCAATGCTAAATCATAAGATTGTAACTAGTGCTTTGATTTTTCTCCCTCTCTCCCTATCTAATATGAATTTATTATTTATTTTTTATACAAAACCCTAGTGTGTAAGTTAAAAAATTTAATGCTCAATTTAATAAATAATGACTAGTTAGAAGGTTAGTGTGGGTACAAGATTAAATTTGATTTTGTAAGATTGGGGGTTAGATGGATAGCTATGGGTATGAAATAGGATAATAGATGGGAAAACTAAGGATTGAGTCTAGATACTTGGAATGTGTGGAATTAAGTTTGATCAAAGGTCAAATTGGTTTCTAACATTTACACAAACATATAATGTGTACATATAATTTTACATTTGAGAAAAATAAGTCAAAGTGAGTCCAAAACAAAAGAAAAAAGTGTTAGGTATGTATTTTCAGCCTTACATTTAGTAACTTTGTAAATATTTTAGATAAATTTGTGTAATTATATTTTACTTTGACATTTCAAATTTCATTTCATGAAAAAATTATTATGTTATAATTTTTAAAGATGATTCATAAAATGTGATATAAATGTTGAGATAAAATAATATGCAATTTTATTGAAAATATTTAAAATTTAACTAAAATAGATAATAAAAACCTAATATTTCTTATTATATTTTAACTATTCTTTTGTGGGTAATTTTATATGAAAATGATTTATATTTCAAGTAAGAAAACACTCTTTTTAGTAAAGGAAATATGAAAGATTTTTCTTAGAAATTAACATCAAAGATATTGTAAATAGATTTGGCAATAAAAGACATTGTCTCTCTCCTTGATGACTTTATATAAAAAAATTCCCTTTTGTCTCCCTTGATATATCTTTCAAAACCTATTTTCTCTAACACTATTCAAACGCATTGAAGTGATGTGATATTATGTAAAAAAATTAAAGACAATATCATATAATAGAATTATTATTTTTAAACTATTTTTTGATCTCCTATTAATTATATATATATATATATATAATTATAATTAAATACTATAAAGTCTTATTAAATTGTCTAAGTGTCTCTTAAACCTTAAATTTCAGCCCATTGTTATATTATAGACTACACTTTTGTCTTTAGCATTGAAATTTTGATCATACTTGGAGTGGATTTAATTAGAAGGAGAAATAGGATGCAATTTATTAAATGATAGCAAAGGTTAAAAGTGTGTGTTGATATGAATGTAGTATTAGTACTTTTAGAAGAAAATTTAGTTCTAGCATTACAATTATATAATAGTTTCTAGATATGAGTATAATGATTTATAATATGTAATGATTTTTCAAAAATTTATGTCATGAGATGATTTTTAAGTATGCATTTAGAATTTAAGTTCATCTAATTGAATTTTTATTAATTATAAAATAATTATTATACAAAAAGCTTTTTTATTTTAATCTTAATTTTATGTTTATTATGACTCTTTATTCATAATTATGAGAGGTTTATTCTCTTAGAAAAATAACTTGTGCAATTCATAATAAAATAATGGTGGATTTGTGTTCACATCAAAAGAATGAATTGGAGCATTTAGTAAGATGTTCTTTTTAAAAATATTTTGTACTATACCACCAAAATAAAGAAGATGCATATGGACACCAAACTATAAGATTAGAGTTTTAAACTAAATACTTGTGAATTTGAATCCACACCAAATAACAAATTGAAGCCTTTGGGAGAGAACACACTTTTCCTTTGATATAGAACAAATTTAGGACTATGTATCATTCTAGTAAGAATAAGGCATGTAAAGTGAATATAAGCACTATACAAAACCCTAGTGTGTAAGTTAAAAAATTTAATGCTCAATTTAATAAATAATGACTAGTTAGAAGGTTAGTGTGGGTACAAGATTAAATTTGATTTTGTAAGATTGGGGGTTAGATGGATAGCTATGGGTATGAAATAGGATAATAGATGGGAAAACTAAGGATTGAGTCTAGATACTTGGAATGTGTGGAATTAAGTTTGATCAAAGGTCAAATTGGTTTCTAACATTTACACAAACATATAATGTGTACATATAATTTTACATTTGAGAAAAATAAGTCAAAGTGAGTCCAAAACATAAGTAAATTTTTGGCTCTTTATTCTAATTGCATGTCTTCCCCACTTCTCTATGAGATACATAATGTAAAATATATATTACTTAATAAAAAATTCTTGATTGTTTAAATTATAATTTTAAATATAAACAAAGATTTTATCTTGGTAAAAAAATATCTCTTGCATACATTTCATCACCCACATTTGCCTCTTCTTTGGAACTTGAGTATTTCATATATCTATATTTATTCTCATATGACTTTTCTACAAAAGAGTTGCATTTCATGTAAAATATATACATAAATTTAAAAAATATTCTACTAGACTTTAAATTTGATTGTTTCATTTTACCTACCATATCTTTTATGAATTATTTTCCCTTGTGATCTACATGAATAAGGTGCTTAAGTTGTTGAAACATGGCCTTCTACATTAGTCCTTAATGCACACCCCAAAGTTCTCTTGATCTTACTCAATGTATTGTTTAGTTATTCTACTCAATGTTTTGTATAGTTATACAGGTGGTAAGGATTCAACACACTCATCATCCCTCATATTAACGTAATGTGATTAGAAGGAAAGTCTATTCATGCATGAATAAAAGGGCGTTTTCGAGTGGCATGCACCTTGATAAAAGGATGGGCAAGAGAAAGGGTGAATTGGGAGGGGGTTGATTGGAAGGAGAGAAATGATAGTAAGAAAATGGGAGAGATATATAACTTAATGTGACTTAAATCTATTGTCTAATTATACTTTTTCTGTAAATATTATAAAAAAAATAAAATATAAAATTGTAGAGTATAAAAGATCATATTTCATACTTTTTGCATCTTGCATTTATTTTAGCCTTATTAATAAATATGTTTTCCAAGTCTCTAATTTGAGAATTACATCTTTCAACTCAATCAAACCCAACCTCAACTTGGACCTTTAGCCTTTTTGTCCCCAATGGTTCGAACTCATTTTTGTTGCAACATTTTCCAAACCTTTAATGCAATCACTACTAAAATTATGTCTCTTGGAAAAAATTGTTTACGCAATTCCAACGGCCTTGATTACTACATGCTTCCCCTTTACCTAAGATGACTCAAACCTAAATTATGACATTAAAACTTTTAAAACATACATTTAACATTACTTATTTAAAGATGAAACCCCAAGGCACTATTATGATCATTATTAAGAGTGTATTCATGTAACATCTTAGATTAATAAAGAGCAATCAAGGAGCATCATAAAATCAAGGATGGATCTACATTCAATTTCTTTAATTTTTTATTTATACCTACTCATTTTTTTACTATATTGGGCGAGTGTAAGGTAATGGGTCCATTTTTAGTGGAAGTTTCATGAGTAAAATTTTTTTGACAAGAATGGGTACCCATTTAATAAAAAATAGGTACTTGTTTAGGATCGAGCTCTCAAACCCAAATTCTACTTGGATGGAATGGGTAACCCTTTTGGTTTCTAAAATGGGTACTTATTTTAAATAGAAATGGGTACATATTTTTAAATGAAGTTTGTGATGAGTCAACATTTTAATCTTGTGATGATGTAACATTCTAAAATTCACCTTGTTGCGCACTTGAGATGTTAACAAGTTATCAATTTTTAATGATTCATCATAGCCCTAGATCACCCTCCTAACCTCGTGTATGTGATCACATATTTCTCATGCTTTAGTGTGTTTATTTGAGGACTTTTCCTACTCAAAATTCTTTGGTTTCACCTAGTGTGGTAAAATTACCACATATCGCATGCAATAATTGTGAAATTATCATAACTTGAAAATCACAATAAATATTATTTTCACTATGTTGACACAGACTTTCTCTTGACTCAATAGTTCATGAATAACACACTAGTTTTGACACCAATGTGGTAAGTGTAAATTTCACCTAATATTCATAAAAAAATATTTGAATAATTGCAACTTCACTTTCAAATATTTCAAGATTGCAGCATCCATTATCATCCAAAGCTTTATGAATTTGACCCTCCTTGACTCCCTTCATCTAATGTAGCTAATTTGAACTCATTGGATCCTCAACCAAAAAAAGAACAAAAAATCTACCCAAATTCATTTGCTTTCCTTTCAAACTCTAACAATCCGCATACTACCTAGCTATGCACCTCTACAAGTTCTAATCATGCATAAACTATAGTTGGAAATTAGTTATAAGAGAATTGCAATGTCAAAGAGTTTTCCTAAGGATATAACACACCAATTTCGTCTTAAAACTACTTTGATTGTGTGTACACTAAGTATATAGGTTAGATTCTATTTTTTATTATTTTGTGTTTGATTTATTGATAAATTAAAGTGAGTGCTTTGTTTGTATTAGTTGTTAATTGTGTTTAGAATTACCTTATAACTAACTTTTATTTTGTTTTAGTTTAAATTGTCTTTTATGTGTGTTATTTTATCTTTTCTCATTAAAATTGGATATTCAAATATTTAAATCTCCTTTATAGTGACTCAAATCCTTGTACAATATTTACAATACTTTCTAGCATTTTGTTGTTTCCTATTCAATTGAAATTTATTAATTCTAACCTTTATTTTTTATTTCCTATTATATTTATCTCTTCAAACATGTTTCCCATGATTAACAGTGTTTAGAAACCTTTAGGAGTCTTTTATTAGGAATCATTTTGTGCTCTTAAGAGTTGTCACATCCCAACTTCTCTACACAAGGCTATATTGCTTCACATCAGACCTTCTAGGGTCCTTAAAGGAATATTTTTTTGTCTTTACATTTTGGTATCCCCAAACACACTTGTAACTCACTGATTGAAAATTATATAGCCATACAAGCATTTTCAACTCATTGGCATATTGATTTTCACTTTCAATGCCCATAGTTCATAATCCTGGTAAATTTCCATCCTATGATAAATTCCCTTTTATTATGTCCAGACATATATCAATATAACCCAAGTCCATAACTTGTCAAGTGTCAACAATATAAATTTTCATAATCCAAATTTTACTAGTTCATCACATTACAACCCTATTTTGATTTTGTTTTGTTGTTCTAACTATTGTCCCTACTCATTTATATTGGTCACATGCTTATCAATGCATTAGGAGAGCTTAGTAAACACTGCCAACCACTATACATTATATTCATACTTAAGCATCCACTTTGAACACTAAAATATATATTCAAAAACATAGGTTTCAATATCAAACTTTTAGGACAACAACATACCAATTTTGATTTAAATTTTGTTTGCATATTCATTGCTTTTTGAATTTTTAAAGTTCATTGGGAAATAACTATTAGTTGAATATTGGACATCTTACCAACAGGCGTTTAGGTGAAAATTTGATACAAGTTCGGTTGGATCGGTTCCTTTGTTCCTGTCACTGGACTAGCCTTTTGAGTGCTAATCTCGTAGCCCTACCCAGAACAATGTCTGACCATAATCCTCTGTTGTTGACCTCCAATGACCGATCTGTTGTGGGTCCTGCTCCGTTCCGATTCGAGTTAATGTGGAATTCCCATCCTGATTTCAAGAATAAAATTGTTGTATGGTGGAACATCCTTCTTCGTGGCTCCCCCATGTTCAGGATCTTCTTCAAACTTAAACATATCAAATGCATGGTAAAAGGTTGGAACAAGCGTGTTTTTGGTGATATTTTCCAAAATAAAAATATTATAGAGGAAAATTTGAGAATCTTACAAAGGAAAATGGAGGAAGGGGATGGCAGTCAGTAGACTCACAACCAGGAATTTGAGAATAGGAAGGAGTGGGAACAAATCCTTAGGAAAGAGGAAATCTTTTGGAAACATAAATCTAGGATCTAATGGTTGAAAGAGGGCAACAAGAATACCTCCATCTTTCACGTGTCAGCCATCAAACATAAGAAAAGGAATCAAATTGCTAAACTAACTAATATGAGGGGTGAGGTGATATCTACACCTACCCAGATTGGCCTTTTGGTTGCTAATTATTTTTAGGAGGCCTACTCTGCTCCTGTTGAGGCACCCAACCCAACCATGGATAATCTATTGTTAAACCACCTACCGACCATCATCACCCAAAATGATAATCTTGGGATTCTTAGTGTTGTTACTTCGGAGGAGGTTTATTTGGCGACGTTTAGTTATTGGGCATTCAAAGCTCCAGGCCCCGATGGTTTTCCCATTGCTTTCTTTTAGATCTTCTGGGAGATTGTGGGTGAGGACCTTGTTTTGGTTGCTCGTGATTTCTTCAAAACTGGTAAAATTCCCAAATAATTGAACCACACCTTCATTGCTCTAATCCCTAAGATTGGTGATCCTCAAACCATGTTTGATTTTCGACCTATTAGCCTATGCAATACCTTTTACAAAATCCTCTCTAAGATTTTGGTGAACCGAATCAAACCCCTTCTTGAAAAACTCATTAGCCCCACCCAAAAAGGGTTTGTTCCTGGTCGTCATATTCTTGATGCTACTGTGACCTCCCACGAGCTCCTCCACGTAATGGATAGATGTAACTATGTGGGGATGGCCCTCAAATTGGATATTTCAAAATCTTATGACAAGGCTATCTGGGACTTCATCCCTAAAGTATTGACCAAGTTTGGGTTCAGCCAGCCTATGGTCAAACTCATAATGGAATGTGTTACTACATTTAAGTACTATGTTCTGGTCAATGGGGCCCCCTTTGGGTTCTTCTCTACTGGTAGAGGGATCAAGCAGGGTGATCCCCTCTCACCCTATTTATTTATCATGATAGCATATGTGTTGAGCAGGAACTTTTCTAGTTTGTTGTTGGAGGGCTCTATAAAGGGAATCAAAGCTGCCTCTTCTTTGGACCCAATTGTGATGCAACAATTTGTGGATGACACCTTCCTTTTTGGGAAAGCCTATGTGGTAGAAGCTAGAAAATGGAAAAATTGTCTAAACAACTATGTTGCCTGCTTTGTTCAATGCATTAACTACAAAAAAAGCATGATTTACTTCTTTAACAACACTCCTAACTTGCAAGCTATGGTGACTGCGGTTCTGGGTTGCTCAAGCAGGACTCTTCCTTAATTTTACCTTGGGCTCCCTCTCACTATCAAGGAGATCACCCCTGACTTTTGGAACTCAGTGCTTGAAAGAATTCAAAGTAAACTTGTTGGATGGAAAGGTTCCATTCTTAGCCACACCGGGAAGTTCCAACTTCTTTATTCTGCTCTTCAAGGTATACCAATTTACTTCCTCTCTATTTTCAAGATACCCAGGTATATAGCTGAGAAATTTGAAAAAATTATAAGGAATTTCCTCTGGTCTAGGACTGAGGATAAGAAGAAATTTTCCCTAGTAAAATGGGAAAAGGTCTATCAGCCCAAACATTGTGGTGGTCTTGGGATCAGGGATATAGCCAACACTAACAAGGCTTTGATGGCCAAGGTGGGCTGGGATCAAATAAGGAACACTAAGGATTGGTGCAAAATCATGAATGCTAAATATCTTCATAACAGACCTTTGTTCAGTTGCCTTTCTGATGCTCATCCTCAGGGTTCTTTATCCTGGAGGAGCATTTGCAGCACACAAAATCTTCTTAGAAGTGGGATAAAATGGAAGATAGGAAATGGTAATAAGATCAGGTTCTGGGAAGATCCTTGGTTATTGGACACCCCTTTGGAAAGTTCTAGTTTTAGGAATCTCAAGAGGTTGGCCTAGAGGTTCTTCGGTATATACATTAGGGACTATGTTCTTGGGCCTCCTAGGGCTAGGGTGTGGAAGGATTTAGCCCTTTGCTACTCCTTTTCCCAAGATCTATGTTGCCTGGCTAGGTCTCTTCAGGAATTACTCTCTTACTAAGCTTCCCTCATCCTACTTAGGAGATGAATTTTTTGGACCTTTGACAAACAAGGTGATTTTTCTATCAAATCGGCGTACAATCTATTAACAAACCAGAGTGTTGTGGTTGATCCTTGGAAGAAGGTTTGGAACCACCATATGATCCCAAAAGTCAATTTCTTCTGGTGGACTATCTGTCACAATAGAATCCTTACTCAGGACAATTTGAGGAGAAGAGGATTTCATATCCCCAATAAATGTTTGTTATGTAAATGTTGTGAGGAAACTTTTGACCACTTACTATTACATTACCCGTTTGTTGTTGAAGTTTGGCGATGGACTTTTGAAATATTGGGTATTCTTTGGACCATTTTTAAGGATATCAAATCCTTTATTTTGGGCTGGTGTGGTCCTTATATTCACCCCTTTCCTGGTGAAATTTGGAACCAAGTCCCCCCCATTATCTGTTGGTGTTTATGGAAGGAAAGGAACAACGGGATATTTAGGAATACTTAGATGAGTTCTAGGGAAGTCTTTGGTATTGGTGCCTGCCTTATTGAGGAAAACATCCCCATCTTCAATGGGAAACTTTTAGAGAAGGGACCCACTGAATGTGAAATTAGAATGGTGAAGGCTTGGCATCAGAAGTTGGATGCAAGCTCTTTTGACAACTCCAGATCCCTGGCTAGGAGTAACACCATTTGGGAACCTCCAGATAAAGGATGGTTTAAACTCAATTTTGATGGGGCTGCAAAAGGCAACCCTGGCAAAGCAAGTATAGGAGGTGTGATCACAGATTCCAGAGGTAATCTTGTGGCAGGTTATGCTAGGGGAATTGGCTTCCAATCTTCTTTGATTGTGGAAGCACGTGCGTTGCTCAAGGGCTTTCAAATTGCTACTTCTCTGGGGATAGAGAACCTTCACATTGAAGGTGACTCTAAGTCCATTACTGATGCTGTGAACTTTGGTAGACTGCTTGGATGGAGTACGAAGGATATTCTCCTGGATATAAGGCTCTTTTTATCTAAGCTAAGGTTAAGGAAAATCACCCACATTTATAGGGAGGGTAATCAAGTGGCGGATGCCTTAGCTAAATTTGGCACCTTTTAGAATTGCTCTAAATGTTGGAGGAATATGGGGAACTTACCGCCAAGAATTCAAGACCTAATCTTGAAAGAACAAAACCCTCATTTGTTATGATGACTTCAAATTTCTTGATTATGAGGGTTGTTTGGGGGGTCCACATGGTTGTACTTTGGGCTTAGTGGACGGGCATAAAATATGAGGTGGCCTACGAGTGGTAAAATTCAAATTTGCGGGCTAATCCCATGCTAAATGAAGGTGGCTTTACACGGAAGTATGACGCGTACTTCATAATTATGAATCTGAAAGGTCATACTTTGTGATATCTCTTTATGGGGATTGTGTTAAATTATCATTTCATCCTCAAGCCCGTGGATTTAAATTTTGATGTGATGGCTCATTATGACGGAAAGCTCCCTTTTGGCTCTTCCATCTCCACTAATTTAACTCAGCGTCCCAAACCCACTTACCTTGATATTACTAAATTTGGCCTAGCAGCCATTCTACCTAGCTTTTTATGCAAAGACAACATGGCTATTGAACCTCACTCATCCATCATATCTTGCTTATCTAGCCGTAATCGCCTTAAGATCCCCATTTACGATATTGTTAAACTTATGATAGGTGATTTTCATTTTCATGCGTGTGACCTGCACACGGCCTTGATTAACCAACATAGCTTCATTCACCCAAATATCCATTATGTGAAGAAAGCCCTTCGCTTAGCCAATATCTCTAACATTTTGCTTTTAAAAATTCTCTAGTTTTCTTTTGTGCAGGTTGAAATCATGGATGGCGATCGTGTGCAGACTAAGCCTGATAACTACGGTGAATTCTGAAAAAATCCTTTGGTTTAGCACATCTATGTTGAGGGTGGCTTAGCTCCCCTTATGGAGAATCTTGTGGGTCACAACCCTAACCTGTCCGTGCAATTTTCCAATTCCTAGAAGGACCGGAGAGTGACGTTGGGAGGAATATCATTTGAATTTAGTGAAGATGTGATTGTGCAGACTACTGGGATGCAGAGCATGGGAAAAAAGTATCTGAAACACACTAGGACCCAGGATAATGACAGCATGAATGTGTTCTTTGTGGGGAGTGAGGCGTTGGTCTGCAACTAGTCGAGGTTCGAATGGGAGGCCCTTTCGCAACCCTGGGACCAATTTTGTTTGGCCCTCATGAAATACGTGATACTCGAAGGTAGATTTAAAACCTACTTTTTCTACCACTTCCCTCTGTTGAATCATCTTAGGCACAAATTTCTTTTAAGTTTTTCATTCTTTCTGCTTATGGATTTGGAAAGTTCGGTGGAAAAATGCAAGGAAATTGCTAGCCTTAACCCGGAAGATATCCCTCCTCTGCCTCTCCACCAGGGGCTTATCATGAAACTCTATCATTTCCACCTCACTTTATGCCCACCTAAGCCCATTTCTATTGTTCGTGTGGAGGAATTCGAACCCCTCATTGTTGCTAACATCTCCCCTGCTGAGTCTAAAAGCCCCATCTGGAAACCCCATTTGAGTGCTACTGATAATCCTAAACCCAAGCATGTTGCTAAAAAACTCAAAGTTAATGTGGGTAACGCTCAGACGAGTGTGACGACCAGTCTGTGTGAGCTCAAGGCTACTTCGGCCAAAACTGCTTACAAAGCCACACCAAAGAAAAAGGGAAAAGATGACAAAAAGGGCTTAATGGAGCCTATGGAGAAAGATGGCTGAGGAAAAAATGTTGTGGGGAAGGATTCCCAAGGGTGACATGGTGGTGGAGGCGATGGTTATGACTAGCGGAGAGACCACTATTCGAAGGTCCGGGAGATTGGCAAAAAATAGCAAAAAAGATAGGTGGTGGTGGACTCAGAGGAGGAGCAGTCAGACAATAAATACTACGAGGAGGAGATGTCTAAGGAGGAAGAGGAGGAAAATGTGAAAGGACCCCACACCATCCCTAACAGTAGCAAAGAGTCGAAAGAGAACTCGGCCTCTCAGTCTTCGCACCCACTGGATGTTGAGCCTATTGAGGAACTGAAGGTCGCTGTGAGGGATAGGAGTGTCGTGTGCTTGAAGAAAGAATGGACAAGTTGGATAAGAGATTCAAGGGCCTGACCCGCTTCACTGTGAAGCTGGTTCATTTCGTCATCAGCACTCTATCTGCGGTGATTAAAGATTAGTTGGAGGGAAAGAATGTAGATGAGAATCAAGAGTGGGTCGGGGACGATGTCGTGGACCTCCTATCTAAAAACTGGAATAATGCCAGTTAGTTGTTATTTGGTTTGTGTTTTGGTGCTTTTGTTGTTATTCTGTGGTTGGTGTACTATTTTTTCGTTGTTTCTATTTTTTGGCTAGCTTTTTTTGATAACTTGGACCTGTTCTTTTTTGGCCCTTGGGGCTCGATGTGTAAAGGGCATAGCACCCTGTAAATGTTGCTTACCGTATCAAAAACATCTTATCCAAACTTGCATTCCTAGATGAGATTGCATGATAGACATATTAAACACCATTACATGACAAAAAGTGTATTATTATCATCGTAACTATCATTTGTTCTTTCTCTCACTTTTATTTAATTAAAAAATATTATATATTTTATATTAGTGAGTGAACATTTAGGAAATTTCATGTGGAAATTTGCATTCAGCTATTGTACTCATATTGCCTACATATATTGAGGATATTTTATTCCTTTATCATCGCATAGTTAAAAGTTAGTTTTATTTATTTTATTAATTAGCATTAGTGAATACAAAAAAATAAAGAACCTTGAACTCAAAAAATATGTTTTAATTTTTCAATTACATCTCCACACATTCATATACCTTGAGATCTATTAAAATATAACTAAGGAGTCATGATAAGAGGAGCTTATCCCTACTCCTTTTCATTTTATCATTTTAATCAACTCGATGTGTTTGGAGATTAGATAATAATTAACACTCCATTGATGGAACTCCACGTTGGTTAAGATTTAGATGCTTCCACACATTTCCACCCATTACTTAAATTCTACTACCCCATCAATAAAAATGGCTAGGAACACACCCTACTCATCCTTGATGACCTACGTTGTAAATCATTTTTCTCTAACACATCTAGAGCCTCTACAAGACACCCTAAGGTCAAAAGAATATTATTGACCTGTCAATACGCTCATCTTCTTAATCTTAGTCTCATTTTGATGACTTATTGGCTAAATCCCCACTATTGACTTTATTTGACCATGTTGCATGTTGAATTTATTAAACAAACTTTGGGAACCCTAACTCCCTAGAAACTAGATAGACTTACCATTCACTAAAATAACTTCCTTGGCCTGTACATCATACATACTTGAGGCCTCATGTTGATACTTCATTCTATGTGATCTTAGAGCCTTAAATTGGGCCCTCTTTTGAATATTCTTCCAAAAAATATTACTTGGTCTAACATGACCCAAAAAGTCAAATGGGTTAGAATTTTCTTAAAATATTTTTGTATATATGCATCTAGTGAACCTAATTTGATATCACAATATTTTTTATTAGTATTTATTTTCCCCATTCTCTCTTCTTTGTCTTTGTCTCTCTCACTTTTCTTTCATGTGTTTTTAATCCTTTGAACATGGGTAGTGTAAAGGGATTTAAAGCATTTACAATCTTTGCTCCAAACAACAAAGAGGCGTATAATGAGAATGATGACTCGTTTTAGTGGAAAATGGAGCATAATGAGTGGTACAAACATGTTATGCATTCTTTCATTTTTCTTGAATGCTTAGACACTCTAATAACTTTAAAAAATAATTTTTCATCATTAAAATAAGATAGAACACCAATTTTTAGATTTAAGAAATGAGAAAAATCACTTTACTAGCTAGGAAGGTTAAAATTATGTAATCATTAACAATTGATTCTTTTACCAACACTCAGTTATTGGAACTAGCATGAGACACTTTTTTAGGTGCAATACAAATTCCCTTTTAGTTGATATAAATGGTCTAATCTTCCTCATTCTTTATAGGTAAATCATTCGCTAGTTTGGAGGCTAGATTAGCCTTATGCATAGCTAAAGTATACCCCTTAATTTTTTCTCAAAGGATTGGTATAAGCAAGTGTTTATCAATTTTATATAAAAGAATCCTTGGACACGAAACATATTGTCAATTATCATAATGAACTCTTTGTTCACACAAAATTAAAATCTAGGGATATCTAAATAAATATAGTTAGATTCAATGTAGGCCATCATCCCAAGAGAGTAAGTTAAGCACTCTAGGAATGGATATTAGTACACAGACAACCCAATAAAATAAAGACCTTAATATCATATTGGTTAAACACAAAAAAAAATCCCAATGTCTTGAGAAAAAAATAGTAATGAACTACACCCATAGTAAGGACCATGCATGGTTAGCTTCCATGAAGCAAAAGAGAAAGAAACTAAATTAATTTCTAGATTTCATCTATCTTAACCCTATAAGGGGCCCATGTATTATTTACCTAGACTTTTAGCATGATTTGAAAATATTTCTTCTAACAAAATATCCTATAATAGTAAAGTAATCTAGCTATATGAATGCATTATTAAAGTATAGAATAGGAAGAACAACATTCAAATAAGCTTAAGAGATATTATCTTGTGAAATGATTTTAGCACAAGCTTCTTAGGTTTCTTCAAAGGTGATTCCATCATGCATTACTCCAAGACCATTTGATTCAAAATTAACAATTCAACCATTTGGCTTGAAAAATATTAGATATCACTAAATACCCTAGGTAAAAGAACATTGTCTAAATTGAGTAGATAAAAAGAGTATCACTAGACTAACAAAAGGTGATGTGAACAAGGGTAATAGAAACATGCATTAAAGCCAAACTACTTTCTCTCCAATTAATGTAGTATCTAAAAAAATCTCACTATACTAGTGAAAGGAACCATGAACAAGGGTAAGATAAATATATATCAAAGCCAAACTAGTCTCTCACTCTCCAATAATGTAATAAAAATAATCTCATTACATTAATAAAAGGAACTATGAACAAGGGTAATTAAAACATACACCAAATCCAAACTAATATCTCTCTCCCCCCCCTCCCTTTATGATTTAAGAAACCCTTAATATATAGTAGTCTCTCTATGGGGGTATTATATGTACATGGGTATCTTATAAGGCTACATTTTTCTTGCAACCCATCTTTCACCCAACTATGTTGGTATAAAGGGGGTTATTGGTGTATGTTTTTTTTTTTATATATGTATTTTTATTACACTTTTGTTTAGATTTCTCATGTTATTTAAAGTGGGTCATAAATTGAATCAACAACATCCTCCATAGCGTAACTCCCCTTTTTTAGGAAGCCTAGAATTAAAATTCTTATTGGTCAATTTGTCTCCCCACTTGTATATATGTATTAATTTACCTAGTGTATTTATTTTATGCATATAACTTTGATCCATTTTTGTCTTGTAATATTTTTGCATGTTTTCTCCTATTCATGGAAACTCTCTATATTCCATTATTTCAATTCTCATATCATTTATTAGATAAGGTTTATGCGATTACCCTTTTAATAGATGTAGGGTTTTTTATTAAATTATATCACTTACACTTGACATGACACATTTTTTTATCTTTATTAGTGTCATATGGACCAAAAGGCCCATATTTTAGTTGTTGACCCTTGATATGTTTATTATCCCTTTAATATCATTGTTCTTTGGTTACATCTTGTTGAGGACTTTAACATTTTCCTTCCTACACCTTGCATGTGCAACCTTGTCATTCCTCATCTCCATAGACATGACCCTACTACCATCCTTTCCAAATATCCTCCCCAACCTAAGCTTTATTGAGGAATTTATTGGTTCTGATACTAAATGTTAGGAAATTTTAATCTCTATCCAAATAATCAAGTTACGACTTCAATGGATGAGATACAAGGCGTGTACTACTAAAATATGAAATTATGTTCAACTTATATACAAATTTGAAATTAAGTGACCTTAATATGGAATTATCATGATTAGATCCATCTTATTTATGATGCTAAAACTCAGCCAACATATCATGCTTACCAACACTACCTTGTGTGAACTTATAACAGCAATAAATAAAGCATAACATCACAATAATATAGTAGCAAAGAGCAACAAATCATAAACATAAAAGAAATCACATAACACAATACTTACGTAGAGAAACCCTTGCGAGAAAAAAACTACATCAAGAAGAGAGGTCAAGTATGCATTATATTCAATTAACTGAGATTACAATAAATTATCTTCCCTTCTCCTCTTTTCCTCCAACATGGAAGAACTTTTATACCTATGAACAACCTATTTATTCTCCAACTTGTCCTTGTTTCTGTAGAGTACCTCTACATTCAAATTTTCATCTTAATTTCTACATCTAAGGAGCTAATTTTATACACTTGTGAAGAGGTTTTAAACACCAAACATGACACCCAAAGATAAATCTTCATTCCTAATGTCCCAACCCTTAGATTGCCTTCTCAAAATATGAAAGGAAACCAATTTTGGATCCAATAATTTTCCTCCAACTTGGGCACCTAAGTTCTTGGAAATGAAACATTATATTAAATGCCACAAAAAAAGAAATACCAAGAGACACATGTTGCCTCTTTCCAAGCGCCCACTTGGAGAATCCCAATAGTCACTAATTTTCCCACTTCACTCGTCTTTTAACCATCTCATTCTAGGTGTACAAGTGGGGAAAACAATAATAAATATTCACGTCCGTGACTCGCCTTTATTGCCACTATTAGAATTTATTACCCCTTATGAATGTATTACAAACAATGGTGAAAATAAAGATTAAAAAATATTTTTCCAATACACCCTAAGTTCCTAGGGACACTTTCCAAGGATGTTGGAACCATGACATAGGATTTACAAGGTAGATGACACCTTAATCCTAACAAGCCTACCCCTCATCCTCAACCTCCACCTCTTCTCTAGCTCTAATCAAACATGCCTAGCCTAAAATCAAGGCTAAAGTAAATCTACCTAAACCTATTGTTATTCTTCCTACTTTCATGCTACTTTGTTTCCCACTCCCAAAAATTGCTCCATTTTTTTGTTGGTATAGGTGTGTCATACACTTTCTAATTTTATTTATTATTTTATTTATTAATTACTATTTTCTACTCATTGGCACCTTTTATCCTAGCATTCCTAATTACCTAATACCCTTCAAAAGAACTATGTCCTAAGTCATTAGGCCTTTCTATATTTTAACCACCTTAATATATTCCACCTAAAGCCCTATCACTATACTTAAACCTACCGTGAAATTTGAGTTTCAAGGGGCTAACCACCTTTAAAACTTTATTTTGATATGAGAATGAAAAATGATTCATAGTGAATATAATAGTGGATTAGAATTTAGGTGGAAGAGATTATGTTAGGTCAATATTGTGAATTTGAGGATCTTAAGCACCTTGACATCATAAATAAAGGTTCCAAAGTTAATTAAAATAATGAACAATTAGAGTATAACAATTTTTAGGTTTTTTAGGAACCTTTGCAAATAGGTTGAATGATTCTTAATTGATAAAAATCCCAATGATGTAAAACTTGGATAAATTATTTTGATGGACTTAAAAATTATTAGACTTTGTGCATAATTTCTACTAAATGTGTACTTTGGTTCTTTGATTTTCTTATGAATGGTGTGCAATATCACAAGAGAATAAATTGTCTTATTTATTTTATCACATAAACAAGGTTAGCTTCTCATGGACCATTTCATGATTCAAGTTGAAGGTTCCCAAGATGGAAAAGAGTAATAGGCACAAATGTAAACACCTCAAATATGGATGTCCATACAGGTTGAGCATTTACAATCTCCTCAAAAGAAGTGAATTTATAATAATTACATACCCTAAGATGGATCATGTGGAAAAAAATTAGTGTACATATCATGGTCAAAAAAATGAAGAACTTGAGGGGACTTGGTTTTATTAAACACAACATTATCCAAGGTTTAATAGAGTGGGTGAAGAAGTTGTTATTACTAGGAAGGTCACACAATGTTGTGCATCAAAATATGTTAAATACCCAAGATACTGAGAGGGGGGGTGGAGAAGTATCTTCTTACACTTATTGAACAAATACCATGCAATTACTCCAATGCATATAACAGAAAAGATAAGAAGAAGCATTAACAAAACATGAAAGCACACAACACATGAACACCAAGATTTTTATGTGGAAAACCCAGAATGGGAAAAACCACGATGAGGATTAACTCACAATATAGTATAATTGGTTATAATATATTACAAAGGGTGACTCACTCCCAAGACTCACTGTCCAAAAGAGAGGCTCACTGCCTACAAAAGATACAGTAACAAAATGGCTTACAACCAAAATATGAACTGATGAAGTTACACCTCACAAGTGCAGATTCAGTTCCTTTGATGCTCAAAAAATTTGCATGCCAACAGACTAATATTCGCTCTGATTCACATTCACATTCACCACTTTCACACTTTCAATCTCCAAACTATCTTGTATATATATCTAACTTGTCTGCAAGCATCAATTAGGTTGGCTTTATTAGATGCAACACATATTCACCAAAAAGATAACTATCAGCTTCAGGCACATACAAAATCTTCCAAAAAATAATTCAAGCATGTAGCACGCTATATCATGTTGGCTTAGACCTAGGATAGGTTTCCCATACATCTGCAACACATAATTAATCCACTATACCACTAGTTGTTATAGGTCGGCCAGCGATAGACCTAATAAAAAAATACAACAGAACAATGCCAACTTTCCACACGAACACTAGAACACATGAGATGTCAAACTTGCATTCCAACAACCAAATATCATTTCCCAAAACTATGAGCACCTATGATTACCAAAAAAGAATTGCAAACCAAAATACTAGAGGACACTTCTGCATACTGGTTCAGAGTATCGGATCACTTATGAAATTGAACTTACAATCGCAACTCATATAACATGGTGACATCAATGAAAACATAAAACTGCATTAAATATGTTCATTCTTTCAACAAAACCATAATGAAATGATCCATGAGAAACTTGTCTTCTTTAGTAAGAAAAATAAATGAGAATTTATTGTCCTATGATGATATGTACAATATTTTTTTAAAATAAAATAAGAACAGTATATCTTTAATAGAAATAATGCTCATAGTGTAAGAATTTAGAAGGATCAAAGTAATTTAAGTCCTAAGTCACTATATTTTTCTATCACTTAGAGATTTTAACCCACTTTGGCACCTTTTCATTATGGTGCCATGGTGCTTAACATCCTTGACAATTTTGACCTAACCTAATCTCTTCCACCTAAACCTAATCCATAATTATTTCTCATTGAATCATTCTCCATTTACATGTACTTGAAATAGAGTTTGGAAGGGGGACTAAACCCTTGAAACTCAAATTCCATGTCAAGTTTAAGTAAATTAATTAGGGTCTAGGTGGAAGAGAATAAGGTGATTAAGTGAGAAAATATTGATAACTTAAGAATTAGTAATTTTTTAGGGGTAGAAGGTACTTAGGAACCATAGGTAAAAAGGCATCGGTGTGTAGTGAAACCCTAAAATATTGACTAGCTTTCCCTTCTACATGGATGATTCCATATGTGTAATATTACCCAAAGGATTATAAAGCATAGTTTGACCTTCTACCCCAAATTTCCCCAAAATATCTCGATCATCCATAGGACTAAATCCATCCATGTCCTTCCCATTTTTATTTTTTAGTACCCTTACACTTTCCTTGTGAGGTGCATTTGGAGTGGTATCTCCTAAATTTGGTAGAGACTTAAGTTTGTCGATGATGTTGGAATATGTTTGGGGTCTCATAATTTTGGTTGTTGTACCTTTAGCCCACCAAATTTAGCCACACCAATCTTGCTTGTTAAAAAGCTAAAACAATTGCATTCTCTTATAAATAGGATAGAAGTGGAACACAATTGCTTCTTAATAAAATCAATAATATGTGTAGATTTCAAAGGAAAAAATGGGTTGAACAAAACCTAGTCCTCTTTTAGTGTTGTTACATATGAATATGTTTTCATTTTTCCTCCCTCCATTTTGAAAGTGTAATTTTTTTCTCAAGATCTCTCCACCCTTATAATCCTGCCTTTTTAATTTTATAACCATTAGTATATTAAAAAACTATTATATTTTCGACCCACAAAATCCAATATTACCCTACAAACCCTCAAAAATAATAATATATAAAAAAAATACCAACCTACCAGACCAACATGCTTCTTCAAACCTTGTTCAAATACCACAATCTTATCCATACTAGATAAAACATTACCTATCATAAACAAATAACAAAAAAACATGATAAGTCTCACTCCCTATCTATTTTTTTTAGTTTTTATTATTTAGTTTTAGGGTTGATGTTAAGTCTCAAATTATTAAAGTTTGGGTGAACATCACAATAACGTAAATAAGAGAATGGAAACATTCTCTATATTATATAAAGCTTTTGTGCTTGTAGCATTTACTAGTAGCTAGTCTCCTCAATCCTAAGCATATTTTAAAAAATGTGATTACTAAGTATGGATACCCATTGGAATCTAAAAATAAAGATAAACTCTAGAGCATGCGAATATATTAAAGTTTTAAGAACAAAAATAAATCCATAGAATAATACTAATGGAACACATGAAAAGACTCAAGGATTCTCAATAACCCCCATGTTATAAAATTATTATGGTCATGCATGAAATATGGTCATTAAAGAGAGATTTCATATTACATGGTCGAGAACATATGATATTTTAAGGTATGTTATGATTATTCATCATCTTTTCAAGTGATAATACTATGTTGTATTGATTTGATAGATAGAATTTTATTTTATTTTTTGTGTTTTTGACATATATTCTCTATAAAGATGAGATATGATCAAATTTAATCAACAAAGAATTATTCGTGGATGGTTATCAATAAATAATATTAGAATAGTCTTAAAAACAAAAGGAATTAGGAATAAATTTATGGAGATAATTTGCATTTTTTAAAAAGAAATTGGAAACCTTTTTTTCTCTTTTAGGTGCATTTAAGTTTGTCCATTTGACGGATGGTTTGAGATGATATTTTTTAAATACAAGATGAATGCTTTGCCTTTAGATATGCATGAACACATTGAAGGGTTTTGTGAAGCAGTTAACCTTTCAAAATTTGATATAAAGAACTATTTTATTTAACAAACTCTTTTCTAAATAATTAAATACCTCTAAATGAAATGTCATAAAATTTCTTGTATGTGGGATGTTATCATGTTTTAGAAATGTTTGAAACATTTAAAGAAAAAGGAAAAAGTGAGAGATTGAATAAATGGATCAATTAGTACATTTAATCTAATAATAAAATATAGAAATTAGATTTATTTTTTACAATAAATTAATGTTTTTTATATAATATTATAATTTAAGTTAGATATAAATATGGGATAGAGATTATTATAGTTTAAATATAATCACAAATGAGTTTGAATCTAAAGTTGTACCCACACACTTATTTAAAGTCACGTCTACTATCAAATTTGAACTTAAACCTAATGATATAGTTAAATTTGATTTTGTTATTGAATTTCAAGTCAAAATTAATATTGAATCCAAACTTGAATGTAGGCTCAAATTTGATGTTGAATCTAATGTCAACTATGGAATCATTGTTAATGTCAAATTTAAAGTTGGATCTAGTATCAAGTTTAAAGTTGGCAGGTAGTGTTAAATCTCAAGTTAGATCTAATGTTGAATCTAAAGTTGGACCTAATGTTGAATATGAAGTTGAATAATGTTTGATTTATAGTCTACCCTAATGTTAAAATTAAAATTAATCTTGAAACTAAATGTTGAATATAAATATTGAGTCATAGATTCCCCTAACATCAAGCTAATGGTTGAATTAATAATAGATCCAATATCCAATATAATTTTCTTTTTAATATTATACTAAAATAATATTCAATAATATCACAATAGAAATATTAAACATATATTCATCTTAAAATCACTTGTCTACAAACCTAAATTAGTAATAAAGACCTTATAAATTTATATGATTTAAATATTATAATAAATATTTACTATATATAAATATTTTATACTCAATACCAATCTAAGAAACTTGCATAGTATTGGTTGGATAAGACAAACCTAAAGAAGGCTATTTAAAGCAATGGGGCCTTCAAAGCACATGAATGTCAATATAAGAGAGTGAAGGCACTAATATATTAATTTGAAAACTTTCATTTATCCTAAAGAATATTCAAGAGAAATTGATTTATTTATTTTTAAATGTCTTTTTTTCTTATTATAAATGTTTTTTCAATATATAAATTACTTTTTTAATTATGTGTATTTTCAAATTTTTTTTTTAGTAATTCAATTTCATAAATTGATATTTCTCACATGTTATTTTAATCAAAAATATAATTTATTTAATTCAAATAAATTAAATCTTTAGATAACTCATTATTAAATTTTCTTAGATTTTTTGTTATATCAATTTACTACCCATCTACCATTAGTTGAAATCTAATAGTAATCTCATTTGACATTCTAACTACTTATAAATCAATTTTCACAACCTCTCAAAACAATTATAGAAATGAGATGGTATTATATATTTGTTGATCATTGATAGCCAATCTTATTGATCATTTGTAGCCCAAGCCAAAGAGGTCACATTTGAGGGATCCCATCCCAAGATATTATCACCCACTATTTAACATAAACAATCCAAACACATGAGCTCAATGACCTAATAAGGATATGAGGCTCAAGAACTCAAAGACCCAACAAAGATTTGAAGCTTGGTGATATTAATAAAATTACCAAATTTTAATAAAAAAACCATAACATTATCAACACCACATATTAATTATTAATTAATTAATTATTTAGTATCATGTATAATAAAAACTTGTGCAAGAAATAAAATTTACTCATTTGAAAAAGAAATTTGATATATATTGTGATAAAACTAGAACTTATAGTACATTGAACACATATTTAATATGGAGAAACCCTCGATAAAATAAATGATTCTTTTTTTTAAACTACAGGAATCGATCAAGTATTAGTCCCCCTATAAACTGCAGTGCACCTGGTAAACTTTTTCACGTGACCAATGGTGTTGGCACGACATGCTCTCTGATACCATAGGGATGGTGGGGAGACTAGACCTCGTGACCTCTTACCTGCAACAGGATGCTTTGGCCAATCAAGTTAGGCCCACCCAAAATAAATGATTCTTAATTAATAAAAAAATAAATCAATTAAATAGTACATCATACATGTATGAGTTCCTCATGGAAACAATTATCAACACAAACATATTTCTTGTGTATATTTACATTTCAAAAATATCAAGATTCTTTCTTCAGTTCAATAGTCACTTTCTTGCCTCCAATAAAATCTTGAAAGAAATTTTAAAATCCATTTGTTGGCTCAAATCTAAAAATTTCAATTGATAATTTGTATCATACAAAGATATATAACTCATATGATTGAGTGTCCTAGATATGATGGATTTTTAGTTATTTGGACCCACCAATTTTCCCCTCATATGTACATTACACCCATAGGTCACCAACATCATGTTGGAGTTCCATGGGTGACTAGCATCACCTCTAAAGATGCTAATTATTCCATCTTTTAGGTGTTAGGGTTAATTTTTAGTGGTGATTTATCGTTAATTGGTGATTTTTTTATTTTTTAGGGTCTTAAAAATGGTGAATAGAATTTTTTTTGTGGTATATGCCTTTATCTAAATATTATTATGTTTTTATGTGTATGGAATTAGATTTTTTGATATTAGAACAACATTAGATCACTATGTTGTTTAATCCAATTTTGTCTCCATTGCCATGATATTCTAGAGGTAACTTTTAATTTGGGTCCAATCACTTGTCATTTAATTTTTAATTTTTAAAATTATGGTTCAATCACTTGCCTTTATATTAATTAAGAGCAAAGGTTGGTGTGATTTCTAATGAAATTATAGGCAATTAGTAGAAAATCATGGTTCAACCACTAATGAAATTATAGGTAATGAAGGGAGAAGTTCAAAAGGTTGGAGTGATTACCAATACAACTACAAGCAATTAAGGGCAAATGGTAATGCAATCACCAATGAAATTATTGTGAATTTAGAAAATATATATAATCATCATCATGTAATTATAGGAATTTTAGGGAAAATGTGTATTATCACCATTTAATTATAATTTATTTTTTTTAAATGTACATATCGTCATCATTCAATTATAAGCACTTTAGGGAAACCATGTACTATCACCATAAGTAGATAATTTATGGTTAATATGTTTAATTGTTCATACAGAAGTTACTACATTTTCATGGGATAGACCTAAGATGACAAAAACTTATTGTGACCATGGATTCCCATTTAAGGGAATAAAAATATCCATTCACTTGAATTGAGTATTCACTTCACCAATTTATCACATTATAAATTTGTTATTTTTGGCCCTCTGGTTTGGTATTAATTGATTTGTTATGAGTTGTCAATTACGAGACAATAAAGTTCTTTCTCAAAAGTTAGTGAATAGACAGAGGTTGCAACTCTACTTTAGTCTTTGATTCCTAGTAAATTATAGAGACAATTGTCAATTTGTATTATATTTTTTATTGTATGTGGTATGATTAATCTCTATAATAACAATTCTTATGTAGACATGCATACTTCTTATGTATTGATATTGATATAAGTTTTATTATTACATATACCTACTAATCTAGTGGTTTTATAGGATGCATTTTGAAGATATGATTATAAATGTTTTTTGAGTGCTTTTATGTATTTCTTATTTTATCACATTTAAAAAATAGGTTAAAATTCACTTTCTCATTTGGATTTAGATTTTAAATTAACTTATGTCTTTTAATATTGAAGTGGCATTTTGTGTATGCTCTCTTCTCATGCTCTTAGGTGAATCTGAGGATTAGAAACAAATATTATTTCCCAAATTTATTTTTAGGGGGGCTAATTTATATTTCATCACCATGTTGAATGCACAAGACAACTGATAGGGGGTGAATCAATTATACATTAAAACATCAAACCCATATTAACATTCATAACTGCATTAATTCTTAAACCCTTAACAACCATTAAACCCTTATCATGTATTGGCAGAATATAAAGATGAGAAATAGTAATTCAAACACATCCATACACATGAGAACACTATATTTACATGGAAAACCCAAGAAGGGAAAAACCATGGTGAGGATTAGCTCACAATATAAATTAATTACAACACTAAACACAATAGACTCACTATCGGAGGGCTCATTGCCCAAAAGAAATAAGGACTCACTACCAATGTCTCACTGCCATATTACAGAAAAGAAGAATGACGAGTGTTACAATGAGAAATCCATCTCAAAGCAACAAAAAAGTTCCACCACTACACCACCAGTACATACACACTCTCTCTGAATAATGTAGACACATTTTGCTCACTGCTTCCAATAGTCTTAGTCATTAAGGCTCGCACTATACTTTGCACTTTCACACTTCACATTATAATTCACATCACACACACTTCATGCATCCATCCTCCATCAACTCAACACACATATATAACCATCACAACCTTGAAAACAATTTAAAAGGTCGGTTATGCACCTCAACCATACAAATTCAAATTATGTTGGCACCAAAACATTCTCATGGTGGAGAGGAATGAAGGTGGACCACATCACATCTTAACTCGGACCTAAATCCTCATATACATGTCACACCACACTTCCACAAACACTGAAGCATATCCACAATTAGTGTAAACACCCAAGGTCGATCGAACCTATGTTAACACCATTAAACATTTAAGTACACGCTTCCTTTTATTGAAATATGACTTGCAAACCACACACAACACTCAAACATAATTTGGAATATTCCATCAACACCTTGAAATCCAACAAATTCTTCACAACAACTTTCACCTAAAGAACACACTCATCCTATACACCTAATTAACCTTCCACATACTGTAACACATGAATCCAACCTTGTGGAGCACAAAAATTTGAACAAATAATACTGAAAATAGATTTGAGAAAAGTAAACACACCCTCAAATCCACAAGACCAAAAACCATACTACGGATAAATGCAAAGAAAAACCACTTCTCCCAAATAACACTGGTGAACACAACTTTCTCTACACAATGATCCAGGATAGGAAACTCCAGATATAACACCTTTGAACACCTTGGATCAACATATCTAAACCGCATAAGTAGATCTTCAATACAAAATAAGTGTGGAGCAAAAACCAAAACACTACTCTGCTACACTTGAACACTCTTTACCACACTTTTTCCTCTTTTATTCAAATTTTCTCAAAAGCACTTGGAAACCAAGCACCACAAAAATAATCTCATCATTTGCGACACTTTATCATCACCACAAAACCAACTACACTACAACAATTCAACAACACGCATGCTTATCAAGGGAACACTACAGATTGACACCAATGAGACTACTAATGACAACATAATACAACAAATCAAAGCAACTTTAAGGTTGACATCAATGCAACAACATAGATCTGTTGAAATCAATGTAACAACATAGATCTGTTGATATGAATGCAACAACATAGATCTATTGACATCAACGACAACACAAACTGCACACACTTCCAACAATCTCCCCCTTTCTCATTGATGGAAACACGTGATATGAAAAACCACCAACAACAAAAGCAACAGCTCTGATTACCAACACACATTGCACAATAGTACACACTGCTCCCCCTTACATAAACATCTATCCTTTCCAACACCTTCTCTTCATCCCCCTTACTTCATAGGGTTTTTCAGTTAAATCTCTTCCTCTTTGACATCAATGGCAAAGGGAAACATCCCCCTTTGACATTAATCACACATGTATCTACTCTGCAACTTCCTTTTCTTCTACTGCACTTTGTTTTCTTCACACCTTCTCTACACACTCCCCCTTAAGAGTACACAACATACTACACAAACCAACAACTACCGTATATATCCTTTGACATAGCTGATAAATGAAAACACTTGTATACCAAACAATGACAACACTTACTCCTCCTAACTGCAACAACCAACAATGATAATACCCACTCCCCCTAAGAGGTAGCCACCAACATCGATCCAGAACAAGGAATGAATCTTGAAATCTATTAAACTGATGCATATCCTTATGGATCTAGTTGAAAGGAGGGGCAATAACCCCTAACTTCTCCCGAAGATACTCAAAATTATCCTTAGGAAGAGCCTTTGTGAAGATATTTACAACTTGATCCTTTGTAGGCACATACTCTAGCTTCACCTCATTCTCTACAACCTTCTCTCTCAAAAAGTGATACCGGATTGAGATATGTTTTGTCCTTAAATGCATTATTGGATTCTTTTAAATTTTAATAGCACTTGTATTATCATAAAATATAGAAATAGGTTTATCATATACTACTCTAATATCCTTGAAAGTATGTTTCATCCATAACACTTGTGTGCAACAAGATGTTGCCGCAATGTATTATGTTTCTGCAGTAGATAATGACATCGAATCTTGATTTTTGCTTAGCCAAGACACCAACCTATTTCCAAGAAAGAATGCACCACCACTTGTAACTTTTTTTTCATTTTCACAACCTACCCAATCTACATCTGTATAAGCACTTAGAGAGAAATCAGTATCCTTTGGATACCACAAGCCATGTTCTAGAGTGCCCTTCAAGTATCTGAATATTCTCTTCACTTCTGCCACATGTGATTCTCTAGGATCTTGAAATCTAGCCACAAGATAAACTACATGCATGATATCCAGTCTAGTAGTAGTTAGATACAACAGTCCTCCAATCATTGGTATGTACTTACTCTGATCAGTCTTTAGAGATTCATCATTCTTTCTCAACTTGCAACCAGTATCCATAAGAGTACATACCAGTTTAGAGTCTTCCATTCCAAACTTCTTCAGCATTTCCTTGACATATTTTGATTGTGAAATGAATATACATTT
Source organism: Sequoiadendron giganteum (assembly GCA_007115665.2). NCBI lineage: Eukaryota > Viridiplantae > Streptophyta > Pinopsida > Cupressales > Cupressaceae > Sequoiadendron > Sequoiadendron giganteum. The sequence goes on from CM021102.1 coordinate 716,121,861, forward strand.
TCTTGTTTGATTGATTTGTATTCCAAGGAAGAAATTCATCTCCCCAAACATTGGCATTTTAAACTCATTTTGCATCTCTTCTGTAAATCTTTTGCACATTTCTTCATTACCTCCAAAAATTATATCATCAACACACACAACCACAATCAATATTTGATCTTTTTCAACCTTAAAATAAAGATTGCTATCTATGGTACCTTTATTGAATCCTTGATGCAACAAATATCTATCTAATCTCGCATACCAATCTCTAGGAGCTTGCTTGATTCCATACAATACCTTCCAAAATTTAAAAACCATATTAGGGTTATCTGATAACTTAAAGCCTTCTAGTTGTTTATTATAAACTTCTTCCAATTCACCATTCAAGAATACAGACTTCACATCCATCTAATATACTTTGAAATCCTTGTGTGCTGCAAAAGCCAAAAACATCCTAATATCTTCCATCCCTGCCATTGGAGAAAATGTCTCTTCAAATTCTATTCCTTCCACTTGTGAGTAACCTTTACACACAAGCCTTTCCTTATTCCTAACAACTTCTCCATTCTCATTCAGCTTATTTTGGAACACCCACTTAGTTTCAATCACATTCTTGTTTGTTGGTCTTGGGACAAGTTCCCAAGTTTGATTTTTCTTAAAATCTACATTAGTTCTTCTTCCATAGCCTTGATCCAATACTCATTTTTGCATTCTTCACCCATTGTTTTAGGTTCAACTTTGGAAAGTAAACATAAGTTTACTTGTTCTTCTATCATGGTTGCCTTTCTTCTTGTCAATACACCTCTGCTTTTGTCACCAATGATATGATCTTCAAAATTATTCTTCTACACATACTTAAGGGTTTTAGGGGTCATTTTCAAAGCTTGTTCCTCTTCAACCGATACTTCATTTTCCTTACCTTTATCTTTTTCTTCTTCTCTGCATGAGGACTCATCTGATTCATATCCATCTATCATCACTAAACTTTTATGTAGATCTTCATCCACCTTGACACTTGCACTTTCAATAATTCTTTTTAGCCTCTTGTTGTAGCATCGATAAGCTTTGCTTTTTGTAGAATATCCAAGGAATATTCCTTCATCGGTCTTGCATCAAAATTTTCTAATTTTTCTTCATCTCTCTTGATATAGCATTTGCTTCCAAACACTCTAAAATATTTGACAGTAGGATTCCTTTCATGCCATAACTCATAGGGAGTCTTTACACTGTTTATTCTTGCTTGTGCTATGTTAAGTATGTAGATTGTAGTATGAATTACTTCTCTCTAGTAGACTTCCATTAGGTTTTATTCTTTCATCATTGTTCTTGTTGCTTCCTGAATAGTTCTATTCTTCCTTTCATCTACTCCATTCTCCCAAGGAGTCCTAGGGGCTAACAAATACTTCTTTATTCCTCAAACTTCACAAAAACTAATAAACTCATTGGAGATGAATTCTTCACCTTTGTCAGATCTCAAACATTTGACTCTCATATTCATTTAATTCTCAACTATAGCTTTAAATTCCTTAAACTTATCTAGATCTATTTTTTCTTTGAGAAAAGTAACCCAAGTCATTCTAGAATAATCATCAATCAACAACATGAAATACATGTCACCTTGAAAACTTATTGTCCTGGAAGGTGCACAAAGGTCTATATGAACCATCTCCAAAGGACTGGTAGTAGATTGGTCTTTGACTTTGAAACTCTTTCTAGCTTACTTCCCAGTTTGGCATTCCTTGCGGACAACATTGATAGGATTCTTAATCTTTGGTAGATCTCACAACTTGAATTAAACTAATCCTTACTAGGCTATCAAAATTGATGTGACACATTCTTCTATTCCATATCCAACTTTCATTGATTTGATTCATAAAGCACATACCATTAGCACCTTTGAGATGATAAACATTTCCATTTGTCCTTCCTGCAGCAACCAGAGTTCCAAAGCCTTTTTTTATCTCACAACCATCATACTAAAATACAAGGTTATATCCTTTGCTACACATCTATCCTACAATTAGAAGGTAATGTCAGAGACCCTTAGCATAAAGAACATCATCTGTATTATGCTTTCCATTAAAATTGATTGAACCTTTTTCCACATATCTTAGCTGATGTATCATCACCAAATGTAACAAGACCTCCTTCAAACTTTTCAAGTTTAACAAACTTACTCTTATCACCACTCATGTGATTTGAGCATCCACTGTTAATGATCCGGTTATTCTTCTCTTATCTAGCATGAAAAGCAATCAGCATTGCTCCTTCAATATTATGACCTATTTCTAGAGCACTTTCCTTCATATATCTCTCAAAGTTAGTAGAATTAGTTCCATCATTTAGAGCCATGAACAATCATTCATTATCCTCATCATCAAGGTAATCAAATTCATCATCAGATATACTCACATCTTCTTTAACATAATAACTTCTCTTAACTGATTTCCCTTTGTTCTCCTTATATTTATCTTTTTAAGCTTTGAGAGAATAACTTGAAGCATAATGACCAATCTTTCCACAATTGAAACATTTGAAAGGTAACTTACCTCTGTATTTTTCTAATGCCCTTTTTTAATCTCCTCAAAAGTTTGCTTCTACATCATCAACATCACCCGAATCTAATTCTTCATTCTTTTCAGATTTGCCAACCTTAAAAGCAATCTCATTCTTTGAATTAATTGGACCAAACTCTCTCAATTCAAAGCAGTTAAAGCACCAAATAATTGATCTCTAGAATATATATTTAAATTCTAAACTTCTTCAATAGCATAAACTTTATGAATATTAGACTTAGGTAGAGTTCTTAGTACCTTCTTTACCACCTCATCTTCTTCAAGTTTTCCACGAAGGCCTCTAATGAAATTAACAAATTCGTCTACTTTATGCATGTAGCTTGTAATATCTTCATCCTAAGACATTTTTAGGGTTTCAAATCCTTCATAGATACTTTCCAGCTTCTTCCAAGTCTCACTAGCCGATTTAAGATTCATAACTTTCACAAGTTCAGTATTAGAAAGACCACTCAAAAGAACATACCTTGCTTTTCCATTGTTCTCATAGGCCTTGATCTCATCATCAATAATCAGACCATTTGCAAAATGGTATATCCAGATTCAACAGACTTCCAAACTCCAAATCCTAGCAAAATAAGGAAACCTTCCATCTCAATCTTCCAGAATGCATAATTTGATCCATCAAATAGAGGAGCCTCCTTCTTGTGTGTCATCCTAGATATACCTCAAGCGGTTAATCTTTCTTCCAACGAACCTTGCTCTGATACCAATTGTTTAATGCATAAGAAAACTAAGGGGGGTAAATTAGTTGTACATTAAAACATCAAACACTTATTAACATTCAAATCTGCATTAATCCTTAAACCCTTAACAACCATTAAACCCTTATCATGCATTAGAAAAATATTAAAAATGAGAAACAATAATATAAACACATCCATACACATGAGAACACCATATTTACATGGAAAACCCAAGAAGGGAAAAACTATGGTAAAGATCACCTCACAATATAAAGTAATTGCAACACCAAACACAATAGGCTTATTGTCGAAGGGCTCACTATCCAAAAGAAAGAAGGGCTCACTGCCATATATTATAGAAAAGAAGAAAGAAGATTGTTATAATGAGAAATCCATCTCAAAGCAATAAAAATATTCCACCATTGGACCACTAGTACATACACACTCTCTCTAAATAATGTAGACACCTTCTTCTCACTACTTCCAGTAGTCTTAGTCGTTAATGCTTGCACTGTAATTCGCACTTTCTCACTTCACATTATAATTCACATCACACACATTTCATATATCCATCCTCCATCAACTCAACACACATATTCCCATTGCAACCTTGAAAACAATTTACAAGGTCAATTATGCACCTCAACCGTGCAAATTCAAATTAGGTTAGCACCAAAACATTCTAGCAGTGGAGATGAATAAAGGTGGACCACATCACATCTTAAATTGAACCTAAATCCTCATATACACACCACACCACGCTTCCACAAACACCGAAGCATATCTGTAATTAGTGTAAACACCTAAGGTCGGTTGAACCTATGTTAACACCATTAAAAATTTAAGTACACACTTCCTTTTATCCAAAAATGACTTATGAACCACATGCAACACTCAAACACAATCTAGAATATTCTATCAACACCCTGAAATCCAACAAATCCTTTGCAACAATTTTCACTTGAAGAGCATACTCATCCTGTACACCTAGTTAACCTTCCACATATTGTAACACATGAATCCAACCTTGTAGAGCACCAAACTTCAAACAACTAAGACTAGAGATAGATTTGAGAAAAGTAAGAAAACCTTAAAATCTGTAATATTGGAAACCATATTGTAGAGAAATGTGGAGTAAAATCATTTTTCTCGGACAACATTGCTTTTACAGTTCACACACTGGTGAAGACAAATTTGTCTACACAACAATCCAAGATAGGAAACTCTAGGTATAGCACCTCTAAACACCTTTGATCAACATATCTTAACCGCATAATCAAATATTCAATATAGAAGAAATGCGGAGCAAAAACCAGAACACTACTCTTCTACCCTTGAAGACTCTTTACTACACTGTTTCCTCTTTTATTAAATTTTTCTCAAAAGCACTTGAAAACCAATCACCACAAAAATCATCTCATCATTTGAAACACTTTCTCATCACCACCAAGCCAATTGCACTATAGCAATTTAACAACACACATGCTTATCAAGGCAACACTATAGGTTGACACCAGTGAGACTACTAATGATAATATAATGCAACAAATCAAAGCAACTCTAAGGTTGAAATCAATGCAACAATGTAGATATGTTGAAATCAATGGCAACACAAACTGCATAGACATCCATCACACCAAGGGTATGATCTCAACTCTATAACTCCAATGGATTATAAAAAGCTCATGAAAGAGAATTTTATCATTTGAGTTAAGCCCCCAAGAACCTTATACCTTGGGTATGTGAAGGTGAAGATTGGGTTACCCTCTACTCTATACTATTTGATATTTTTCACTTTTATATTCATGGATTAGGTCTCACATACCCTTTCCCTATTTTGAGGATTCCCTTAGAAAGACTTGTATACCCTAGTTTAAGACCATCATTCATCCATCATTGTGGTGTAAGATAGAGCTAACCTTCGGTAAGGACTTGGCCTCCAAGGTAAGGGGTGCATAGGTAGTACATGACCTTATATTCCCTAGCTATACATCACTCGATAAATAACATATCCATGGAGCTACAATGATTGATACACCTTTATTTAATAATTTAGGTTTGTTATTATGTCTCCTTGATTGAGTTTTGTGCTTACCAAGTGATTATTTGTAAACCTTCATACCAATCAAATCAAATCCAATTTTTGAAAACCTTTTTGCTTGTTAGAAAATACAATCTCAATTGGTATCCTTGAAATAAAATTTTGAAGCCAAGTTTAGGATAACCATCATCTTAAATCTTAGTGCCAAAATCAATTTCACCTTGGTAATAATCTCATTCCAAAACACATCGCCCACTAATCCATAGTCTTTACCTTCCAAACACCTAGCCTATTTCCCAAAACCTTAGTCCTAGTTCATGCTCCATATCATTTTTGTATATCCAAAAATTCATCATCCACAGCACCTACTCATTAGAATTTTATCATCATCTATTATCTTCCTACTAGTCTAATCCATATGAATTTTGTCCTAAAACCTTCATACAAACTAATGCTTTATGTCCATTTTACAATATCTATCTTAACCACAACCTTAGTATTGTGTCTATTCTCAAATCTTGATTTACCTTAATTTTCCAATCATTAATCCCACACCTTTGGGTTCAAGGGATTCATCCCTTTGTTTCTCATTATCTATTATCCAAATTGGTTCACAAAATTAGTCATCCTTGAGTTAAATCTAAATCTTTAAAAACCTAAGGTTATCCTTGATCATTAAATCACCATCATCCTCATACACATATTCATAATCCAAATCCTATCATCCTCAAAAAGTAATCCTTGGACACATTTGAAGCATCACCTTTGGATCTCTTTTAATCAAACTATTACCTAATCCATCACTTGGAACCCTTAAGTTATCCTAGGGCTCATGGTCCAATCCTTGGAACTCTGCAACCATTTGTATATTCCAAAAATACAAGCCAAATCAAAGCATCCTTAAGATCCAAGAGTGTAGCATACACTTTAAATCCAAGTTTTAGAAAACAAATTCACATAGTCCACTTAATCATTTATTCTCATCTTTGGGAATAATCCTATCCAACCAAAATTTCCATTCACATTGTTTCTAAGTCATCCAAAAGGATCACCTAACACTATCCCTCATTTAGGAATTGATTATCCTTTTGACACAATCATCACAAGTCCAAACAATTTCACCTTTTTCACTCATTTGATACAATTCCAACTTCATCAAGTTATCCATATCAATATTCTACCACATCAAATATTAAACTAATACAAATGGCTTATAGCACATGGGAAAGCACTAGACATGAAATTCTTGAAGAAAACCCTTTCCATAATCAATCCCTCATATATTGGTTTCCCTTCCTGGGAGAACCTTCTAAACCCCAACATGATGGTAGTGAAACTAATGATACGAATCCCAACCAACCCAAATGCACCCTTGATCCCAATTCCATCCTCAATTTGAAACGAGGACATGATCTCGTGGAGAGGTTCATTAAAATAAAAAAAAGATGTAATCTTTAGACAAGTTATTGAATTGTGGGCTCGATTACCTCCTAGTTATGATCTCTCTCATCTTGATCAAATAGTATGTCTTGACCCCTTGGATCATGTTCATGAGCATGAGAAAGTTCTAACCATAGCGCATGATGTCCTTATCCCATTCATTACTATACCAAACTTCATTTAGGTTACAACACTATGTCTTAAGGAAAATAATGTCTTTTAATTAGGGGTAATCCCTTGTATCAATAATCTATCCCACATTAAATATACATCCCTTCATAATGGGATTCGAAATACCCCATCTACTAGTCAATCCATATCAACAGTAGATACCCAACTTGAAATTAAACCCAACACTTCAGATATAGACTATATCTCCATTCCTATCACTAATCAAAATACCTCCCATGTCCTCAATTCCACTATGACCATTCCAAATCTTGGACCTTCACCTAAGATCAACCTCAAATCCTTGAGTAACATCATTCAACACTAAAACTTTGTTCCTCCCAATAATTACAACACACAACATCATCAATATTGCCTATTTCATCTTTCGATCAAGAGTGGCAAGCCATGAAAGATGTCCTCAAAGGACTCCAAGGAGGAACTCATAAGAAATAACATAACTTTGATCATTTATGTTCATATCCTTTTGATGGGTCCATATCACAAATCCCATTACCCATCTCTTTTGAAACTCCTAAATATGATAAATGCAAGGGGAAGGGAGATCTTAGGGAGCATGTAAAATAATTCTTCATAGCTAGCTAGGAAGTGGCACATGAGATGTATACCTATTATGATTATTCTCTAGTAGCCTAGGTGGGCAAGCACTCAAATTGTTCTTGCACCAACCTAAAGGGTACGTCATGTACTTTGGTGACCTGGTAGAATTTTTTGTCAAACACTTTCCCTATAACATGGAGCATGAGATACCCATGATGGAATTATGTAATAATCAAAAAATTAGGGGAGAATTTTTCATCATTCCTTCAACATTGGAGAGCTTTGTCTATTATGTTTTCATGACCAATACTTGAAAAACAACTCATAGACATCTTTGTCACAAATATCAATCTTGAACTAGCATTTCATCTGCAATCCCAATGTGTCACTTCTTTTGATGAACTCGTCAAAAGAGGAATCCAAATTGAAAAGGCCCTCATTGCTAAAGAGGTTATAAAACTTTGTTTTACGGACCAAAACCAAAATGATAAATCAAAATTTCAATGGTAATCCCAAATTCCTAGAAAAAATAAGAATGTAGTTGGATATTGGGCCACCAATTCAAAGCATGTCCAAAACATCGAATAGCCATAATCCATCACCATTTCATCTGCACCCCCTAAACCTAAGAAAAATAGGAGATAGTTTACACCCTTAGGGGACTCTATCAAGGTTGTCTTATCAATTGGTCAAGGCTTACATGGTTGCCTTTCCACTTACAAACCCCTTTGATGATAGTCAGCCAAAACCTTCTTAGTATAAGGAGGATGAGTATTGTGAATATCATCGAATCAAAGGCCATACCACAAGAAAGTGTATGAAATTCAAACACTGCATTCAAGATCTTATAAATAAAGGTGAAATTAAAATTGAAGGACCATCAAACACCTCACCTAGTAATTTACTTGGATATATCAAAACCCATTTCCTAGGCATAATCAATAGTGCATTCAAGGATAGGACTCCCACACAAACATCATCCATCAACATAAAATCCCTTACACCTATGACTCTATTGCTAAATACATTGAGCAATTTGACATATGATTTCATACTATTAAAATAAAAACACATGAATCTATTGTTATGAACCAACATGGAAAATTTTCACAATCCAAGGTTCTACTCCATCCAATCCAAACACCTAAAAATTATATGACCTTGTTGACAACCTTGAATGAACTCTAGCATAGATTTCCATCCTTGAGCTAATTCAACTATCCCCCACTAATAAGGATATCTTAAATTGAGTCCTAAAAGAATGACAAGTGTCAAATAATATTGATCTCTTGTGCTTATAGGACCTTGTTGGCCATATTCCCATCAATAATTATCTCACCTTCACATCAAATGATTTTCCTTCCCTTGATATTTTTTGTAATCTAAGTTGTAGGTTCCAAATCCATAAGGCTGGAAAATCTCCCAAGTGCCAAAGGTGTCAAAATTGGGAAGCATGAAACCTATCTTCAAGTTGGGAAATAGAGAACCAATTATTGAGGTGGGTAAGACCTCCTTCACTTATAGCTCTACAAAGATACCCATACATTTCTTTTATTTTCCTGAAAAGATACCTTGTAAAAGATTTGTAGGATTTCGAAATTGTTTGGCTATCCAACTAAACAACACACATTCATAAATGCACACCATACACATAGATGCACTCAATAAAGGTTTATTTTTCTACTAATCATTTGATATACAAAGGTTACAAGTGCCTATTACAAATTTGGGACAACCCCAGATCATTACAATAGCAAAATTACAATACCTAGACCTAGAAACTATGAACCCTCAAGTTTTGTTGTGTAAGTTTATCTCTCTACTATGCTCTTCTCCAATCCAATATTATCCTCCCCTTTTGAATAATAAAAATGAATCCCTTATACCAAATGCAAGTTGGATCCTAGAAGGAAATTTGTACACTTTCCTAGGAATCATGGATATTTTAACTACTGTAAGGGGCAACCATACCTTCCTATTAGGTTTTTATCATATTATAAACCTGGATCCAACTTAAACTATAAATCAGAACCCAACGGGGGGTGTGACTTGATACATCATGGCACTAGCAAACCTAGGTTGATACCAATTATCCACGTGTGGGCCCTCGGGGATGTAAGAATTTCCCAAAGCGTTCTTGGAGTTTTGGGGATCTTGAGACACAGGAGGCATAGGAGGTGGCATATTGACATATTTGGATAGCTCAAATCCTGATGGTGGTTTGATGTCCTTCATGATAAATGTGGCATGGATTTTATCCCCACGCTCATTAAGGAGGCGATTTGTCATTTGGAGATTGGTGGGATTGTTGAGGTACTCATCGACTATGACCTTAGGTTGGTTGACCATGCTCTCATCAGCAGGAGGTGATGTGGTGTGAACCTCAGTATTGGATTACGATGAGCCACCATTATTGGGATCCTGAGGGATGTTAGGCTAGGTACTTTGAGCCTATTGTTCTGCCATGAGTTTCTTTATTTGTCATCGGGTAACGGGCATGAAAATGCTAAACTACCAAGTGCCCAAGATGACACTACACTCTAAGATGTAGTGAAAGGATGACCTAAGTGAGGATAAAAGGATTGATTGGATAGGATGATGATTGATTAACTAATTGATCGATTAGATAGCAGATGCAATTGTACTCAATTAGATTGATTGACGAGATGAGACGATTAATATAATCAGATGATTTATTGAATTAGGTTGATGAAACCAAATCTAAACCAAGTTAAAAGGTTTGACTAGATGATGTAAGGTGCAGATTGATCGAATTGAATTGCAAAAGGGATGATTACAACACCGAATCTACCTCAAGATGGAATTAAATTGATTGGGCTGAAGAGATTTACTGACTCAAGATGGATGACAATCCTAAGCAGATGCAGATGATGACGATTGAAGCCAAAAACCTAAGCCAACTTGGATAAAATCCTCTAAAACAAAGTCTAGGGGATTGGGCTTAATGAACCGATGATGAAAATGCAACCTAGTAATGTTCTAAGATGTAGCTATGTGATTTGATTAGTGAATTGATGACTTTTGGAAAATGCAGATGGACTAAAGTGAGAATTATGGGAAGATGGATAATGATAAAAAAAAATTGATCACAGCAAAGGACTCAGAAAATAACAGGCTTTCAGTGGCAAGAAGGATTCACTCTCTGGAATTTGTATGGGCAGCGCATACGCCTCTGTGTAGCACAAATTCACCTCTTCAGGTCATGACTTCGCCTATTCAAGGAAAGCAGATTCACCTCTTTGTTAAGCAAAATCGCCTATCTAGGAAACTCAAATTCACCTTTGTCTGAAGGAATCACAAGAAACGAGCGAATATGCAAGGAAAATTCACCTATACCTGAGGGAGACACAAGAATGGGTGAACCTGTGATGCGAATTTGCCTATCTCAATGCAGGTTCACCTAAACTCTAAAAAAATTGCCTTTAAGTCAAGTAGGGCCGCCTAAAACCTCAGAAGACCACAAGAGAACAGGTGGACTTGATTGGCGAAATTTCTCGACAAGGATGACAAATTTGCTTATTTCTTGAACTTACAAGCGGGGAATGAATTCACCTAAAAACGGGATCGCCTAATGGACAAATGGATTCACCTAAAACTTGACTTGTATGGATGATGGAGACATAGGCGAAAATGAGTTCGCCCCTAAGGACAACAGGTTTTCCTATCTAGAGGGATGTATAGATGAGATGACCAAGACCAAAAAATGGGATCTCTCCTATGGACAGCTGGTTCACCCCAGATGATGACAAATTCACCTATGCCACGAAAATAGGCCAATTCGATGGGTTAAGACTGACAAACTCATCTAAAGGATGGGCAGACTCGCCTATTCCAAAGAACGAGTGAACACGAGGTCGCCTAAGAAGGGACCCACAGGCAAATTCACCTTTGACAAAGATAGATTCGCCTAAAGGGATGACCTAGACTTGACTCAGACACGAAATCGCCCTTTTGCAGGGCAAAATCACATGTCCATAGTGCAAATTTTCCTATGAGGGCAGGGGATAACTATGGTAAAGGACAACAAACATGACAAATAATAGGTTGGACTGACTCAACTGAAAATAAAAGCACTGGTATTGCACAATGAAGACACGCCAAATAGTATAATCCTAAAAATTAGTGATAAGGGTTTACAAACTTGATGTAAGCCCACCACCTTGAGCGGACAACCCAAGGTTAATACTTCGTGATACCAGGGTGGTTCTCTGGATCACCCTTTCTTGTGAAGGTGGATAGCTAGTGTTCCAATGGTATAGGGTCATCAACAGACACCACAGGCTCACCTTCACACTCTCACTTGAGGATCATCGTAGTCCACCACGATAATTCCTATCTCAACCCAAGGGAGTATGTGATGAGTAACTTTGGGGTAAGGTGTGCATCCCCTACACTACACCAAGCCACAACTAAAACATGGGTCTCTATCTAGGCTATACAAGGCTATCACGTGCATCCTCGATATACGAAAGGTACATGAGGCACAACCGTGAACACCAACCCATCATAAGCGTGAGTCAGGAACCCTAGCGAGGTACTAGAAACTCAGACCAACTCTGCACATCTTATTTAGGTATCACCCTAGCTTCAATGCTTCGCTAAACATGATGTGATTGGATTGGGGTACAACATTCGTTCTCCCCCCTTTATATACCCGCCAGTAACATGTGGTTGGAATCATCCCCATGTGATGAAATCGTAGGCAGGTCTCGCTAAAGGAAGAAGATACTAGACACTTCAACTGGTCCCAAGGCTTGCACGTAGCGCAAGGGGAGAGCTTAGATGCACTAGCACCTCCTGGGTAGACTGGACTGGACTAGATCAAGTTACGGTTTCTCATCACCCAAGATCACCTGAAGGTGCAAGGGGAGTGAATAAGTCAACAACTTACTCCCAAACACAACAAACAATGTAAATTGACCCTTTAATTAATCTACGTGTGCCTAGCTAATATGGAAATCAATAGATAGACTAACTAAAGGGGTCTTCGACTGATCATCCTACATAAAATATGTCAGTAATTAAACACCACTGATCTTGGACGAATGAGGACAAGCTGCGCAATTCATTAATGAAATAACACACTCACAAATAGACAGGTTAGCAGATCAGTACTTGAAAACAAAACCAAATTAAAACTGTAAACTAAAAAATCAAGTTTTGGGTAGACCTCAAATTTGCCCCTATGTAGGGAAAATTCACCTGTTTGTTCTAGTGAAAATTACCCATCTAGAAAGATGGGTGAATTCGCTCTTGCCTTTGTAACTCGAGCACTCTCGCCTATTTCTTGGAAACCTTCACGAATTCGCCCATGTTTGAGACAACTTCGCCCTTGGTTTCAAGTTCGCCCCTTTTTGCAAAAGGGATAATTCACTTTCGCCTTTGTTGGCTTCAAATTTTCCTTTGTAACAGGAAGTTTGCCTCGTCAGAGTGGACTCGCCCCTGTGTGTAAAATCTGAATCTACAAAATTCAAACAACAGCAAACATAAAAGTGCAAACTCGTGACGTGGGTCCCACCGGGCGTGCCCGAAATGTGTGCAGGTGAATTTCCTAGTCTAAAATTGCAAAACAAAGGAAATGCAAACAAGGAAAAATACAAACAATAGCTCAACGATTACCTAGTTGAACTTGAACAAAACAAAAGACAAAGAGAGTATTTTACCTTATCCAAGTTGAGGAGTTGGTTGGCCCTGTTGATTATTTGATTTGTGTGCTCCTTTTGATGGAAAATAGCATAAAACCTAGCTCTCAATGATCGTGAGTGGATGGAGAATGCAATGATGCAAGTGGGTATTGCAATGGATGCACAATGTGGATGCAAAGGGTGTTGCAACAATGGTGGTTTTGGATGCTTAAATGCTTGAAGGATTGAATGCTTGATTGTGTGTGAATGCAAAATTGATTGATTGATTCATGAAAATGAGGTCAAATTCCTCTAATTCTAGGGGAAGTGCCACTAAACAATGGAGGGTCAAGATGAAGCCACCATGGACAAGATCAAGGGCCAGAGTGAGTTGAGAACTCACAAGCCCTCACATCTCGGTTTGTGGCGGGTGAGGTGTCAAAAGGGGATATGAGGTGGAGGTATTACATGATACCTTGGGAGTGGGACAAGACCTCCTCATAAAGGAGGTCCTTGTCCACATGTGGATGATAAGACATTTAAGGAATAAAAGACCTAGGGGGAATAAATGTGAATTTCAAATTCACATGGGGAAGAGGTTGTCTTCTCCAAAAGGAGAAAGCAATTAATAAAAGGTTGACTTGGGGGTATGCCATAAATGGCATAAGGATTAGGTTGACCTAATTAGGTGATTAGGTTGTGCAAACAAGGAATTAGATGAAAAAATGATAGATTAAGGGCAAGTGGAGGGTTATGGAGGATGTGACACTGATCCTGATTAGGGGTGTCCACATCCTAATCATAGGTTAATTAAATTAACCTAGATTAGAGGAGAATTATGGAGGATGGAATAAGGAGAGAGAAATAATTAATTTAACAATTAATTTAAATTCATAAGATAAATGACCAAATTAAACAAATTAGAATATTTATTTAATTTAGAGAGGAAAGAGGCAATACAGGATAGAGTATTTAATTATTTAATTAAATACCTTAGTAAAAAGGGGAATATTAATTAAATAGTAAATTATTCAATTACTACAGATGAGGGATACGGGATAGAGGAATAAAAGAGGATGAATTTGACCATATGGGGGTGGTCAAATTCTGATGTCTACATAAAGAAACTTATCCAATCCTCCAGTTCTAGTGGCATCTACACCATTTAGGCCTTTGTTGCTCTACTTCTTAATTACACAACATGCCCTAGGTGCCCTCTTAACGCAACATATTAATCAAGGAAGAGGGAATCCCCCAACAAGATATTAGTGGTATGTGAGCTTAATTACTCATCCATGGATAAATCTTACCCTATAATATTTTTTTCCTTATAGAAGCTTTAACATTATATGCTTAATGCTACTACTTGTCTTATCGCCAAAATTGACTCGTTGAAATGCTTGTTATCCAAAGTAGTCCTTGCCATTAGAATGGAAAAGTGGGTTATGCTCCTTAGTGATTTTTATATTGAGTATGTTAATCAAATACAAAAAAAGGGGGAAGTTATAGCAAATCAACTAGCAGATGCTTCCATTCTCGACTATCATCCTTTGATCACATAATTTTCAAATGAATCCATCCTTCGTATTGAAGAATTCAAATCATGGACATTATACATTGATGAATCTTTTATCTCACATGGTTTCGATTTTGAAATCATTTTCATCATCCTTCAAGGTGATTTCATTATAAAAGCATTTTGCATTGGATTCCCTTGTATAAACAACATACCAAAATATAAGGCATTGATATCTAATCTAAAACTAGTAGTGCAATAGAACATCCAACACTTATAGGTCTTTGATGATTCAAATTAGTGGTCAAATAGGTTAATGATGAGTTTATCATCTAGAGTATGACAAACTTGTACATTATAAATGCACAGTGGACTACTTTAATACTATTTCCTAGATATATATATTTTGAGAAAGTTTCCTATATTAAAAATAAAACTATTGATGTGATGGCCACAATTAGATCTCTTTTGTATGTTTGATGAAGCTCACAGGTATCAATTCCTCTTAGAACAACTCCTTATACTTGCTTATGATACCCCAAAATCTGACATGATATGTGATATTATTGTCTTGAATCTCCTTGTTATAACTACATCTATGCTTATCTCCAAATCCAAACCATTCCTCTAGACATGTCACCCACCGAACATAAATACCTTACTTAATGTGCCTCTTGTTACACACCCTTTGGAACCACACTCTATTGTAGGAGCTATGATGGCACTTTTCCTAGATGTCTCAACTCAGACGAGGCTAACCTAGCACTTCAAGAAGTCCATAATGGCATTTATGGTACTCATAAAATGACATGATCCTATCCAAGAATCTTTATCACATAAAATATTATTGACCTACCATGGAATCAGATGCTTGCCAACATATGAAAAATTCATTGCTTGTCAGAAATATGGTGACCTCATTGATGCACCATCATAAGCTTTCCAACCCATCACCAATCCACATCCCTTCTCTACATGGAGCCTTGAACTCACTAGTAATATTAATCCCACCTCTTTAAATGGACATAAATTCATAATTATTGCTACCAAATATTTTACCAAGGGGGTTAAATTAATTCCACAAAATTTTACCACCAACATGCCAATATCTAAATTTATCCTCAACCATATCATTTATCATCTTGAAACCCCATCCACCATCAACACAAACAATGGAAAATATTTCAAAAACCATGAAGTGCAATCCCTATGTAAGAAATTCTATATTAAGTACAAGTGGTCCACCCCATATTTACCCACAAGGTAGCAACCAATAAGACCATCCTAAAATCCTTGAGAAAATTTTCAATGACCATTGCCATGATTGGAACCTTCAACTTAATCTCATTGTTTGGGCCTATTGCACTATTATTCACACTTCCAAAAATTCCACCTCATATTCCCTTGTTCACGGTGTCAAAGCAATCTTTCCAATAGAGGTGGAGCTACCATCTCTATGTGTCTCTTTATGAACCTCAGCTCAAAGGACTTTTGAGTGACACATTACATGAGTTCAAGCTCCTTGATGAGCACTATCTCACTAATTTCAATCACCTTAAAGCACACTAGCATAGGTTGTGTTGTAGCTATAACAAATTCATCTGAACTAAATAATTTTAGGTTGGAAACCTTGTTCTTAAGAAAAATTTGAAGAATATAACTCAAGAAAAAAATAAGAAAGGGAAGTTTGAGCCAAATTAGTTAGGTCTTGATGTAGAGCAGGGTGGAGGTTATCAACACAATCTCAAATGAACAAACTTTGCAACTTTGAAACCCTAACTTGGTGCTCTTCTCCCAAAGCTTTCAATTCTTCTTGTAGTACTTGGAATAGGGTTTTTCCCACAAAAATTTCAAAGAAGACCTAATACCCAAACTATGAACACCATTTAGAATACCCTTTATTCCACTTGAAAACATATCAAAATTGTAGATATGGTTGTTTTGTAACAACACCCTCCAATTTGGACTACTACGCTCCAATTAAGACTAATTAGGCTTGTCTTAGAAAGCAACAACAAGATATGCTATCTCCAAACCACAAAATTTCATTCCAAGGCTTCCATCATGTCACATGGGGTCTTAAAACACAAATTTCATCAACTAGAACCATCACCAAATCACCTTACAACAAAACCCTATGTCTACCTAATCACCTAAGCCTAGCACATGGTGATATTAGGCTAGGGCTGCATCAAACTCGGCCCTAAGTCCATCCCCTACTCCTGAAAACCTTACAAACATTAGAAAAACCCTCTTCACTTCTATTCCATCGATTATCAAATTTTTCCACCGGTGGAATGGGCTCTAATCCATGTTTCTTTTATCAAACCCTCACAATCTAGGGTTTCCTGGCAGTTTACAACAAATTAGCTCTAACTTTCACCTAACTTGATGAAAACAAATGAAATCACTTGCAAATGAGATTTAATTTAGTCTATCATCAATTCCAATAAGAATTAGTTCCTTTCCAGGCCATACGAGGCCGTACAATCTTCTGTAGCAGCAGAAATCAATGGAAAATGTAGAAAAGCAAAGTAACTTTATTATTTTATCTCCAAGAACATCACCAAAAGATTTCCTCGAACATCCCAAGGAATATTTAAACATTTAGAAGCTAAAACCAATGGTTGTAAACTATTTTTCAAATACCTAACCATTCAACTTCCCATACACAACAAAAATGCAAAGTTGCTTTTGCAACTTTTGCAAATCTTGACAACTTTTACAAAATTGACCCCACATGACCAAAAGCATGAACCGTGGTCTCAATAGACCTTATTACACACAAAAACAAGACTCAACATCAAAAAACTAACATTTTGACCCCTATTTACAAAAATATCCAGGTGCCCCTGCACCATACTCCCGGGGAAAACAAATCTCAAGTTCCAATTGAGAACAGATCTTGAACTTATGCACCCTACTTTTTGATGTCTTCCTTAGTCATCCAGGTGGAATCCTCCATAGGAAGGCCTTGCCACTTCACCAGGTACTCATAGTACACCTTGTGTCTTGCTCTTTTGGCTTCTTTGGTATCCAAGATGCACTCTAGCTTTAATGGTTGACTTGGTGGCAAATCTTTGATCCAATCTTCTTCTGGAACATTTGATGTACCTACATTTGTACCTACAATCACAACCCCTTTATAACGGTATAGGTTAGAAACATTAAAAATTGGAGAGATAGCAACTCTAGGAGGGAGTTCTATCTCATAGGAATTTGCTCCAAATTTGTGGACCACCCTACATGGCCCTATCTTCTTCATATGCAGCTTTGAATACTTCCCTTTAGGTAGCCTTTCCTTCCTCAAATGAGCTAAGACCAAGTGCCCCACTTTGAAATAAACCTCTCTACTTTTCAAATCTGCATGTTGTTTATATTTATCAACACTCTTTTGAAGGTTCTCTTTAACCTGCTGATGTATGTCTTTCACGGCCACTGCAAACTCTTCTCCTTAAGAACTCCTTCTCTCCATTCCACTCAAATCTTTGAGTTCAAACACTCCCCTAGACTACAATCCATACACAATCTCAAATGGGCTTTTACCAACACTTCGGTTCACAAAGTCATTATATGCAAACTCAACTTGGGGAAGGATCATATCCCATTGTGTTGAGTGTTCTTTTGTCAATCATCTAAGGAGATTTCCAAGACTTCTATTGACTATTTCAATCTGCCCATCTGTTTGGGGATGATAGGCAGAGCTAAAAGTCAAGTTTGTGCCCAACTTCTTCCAAAGGGTTCTCCAAAAGTGACCCACAAATTTATTGTCCCTATTTGAAACAATGGTTAATGGTAATCCATGGATCTTGACCACCTCCTTGAAAAACAGCCCTGCAATGTATGAGGCATCATTTATACTTTTAGTTGGTATAAAGTGTGTCATTTTGCTAAACCAGTCCACTAAAACAAACACACTATCAAATTCTCTTTTAGTTTTGGGCAACCCCAATGCAAAATCCATGTTGATGGAATCCCATGGTCTTTTTGGGATTGGCAATGGTTGATAGAGACCTACATTTGTACTACAACCCTTGGCTTTTTGAGAAACAACACACTTTTCTACAAATTTTTTGATATCACTTTGCATCTTGGGCCAATAGTAATGCCTTCTTACCTATTCTAAAGTCTTATCCACACCAAAGTGACCTGCTAAGCTGCCATAATGCTTCTCCTTAATCAAATTATCTCTCATAGAGCATTTGGGAATACAAAGTTGAGCCCCTTTAAAGAGTAAACCTTCTTGAATCAAGAAATCAGAATTGTCTTCATGAAAAGTGCCATTAAATTGATTGCAAGAAGCATAAATTTATTTGAAATCATCATCCTCGACATACATACCTTTCAAATCAGCAATACCCACACTTTGCAACTGAACCTCTTGAACCAACAATGTCCTTTTTCTCAAAGCATCTGCCACCTTGTTTGACTACCCCTTTTTGTGTTTGATGGTAAAGGTGAAGCTTTGTAGGTACTCCACCCACTTCACATGTTTATGGCTGAGTTTGTCTTGGCTATTTAAGAACTGCAAAGCATGATTGTCAGTAAAAACAATAAATTCTTTAGGAAGGAGATAGTGTCTCCACTTCTTCAAGGATTGTACCATAGCATATAACTCAAGTCATAAGAGGAATAATTTTTCTTTGCTTCATTGAGCTTCTCACTGAAAAATGCAACAGGCCTACCCTCTTGGATCAAGACTGCCCCAATTGTATACCCACTTGCATCACATTCAATTGTGAAAACTTTGCTAAAGTCTAGCAATGCTAAGATAGGTTGTTGTGCTACCCTTTGTTTCAAATATTGGAAACTCTTTTCTACCTCATCATACCATACAAACCTTTTCTTTTTATCCCCTTTTATTGTGTCAATGATGGGAAAACATATGTGACTGAAATTCTTCACAAATTTTCAGTAAAAACTGGCTAGGTCGTGGAAACTTCTTACCTCACTTACTGATGTAGGAGTAGGTCAACTGAGAATTGATCCCACCTTGTTGGGATCCATCTTCAAAGAGCCTTTTGAGATCACAAAGCCAAGATAAACCAACCCTTCCTTGATGAATTCACACTTCTTCAAATTTATCATCAGCTTTTCTTCATTCAACCTTTTGAAAACCAAGTCTAAATGTTACAAGTGTTCCTCTTTAGTTTTGCTAAAAATAAGAATATCATCTAGATAGACAACCACAAAACTACCTATGAAGGGCTTGAGGACTTCATTCATTAATCTCATAAAAGTGATTGGTGCATTTGAAAGCCCAAATGGCATGACAAGCCATTCATACAACCCCTCATTTGTTTTGAAGGCAGTTTTCCACTCATCCCCCTCTCTAATTCTAATTTGGTGGTAGCCACTTTTTAAGTTTATCTTAGAAAAATAGCATCCCCTCCTAAACAATCCATCAAGTATTCCATTATTGGTATGGGGAACCTATACCTTATGGTAATCTTGTTAATGGCCCTTGAGTCATTTCACATTCTCCAATCACCCCCTTTCTTTGGTGCCAAAACGGTGGGGACAACACATGGGCTAAGACTCTCTCTTATTAGACCTTTGTCAAGTAGCTCTTGGATTTGCTTCCTAATATCTTCATTCTATTTTGGAGTCATTTTATATGCAGCTTTGTTAGGTAGGTTTTCCCCTGGTATGAAATCTATATCATGGATCACATCTCTTATTGGTGGTAAAGAATTAGGAAGTTCATCTACCACAATGTCCTTATACTTGTTCAACAATGCTTGGACCTCTCTAGGTACATCATCAACCTTTGTTGTTGTCATTACAATTTTTAGTCTGATTACTATGGAAAAACCTTCTCCACCCTCTTCCTTCATGGTTTTCAAGAACTCCTTTTCTCCTACCAGCATTATACTAGACCCTACTTGTTTGTTTAGGCCTTCATTTGGCAATGGTCTAAGTGTAAATGAGATCCCATCCTTTTCTATCACATGGGTATTATTTTTCCCATCATGTTTAGCCAACCTATCATACTACCAAGGTCTCTCTAAAAGCATATGACAAACATTCATTGGGATGATGTCACATAATATTTTGTCTTTATACCCAACTATGTTAAATTCCACCCATGTTTTCTCATTAATTAGGACCTGTTGTCCCTTATTCAACCAGGAGACCTTGTAAGGAGCAGGATGTGGTATTCTCTTCATTTTCAACTTTTCTACCATCTCTAGAGCAACTAAATTATTTGTGGAACCCGAATCAACAACTTTACAAACCTTACCTTGAGATTTGCAGGTGGTTCTAAAGAGGGATTTTCTTTGTGGAGGCTCTTTCACCATAAGGACCTTGATCAACGTTCTTCTTACCATCAAAGATTCACCAATTTCTAGAGCAACATGCTGTGATGGAGAGTTTACACTCTCATTGTCTTCTTCTTGCACCAATCGAGTTCTCCTTTCTCCACCATGTGAAGTTGAAGTTTGCTTATCCGAACATTGCCAAGCTTGATGAACAATCTTGTTACAGTAATAACATCTTCCTAAGAATATATTTGATCCTATTCCCTGACCTCCAAATCTACCTCTACTAGTTGATCTTCTACCTCTAAAACTGCCTCTTGATTTCAAGCTCTGCTCTTGATGACTACTTGTCTCTCCTTGTATTTTTTGGGACTGTCCTCTTCCTCCAAATGTTCCTCTACCTCTAAAACTTCTTCCTCTGCCCCTACCTTGTTTCTCCTACCTTATTTTTAACTTTTCTTCTGCCTTGACTATCAATTGAAAACATTCTTCCATCGTTCTAGGGGTGGTAAGACTTAACTCATCTTGTATATTGAACCTCAGCCCATTTAGGTACCTTGCTACTTTCTCCACCTCATCTTCAACATGACCTTCTCTAATGCTTAACTTGTGAAACTCCTCATTATAATCCATGACATCCATCTCCTTTTGTTTGAGGTTTTGTAGCCTTCTAAATTTTTGAATTGCATAATCATCGGGTAGAAATTGGCTCTTAATTTTGGACACCATTCTATCCCACGAATTGATTTTTGACTTGCCCTTCTTCAACCTCTCTTCCTGCACATAATTCCACCAAGTTAAGGTAGGGCCTTTCAATTTTGTTTTGGAAAATTTCACCCTTTGATCATCTGCTACCTCTTCATACTCAAAATAGTTATCAAGTGCATCAATCCAACCTAGCACCTCTTCACTATCTAACTTCCCACCATACATGGGTAATTCTATATTCACCTTAGGAGTGTCTCCTTTGACATCCTTCAACATCTTAACCATTCTCGATTCATTAGGGTCCAACTCTTCCTCATCTTGGACTCCTCTTTGACGGTTTTCATTAGTCTCACCCTCTTCCTCTTGGTCACTTTGATCTTCGATGACCATACCTCTCCTTTGGTTTGATTCAAGTGTTGAAATTCTGGCTAGGATAGATTCCTGAGACTCCTTTACCTATCTCAACTCCTTGGCATGCTTTTCTTTCAACTCTCTCACTTCTCTGGCAGGTGGAATTCCTTTAGGAGGCATCTTTGCTTCTTCCAAACTTCAACCTTTTCCACTTATTGACCAAAACCTATGCTTTGATTAATTTGATGCAGATCAGGGTGGAGGTTATCAACAAAATCTCAAATGAACAAACTTTTCAACTTTGAAACCCTAACTTGGTGCTCTTCTCCCAAAGCTTTCAATTCTTCTTGTAGTACTTGGAATAGGGTTTTTCCCACAAAACTTTTAGAGTAGACCTAATACCCAAACTATGAACACCATTTAGGATACCCTTTATGCCACTTGAAAACATATCAAAATTGTAGATATGGTTTTTTTGTAACAACACCCTCCAATTTGGACTACTACGCTCCAATTAAGCCTAATTAGGTTTGTCTTATAAAGCAACAATAAGATATACTATCTCCAAACCACAAAATTTCATTCCAGGGTTTCCATCATGTCACATGGGGTCTAAAAACACAAATTTCATCAACTAGAACCATCACCAAATCACCTTACAACAAAACCCTATGTCTACCTAATCACCTAAGCCTAATACATGGTGATATTAGGTTAGAACTGCATCAAACTTGGCCCTAACTCCATCCCCTACTCCTGCAAACCCTACAAACATTAAAAACACCCTATCTACTTCCATTCCACCAATTATCATTTTTTCCACCGGTGGAATGGGCTCTAATTCATGTTTCTTCTATCAAACCCTCGCAACCTAGGGTTTCCTAGCAGTTTACAACAAATTGGCTCTAACTTTCTCCTAACTTGATGAAAATGGATGAAATCACTTACAAATAGAGTTAATTTAGTCCATCATCAATTCTAATAAGAATTAGTTCCTTTCCATGTCGTACGGGACCATACAATCTTCTATAGCAGCAGAAATCAATGGAAAATGTAGAAAAACAGAGTAACTTTATTGTTTTATCTCCAAGAACATCACCAAAATATTGCCTCGAACATCCCAAGGCATATTTAAACACTTACAAGCTAAAACCAATGGTTCCAAGCTATTTTTCAAATACTTGATCATTCAACTTCCCATACACACCAAAAATGCAAAGTTGCTTATGCAACTTTTACAAAATTGACCCCACATGACCAAAAGCATGAACCATGGTCTCAATAGACCTTATTACACACAAAAACAAGAATCAACAAGACAAAACTAAAATTTTGACCCCTATTTACAAAATACCCCCAAGTACCCTTGCACCAGGTCTCTATGTCATCACTACTGATTTTAGATGAGGAGAAGACAAGCTAGCTACTCCCAAAGTCCATCAACTAGATGGGCCCATGAATATTATCCATCTTAAGCACTTCCATGCTTGAACTATTAACATCATTCTTCTAAAAAATACCAAAAGATAGATAATAAAAAAAATAATAAAGAGAAATAAATTCATCCAATAGTAAAAACCACTTCTTGTGGTGCCTTGGGCAAGTACCATGACCAAAACTTGGAAAATAAGTGTCATGGGTAGCAATAAACCACTCTATTCCATAAAAATTTATCACTTTATATTGTCTCATTCATCACACTCCACCCATTCCTTCATCCCTTTATGTCACATTGTTTACTCGAGTTCCCTATCCATCATTTGTTCCTATCCTTCAATTATTCATCACATCCCTTTCCATTATCCCCTCCAAATGCATCATGTTCTTGTGCCATCCTCCTTCATAATATTTCTCATCTACCAACACTTTATCTTATTTTCATCACTCCCCACCTTCTCACATCAATTCATTTACCTCCCTCCATCTATTCCATTTCTTTTTATCATCATTCACTCCATACCCTTTCTATGGTTTTACAATCAAATGGGGACATCCCCTTATTGAAATTTCCTAGGGAATGGTTACCACATATATCCCCACTCAGGCATGACCTTTTCACCTCCATCTATCCTCACATTACATACCTATATATTCATTCTATGATTTGCTCCTTGTTCAAAATCCCCTACATACCCCATCCTTTCCTTTCTCTCACCATCCCATACACCCTTGGCTTCAAAATATCCTTAGATAAAAACTCATGTTTTATATATACTGTTAATTGATTATTTGAATGTTCTTGTGTTTATTTTTTTCCTATAGTCCTAGTACTCCATCCATCACACTTTCACACTTTCCCTCGCCCTTCATATGAAAGTGTGCCTCAATAACATGCCTTTTGGATCATTACACTATTTTTAGCTTCTTTAATTTTTTGTTAGTCCATATGCACATGGCACATCATCATGATCCATTATACCACAGTACATGATGCTAGTACTACAAAAAATAATAGGTTTCTCTTTGCATGCAAAGTTATTTTGATTGCATTTATCCTATCGTCCATTTTTACCATTTCCCATTTTACTTTCACTCATCTCTCCTATTTCCAAAAAATAATTTTCCATTATAGTTGGTTTACACCCTTTTGAGATATCATAATTAATCATGTACAACCATGTAATATAGACTTAGATCATCCACTCATTCAAACAACATCCATCAATATTTCCTATTCTCATCCATTATTAGTTATATATCCATGGAATTTACATCGTCCCAATATTATTTCTATTAAGTAATGTTTTATCCATCATGGCACATCTTTTCATCTCCATATGTCTTTTCAAGAGGCCTAGGCTTCATTTCACCCAATAGCTCTCTTGAGGGGGCATCACTTCCATCATTATTTAGTCCCTTTTTTGCGAAGCAACCAATGAAACCTATCACCAAATCCCCACTCCATCCTACTTTTTATTCTTCTTTGAGACACCATCACTTAGTCACAACACTGCATCAAAGAGGAGTGAAATGTAGACACTTAATATTTCCCTAATATATCCTTCTCCCAATTAACTAAATAATTACATTATTTAATTATATGTGAGATGGAAAAGGGGTTTAATTAATTAATATAATTATATAATTAAGTGGGGTACATTAGGTGAAGTGGATTTGACTAAATAATGTAATTATTCAATTAATTAGAAAAGGTTTTATTAGGAAAATATTAGGTGCCTATATGGATTATCATGGATCTATTGAGATTTTCCAAATAACTTGATCTTGATTCACGTTGGAGTTTGTTTCATCATGATTTTAATTTTTCTTGAAATAGATCCAATGGTTTAGACAATGGGATGTGAGTTTGGATAAGGATAAGGAATTATTTGATGGACTTAGGATTTTGCCATGACAATAATAGATTTTGGATAAGGATTTCTTGAGTGATCTTGGTAGGTGATGGAGTGCATGATTGTGAGAGATTTTTGGATCATGTAGGATTACCAATATGGTGGAATGCCAAACCTTGTTTGAGAATTGGAGCTCAAGATCCTTTCCTATTATTCCTTGGATAAAATCCATAAAGGTGTCTTTATTGAATGAATTTTTTGATTGGGATAGTGTGGATTGCAATGATTTAGAGGATGAAGGATTGGGATAGGGTGTGGAAGCTATAAGGCTTTCTTAGATCAGTTATGGGAATGGGAATTTATGATATGGATGGATATAGTGATTTATGGTATGGTTTGGTGTCGAAGGAAGTGTTGGATGAAAGATGGGTTTCCCTTGTCAAAGGTAGAGGAAGGATAATCAGTGGATAATTATTAGGGATTAGTAGTATAGCTTGTGCTAACTGGGTCTTGATATTTAGGATTGATATATAGGTGATTGAAGCTTGTGGCTTCTTGGTATTAAGTATTGATAGATGGGTGACTAAATATTTTGGGTTCTTGGTAGTGGGATAGATGGATTGGTGACTGTAGCTTGTGGTGAACTTTTTTTAAGGAAATATAGTCTACAATTCAATAATATTCATCTTTATTCATAAAAATATCATTATCATCATAGGGGTCGTATTCCAGTTGATCAACAAGGATACCATCATCCTCATCATCATCAAAGAAGGGATTTTTGGTTTGACTAGGGAACTTATAATAGTGAGATGGAAGAATTATTATAAATTTGGACTAGGATGGACAACGAGATAAATTGGATTGTGGATGGAAGATTTGGTTGGATAAGTTCATGGATCTTGGGATTTGGATGTAAAGGATGGTTTTTCCTAATTTTTATGAAGTGGATTTGTTGGGCTTGGTGGATAACAATTGATATCCAAACCTTAGTGAGAGGTGAAGAAAAATACTCACATATTTTTTTTGGTTTATTGTTTTTTAGTTTTTGGGATGGGCCTTTATTTGAAAATGTGGGTTGATTTTGGTCATACTTTGGAAATGGATCCCTATAGATGCCTAATTTATCATTAGGTGAAGAGAATGCAAAATATTTCACTATAAATTCACCATGCTCAATTATATCTTGGACATAGTTTATAATTTGCATGCATTTGGAATAACCTTTAACATAATGATATTTACAATATTCATTCTCTATACCATGTGGATTTGGATTATTTTTATCAATGTGTTGTGTATATGGATATTTGACCATGTTTGCATTGAGGTATTAATACTATTTCTATAAATTCCCCTAAAGGAGAATATTTGCATCTTGAGTTATTAGGGGTCTTTGTTGTCCTTGTGGTATGTAAACAAGAGCTTTTTGTTAGAAATTTTGGACATTAAGGTTATTTTATTTTATTTTATTGGTGCAATTTATACATATTTGGAATTTGTGACTACATCACTTACATAATTCTTATTCTTAGGCCAAAAGTATGATTTTTCATTTGTTTGGGTAGCATTATCTTTGTCTTTATTATATATTTTGATCAAACCCTTAACGACAAGGGTTTTCTCAATGGTGACTTATTTGTCAATAATTTCATCAAAGGTTGAGACACAATAAATTTATAAGTGAAAATCCATTTCTAGAATAAGGTCTATGAAACAAATATTAACGATTTATTTTTATAGTACAGACCAAGGGAAGTGACTAGCGAGACTCCTTTGTTGTTGGAGAAAGGAAGTGAAGCTCTCACCATTTCATTGTTTGGCATTATAAAGGTCAAGCATTGAAAGTTCATGCTCTAATTTACACAAGAAATGGTTTATAGTTTTCTTAGCTAATTGTGTAAAAGTGGTAACAAACCCATGAGGTTCATGTAAAAACCACTTGAGTGATTGTTCTCCCAAACTTTGAGGAAAAAGTCTCATAAGGTATATATCGCTATAGGTCACTTCCTAACATGCCATAAAAAAATATTTTACACAATCACGTGGGTCTCCTTTACCCTTGTATTTGTCTAATTTTGGAACTTCAAAATTTTGAGGGAAAGGTACTAGTGTTATTAACTTATCAAAGGGGTAGGGACATAATTCTTTGAATTTATATGTGTTCTTTTGATGTAAAGTCCCTATTTGTATCCCTTTGACTGTTTCCTTCATTTCTTGCCACTCTTGGGAAAAGGGATTCCCAAGAGTTGGATTTGGTAAGTTTGATGGTGGTTTTTGGTAATATGGTGGACTAAAATTTTGGTGGTATATATTGATGTTGTTGTCGGAATGGTGGTTGTTGATACATGGGTTGGAATGTAGGTATTATATATTGTTGTTGGGATGTCTATTGTTGATGGATGAATTGGTATGTTTTTAGGGGTGATAAATATTATTGTTGTTGAAATTATGGTCAAATTGATATGTGGGTTGAAATGTAGGTGGTGGAAGGTAGGATGTTATGAGTTTTTGTGATGATGTGTGAGATAGAATCATGGTTAGTTGAGAAAGTGATGGTTGCAATAAAGATAAAAGTGGTAAAGGTTGAATCGAGGTTATGTCATGGATGGGAATGTTGTTTGAGGTGGAGAAATATTTTGGTTGGTTAAGGTGGGTTGGATTCTAAGATGGACAAGGTTAGATGATGACTTTTATATTTTGAGGTAGACGAAGCTACAACCCTATTGAAAGTAAGAGGATTGGATGATGGTGTATTAGGAAAAGTGGTAAACACTTCCTCTAGCATGGGATAATTATTAAAGGGGTAAGTGGTTATTTATTGTGAATACTCATACAATGGATTTTGGAAGGTGGAGGTGACTATGGGTTCTCATTTTATAAGTTTGTTAAGTTTGGGTTGATCGATATTGGTGGAGAGAGTAGTTATTTATTGTGGGTGATTGTATAATGGATTTTGGAAGGTGAAGGTGATAAAGATTTCTTTCCTAATAACGTTACAGTTTATATTGATCGAAGTTAGGGGGAGTTTGGTTCCCTCTATGAGTTACTCTAGGAAATGTGTCATATTCAAGTTCATAGGACGATCTGCGTAGGTTTGAATAAGGTCATCTTTAACAAATTAAGTAAATCTAGGAGAATACTCTAATTATTTCACCATATCTTCTTCATCTATTCTAAGGTGTACTTATAAATTTTCACCTTGGTATAATGACTAGTTGCAAAAGGATTTTAACTATTTTGTTTCACGTTCTTTATGGCTTGCAACCTAGTGATGGGTGACATGAATCTATAACTCTAATTTTTTGTTTTGTTTTTGGATTTTATGTTTTTTTATAGTTTTTCAAAATTGAAAATCTAGGCTAAGAAAAAGATGGAAAACGAAAAATCCTATGGCTCAAAAGGACAAGTGCCTAATTTTGGCTTGAAGTGGGGAGGTTTAATCTAGTACCAAAAACATGAAAGACACAAACAATCCTAAAACTACTTAGGTAGGAGTTTCAATCTTGTTAGGCCCACAAATATGTTGTCTATCAAGTTATGGATAGCTAGGGAATGCAAGACCATGTATCACCTACACACCCCTTACCTTGGAGTTCAAATCCTTACCCAATGTTAGCTCTATCTCCCCAATCTTAAAGCACACTATGAGTAACTTCATAGAACTAACTGGTATTTGATGCACCACAAAGAAGCATGACTAGAGGTCTTGAAATAGGCTATATAGGATTCTAGGTGAATTCTCAATACACTACAAGGGCACGTGAGGCTTAATTTGTGAAGATGAAAGTGAAATATTGCCAAATAGCTGGGAGAAGAGGGTAACCCACCTCTCTCCTTCACTTCCCCATGGTATGAAGTTCTTGGGGGCTTAACTCAAATGATGAGATTCAAACTTCCAAAAGATGTGTCTTTCAATTCACCTCCCACTCTTTATATTATGGTGTGACACTAGAGTTGAGGTCATCCCCTTGGTGATAAAATCCAAGGCATACCTCTTAAAAATAAACTTTGGAAGAAGTGGGTGTTTCTAATTCTCAAGATCATGTAAGCGTGCAAGAGAAGAGCATACACAATCACTTCTTTAGGATTAAACGATAATTGTTTATTTATCAACTAAATTGAAATGTGAAGGTGTATTTTAATCCCACAATAAATTATTTAAAAACACAAAAAATACAAGGAAAACAAAAATAAAAAATGTTTATAAAAAAGTCTTCAATTCATTTTACAAAACCACAGGATTAGAAGTCCAAGGGTTTTACTCTTTGGCCAAGGAATAATGATATATTTAAGGGAATAGCCAAAACATCAAATATGATATTTCAAGATAAAAAATAGACAACACTATTGGATTGTTCAAAAAAAATTGATAAGTTTTTTAAAAAACCAATAAATTTGGACATCGTATGGAAAAGTTATGATCATTTGAAGTTTTAAAAATGAAGTATGAATTTCAAATAATTATACTTGATCACTAGTGTAAATTTGGAAACATTACTTGATTTTCTATGTAGTGCTCCAAACCAATTTTTCAATCCCTACAGAAAAATTAAAAAAATTGATTAGTTATGTCAAAGTTATGCTTGTTTGATTGCAGGTAAGTTTTTTTTTTAATTCAAAGGGGAGGGGCAATGAATTTGGCCCTTTTTAACCTAGCTCTCAGTCATCAATGTGATTAGGGGTTGGGTGGTAG
The DNA here is from genome assembly GCA_007115665.2 of Sequoiadendron giganteum. Lineage (NCBI taxonomy): Eukaryota > Viridiplantae > Streptophyta > Pinopsida > Cupressales > Cupressaceae > Sequoiadendron > Sequoiadendron giganteum. Next base: position 716,151,784 of record CM021102.1, read on the forward strand.
CTTTTTAAAAAGGGTTGGGTGCTTAGTTTAATCCCCGAATGACCAAGGGCTAGGAGGATTGCAACTAGGGGCTAAGACAAAAGCCCCTTGTGATCATGTGCTAGGAAAATACATGAGTGAGGGCTCAAAATAAGTATTGGCAACAAAGAGTTAAAATAATTAAAAAAAGGATTAAAAAATTTCAACATCTTGTGTATGGGTTGTGTGTGGGCTATGCACAACATACTATATATGTCTCACAAATTGTATATATTTTATGTGAGTATTTTACTACATATGTATTATGTATATATTTATGCATATCATGCAATTATTTGTGTGTATATTCTTTAAAACCTTTGTATATTTTCTCACTCGATAGCGAGTATATATGTTAATGGGGTGTGTGTATATAATTTGTTTTATTGTGTTTATTATAGAGGGCATGCAGGTGTGTATATAACACAAAGGATGTATACATAGTGGGTATATGCTAAGGTGCAAGATCATGTGTATATACCTACAAAAATGTGTGTATATATCTATCCATAAAAACCCTTGTGTTGTGATATATATAGCAAATATATAAAATATCCAACAAACAAAAAATATTAAATATGTATCAATAGACAATACAATCATTACAAAATGGATGCATGGTCGTATAAAATTTTGTACTGTAAAAATGCCAAGTGTCTTGCAAAAACATAAAAAAATCCCTACAACAAAATTATAAAACAAAACCACTTGGATGTCAAAATTCATTCTTGGCCTTCTTGGATGTAATTGTGATGCTTGTTGCACACTAAGAGGCTCTAGATAAAGTTGATCTCCAAAACCACTTAAAAGGACAAGAAAGCTATAAAACAAAAAAAAATACTAGAAAGCTTGAACACACCACAATTAGCAAATGGGTTAGCATGTTCACATTGGGTTCGTTAGAATGAACACACTAAAAACAAAAAAATAAATGAAAGCACAAAATAAACACAAGTCCTAATTACTGGATTTGTTTTTGAAAAAGTAAGCAACACTTATAGGGTGTTGTACCCTACACAATGAGCCACAAGGGCCAAAAATGATCAAGTCTATAAAACTAACAGTAAGTCAAAAAAGAACAGAAAAAACACAAAGACCACGGTCAATCAGCAAAGACACAAAACACAGGCCCAAGCAGCAACTAACTGGCATTATCCTGATTTTTGAACAGGAGGTCCACAATGTCATCTCTAACCCAGTCTTGATTCTCCTCGGTATTATTTCCCTCCAACTCCTCCTTGATTACAGTGGACAGGGTGCTAGTAACGAAATGACCCAACTTCATCATGAAGTGGGTTAGTCCTATAAATATTTTATCAAGCATGTCCATCTTCTTTTCCAAAGCACGAAGCTCCTCACCATCATCTGTGGTTCTTGGGACCTCGCCAAGCTCGGCAACTAGGGGGTGCGAAGAGTGAGAAGCTGAAGTCTCTTTTGGTATTTTGTAGTTGTCCGGGGTACATTTCCTTCCTCTTTCTCCTCAGTCTCCTCTTCCTTATAATCCTTGTTGTAAATCTGCTCCTCCTCTGAGTCCTCAATAATCTATCTTTTTTTGTTGTTTTTCACCAATCTCTCAGATCTTCTTATGGTAGTCTCCCCTCTAGTCATGGTCATGGTCCCCATGACTATAACACCTTTAGAATCTTTCCCTATTATATTCTTCCCTTTACCCTCCTTCACCATTGGCTCCAACACACCTTTTTTACCATCCTTGCCTTTTTTCATTGTGGTGGCTCTGTAAGCAGACTTAGCTGAGGTGGCCTTGAGTTCACAAAGACTGGCCACGACACTAGTATGCGTATTATCCGCCTCGCCTTTAAGTTTTTTGGTAGCTTGTTTGGTTTTAGGGTTTTCAGTAGTACCCAGGTGGGTTTTTCGAGAAGGGCTTTTAGATTCAGCAAGGGAGATATTTGCAACATCCAGGGGTTCAATTTCGTCAATACGAACAACATAAATGGTTCTAGGGGGACATAAGGCCAAATGAAAATGGTAGAGTCTCAAGATAAGCCCCTCATGGAGCGGTAGAGGTAGAATGTCATTTGGGTTAAGACTGGCCATTTCTTTGCATTTTCAATTGAATTCTCCAAGTCCATGAGCAGAAAGAAAGGAAAACTAAGCAGGATTTTATGCCTTAGATGATTCAAAAGGGGAAAGTGATAGAAAAAATAGGTTTTAAACCTACCTTCAAGCGTGGCGTACTTCATAAGGGCTAAACACACCTGGTCTTAGGGCTTCGGAAGGGCTTCACGTTCAAAGCCCGACTAGTTTTGAACCGGTTCCTCGTTCCCCATGAAAAAGGCTTTCAAACTGTCATTGTCCGGAGTTTGAGTATGCTTAGGATATTTCTTCCTAGTGCACTACATTCTGGTAGCTTGCGCTATAACCTCTTCACTGACTTTAAAGGAAATTCCACCCATCGTAACCCTTCGGTCCTTCTAAGAATTAGCGAATTGGCCAGACAAGATAGGGTCGTGCCTAACCAAAATCTCCATGAGAGGAGCAAGGCCACCCTCAACACAGATATGCCAGACCAAAGGATTCTTACGGAACTCTTCGCAATTATCAGGCTCAGTCTGAACGCGGTTACCACCCATGATGTTTACTTGCATAGGAAACCAAAGAGCTTGCAATAAACGAATGTTAGAAAAATCGACAAAGTAGTAGGCTTCCTTCTCATTGTTTGTATTAAGGAAAAGATTGCAACATTGGATAATGATGCCAGTGTGCAAATCACACTCGCGAAAGGAAATATCACCACAAGAAGACTTAACGACATCATTAATGTGAATCTTAAGATGATTGCGGCAAGCTAAGCGAGAATTGGTGGGCGTGCAGGGTTTCTTGGTCATGATGCAATTGCGCAAAAAAATAGGCATGGTGGCCGCTTGGCCAAATTTAGAAATGTCAATGTAAGCATAATTAGAAGCCAGCGCTAAACTAGCAGAATCGAAGGCGCTAGAAGGTAGCATTCCCTCATTATGAAAGGTCATGTCAACATTCATAACCGCAGTCTTATGGAGGGCATGATGGATTAAAACAATCCCGTAGAGAAGATATCACACGATACGGCCTCTCAAATTCATCAATGTCTCATACTTTCCTAATCCCTTCGTAGAGATGCCTTCTTTAACCATGTGACTAACCTTTAATTTTGAATTCCACCACTTGTAGGCCACCTCAACATTAGAACTCGTCTGCTAGGCCCAAAGGACAACCAAGTGGACCCCCCAAACAACCCCCATCACCTGAAGATTTGAAATCATCATAATAAGTGGTTATTTTGTTCTTTCAAGATGAGATCTTGAATCCTTGGCAGTAAATTCTCCATATTCCTCCAACATTTAGAGTGACCCCAATAGGTACCACAATTAGCCAAAGCATCCACCACTTGGTTACCCTCCCTAAAAATGTGTCACTTTTTTTGCACTTAGCTTGGATAAAAGGAACGTAGTATCCAACAGAATATCCTTCGTACTCCACCCAATTAGTTTGCCCATATTCACAACATTAGTAATGGACTTAGAGTCCCCTTCGATGTGGAGGTTCACAATCCCCAGAGAGAGAGAAATTTGGAGGCCCTTGAGCAGCGTACGAGCTTCCACCACTATAGAAGATTGGAAACCAATACCTCCTATGAATCCAACAACTAGAACCCCCCGGGGCCTCTAATCATTCCTCCAATGCTAGCCTTGCCTGGGTTGCCCTGAGCAGCCCCATCAAAATTGAGTTTGAACTAGCCTCTGTCCTTAACATCGAGTGTACTATAATTACTATAATTACTGGCTTACTATAATGACTTTCTCATGAATGGATGTGAATGCAACTTAGTAACATAGCAATATGTTATTTTAATAATAAAATTTGATAGAGTAAACTTGTATAAAATACTTGATGTGATGAAAATGATGAGGGAAATGAGGTATTTATAAAATTTTCGAGAGATCAGATGAATGATGAGGATAAGATCAAAGACCATGAGTTAATTCAATTGATTGTGGAAGAGATAACTCAATTATTATAGTAAATTATCATTTCAAACTCCTAGGATGATAATAAAAAATTAAATTTAACTCATTAAACAAATGATGATAAGAAAAAGTCACTATTACAAGGATGAGTTAACATGTGAGTTGATAATTAGAAATTTAATTATTTTATTAAAAGCGGATAATTAGTTCATATTAATTAAATAATAAAATATTATTTAATAATTTGATTAATTAATGGCTAATGATGATTGTGATAATTGGTGTGATGAATGATTAATTAATGGTATGACAAATGATTAATAATAGTTAATGGTTAATGTTTAGAAAATATTTTTTATTGTCTATCTAGGTGAAATAAATTTGTAAGAAATAAATGATCTACTTTTGATTTATGGTTGGAGAGTAGAAAGAAGCAATCGATGTGCACATTCCAATGAATGAAGTCTTTTGGAATGAATGGTGGAGAATTGTGACTCGATAGTCTTCCAAAATTTCAAGTAAAACAAAAAGCACATTGGCTACTAAATAGTAAAAGCATAGCACATGCTCAAAGCTTACACAAAATTGAAGCTTCTTTATTTGTACCACAATATTAATTACAACACATAGGCCGCCCCTACCTATGATGGTAAATGGAGCAACTAAAACCCTTAATCTACTCCTACTTGCCTATATATCCTTACCCACTCCTAAACCCATAAGATGAATACTTGTAACCCTACTCTATAATGCATGGGAGGTGTGCTCATGTATTAATAAGACCTCATATTTTTCATGATTATTTCCTTTTTGTATTCTTATCCATCTTCTAGAATTTTCTCTAAAACACGCTACTTCTTGTGCAAGCATGCTCAAACATATGTTATTTCTAAAAGTGAAAATTACATTTGCTTTATGCACAAGAAGAAATGAGCACATATATTTCTTGAAGCTTAAGACATTATTTACTTAATAATTATTATTTTAAGGTCCTTTCTAATTAACAATAAACATTTCCTTGAAATGACTTATTTCTACCATATATGGTGCATAATGCATATCACTAAATGGTTCACAATGCATAACACTTAATTTAAGTTTTACAAATAGGGTGACAAGCTAAATGAGCTTGATGTTATGGGAAAATCCATGGTTAAGCATGTTTGAGTTAGAGTAGTGTTGAGATGGGTGGCCTCCTAAAAAATCTTGATGCTTCACTCTTGTGAGCATCATCTAGTTGCAACAAGCGCTAAATGAACCATTCATAATCACAAGACTTGAGTTTTTGCAAACCGTTACTCATGAAATATAAGTCAATAAAATTAACTTAAAATCTACACAATTAAATCTAGATCAGACATCACAAACCTTATAATTTTTTAAAATAACTTTTTTCTAAAAACTTCCACCCTTAGCAACTACTTACCTTGCTCAACAAAATAGAATAGAACAATAGTATTAAAGTCCACTAAAAATCATCCAACCATAAAAAAACCTTTTATTTTATGAAAAAAACATCAACCCATTTACTTTGCATTGATACATATAGTTTATCCAACACTTTGGATGTACATTTAACTATATTTATTAATTTTTTGATTTCTAATTAATTAATATATTTGACTTGTTTATCACATTGAGATGTATTTTTATCTAATATTCTAGATGCACATCTACAATGTTGGATAAACGTTGCCAAGTTGGCTCCCCTTCTTTACACACCTCCTTAGACTAATTTTATTCACAAATATTCATTTTTTTAAAGAAACTACTATTGCAAGATGGTGTGTCCCTTGGTCTTCCTTGTCCAGCACAATGATTGGGTTTGTGACATGGCTTAACCGCCTCCTGTGGATCTTACATAAATCTAGCGGTTGTAGTGGGCATTGACAGGTCGATCTTTTGGTGCAACGACAACCACCAATGTAACAATTGGTATTAGAGCTGAGGTCAAAGGATCAAACCCCTCACTTGCGCTGGGGGGGATTGTTGCAAGATGGTGTGTTCCTTGGTCTTCCTTGTCTAGCACAATGCTTGGGTTTGTGACATGGCTTAACCGCCTCCTGTGGATCTTACATGAATCTGGAGGTTGTATCGGGCACTGATAGGTCAATCTTTTGGTGCAATGACAACCACCAATATAATAACTACTTCCCAAAAAATGAAAATATTAAAATCACGAGACAAGAATTAAACACTTCACCTCGTCAAGCTTAATTCTAGTATAAAATTTTACTAAAGGCTTGTGCATGCTTTCTTGTATGGTTTTATTCTTGACATGGCATGTAAGCTATCAGTTCAACAAGAAGTAGGTCATAAATAGATTCAAGTTGTTGACATGAAAACTTAGATTTGATTTTGAGGTTGAAAGGATAAAATAATTTTCAACAAAATAATAAAAAATAGTAATTATGGGGTAAGATGTTGTGGTAACACAACTGCTCATCTTGTAGGCTTTAAGAAAGATGAATCATATCTAACTACAATTGATTCAAAGTGCATCCAAATGTTTCAACAAATCTAGGCCGAGCAACAATTGAACGCCAAAATATTAGAGAGTCTATAAAGTTAGTTAAAACATTATAAATGAATAAATTGTTGGCATACATTGGATATATTAGAAATGTATACCTTGTTTCTATTAGTGTAAATAGTGTTTTTATCCATCTAGCTAGGATATCACCTTTCTATGATTGACCTATTCACACTTATAGCTTAAGTTTACTTAGGTATTTTAGGATTTTGTCTCACTTCATACCATTGAGACATGTATCCTCATCACTTGAGACACCTATTGCATGCATATCATACACTTTCTCACACACTTGTCAAGTGAGCTCACAAGTGTTACATCTTTGGAAGGATAGTCAAAGTTTCACTCCTACCTTCTCACCTCATCTACTTTTCCTATGTATGTAAGATTTCTCATTGTATTTTAAACTCTTCATTTGTATATTGATAGACATACTATTATGCTCATATTTTATTCACTTATGGAAGGTTTTTACATTCTTTTAGATCTCCACATTCTCCAACATGGTATCAAAGCCATGAGAGCATGTTCCTTCTCACATCAAGGTGAATTCCACACATATCCCTATCATTAGAGCATATTGGAGTAAAATTGGCATCGCCATTATGCCTAAAAGGTCTGAGAAACAAAGAAACACCCTTCGTTTGGTAAAAAATGGGTTTCATGCCGCATGAGGTCTTCAATCTTGGCAGAGAGTGCATTGTAAAACATTTTCTTTGAAAAGGAATCAAGCACATAAGACAATCAACCCTTAGCTGGAACACGATTGGCGACATCTTTGCCAAATCAACACAAAGATAGAGTCAAACCCCTTTTATTCAAGTCTAGTGGTTAAAATCATTAATGTTAGCATTTATTGTACTTGATGCAATAGTTGCTAGCATTTTTAGCTAAACCACTAAGTGTTTGTAAAAGGGGGACATTTTCTTTTTTGCATAACTTGCAAACAAGAAATTGATTTTTCAAATGTGAATAGTCGATGGAAATATCTTTCTACTCCAAAGAAGTTAGAATTGAGATGTTTTATAAATTTTATTGTTTTAACTAGTTTTTTGGCCTTTGAACCCTACATTGTAAGTGAATTTCGTCAAGGCATAACTTTCACCTCGTTTGTCAAAATTTCGCAATTTTTTTTTTGAAATTTCTTAGAAAAAATGCAAGAATTTTAAATTTGTAATCAGTTTTAAGTTTTGGATAACTATCTTTTGTAAAAATCGCAATGCTTTATAAATGGTCAATTTAGGCATCTAGACTTAACAAGCTTATAAAAAATTATTGCACATCTAAGGGGATCAAATTAGTAATAAAAAAATCAAGGGGTTGTCTTATGTGTTATTTTACAAAATAGACATAATCCTAACTCCATTTAACTTCTATGAATGGAAGCAATCAATGGAGATAAAGCTCAAGAAACTAGGATTATATCGAGTTGCTATGGATTTGGAACCTGAACCTCCAGGAGCATCTGAAAAGTGAAAATGGAATAATCAAAATTATGAAGCCTATGGAATATTGTGTATATTCATTTCTCTCAACCTTATATTTCACATTGATTCTGCCACAACATCTAATGATGTATGGATAACATTAGAAATTTTGTTTGGTAAGCAAGTTGTAATGAGGGGACACCAATTAGAAAATAAAATCATAAGTCTTAATCCACAAGACTAACACAATTCAAGAGTTCTTCACTAAATTGAATTTTCTAAGGTTCCAAATCAAGCAATGTGGAATAGAAAAAAAGATGAACAATTGGTCCTAAGTGTCTTATAAAAGTTAGGTCCTCAATATTCAATGTTTGTTTCTACTTTTCATAGAACAAAAAATACTTTTGATGCATGGTACATTATGCCATCTCTTTTACATTTTTTTGTTTCTCTCACAAAGGAGCAAGAAAAACTAATTCAAATGGGTACTATGTAATCTTCAAAGCCACAGGCTCTTATTGCAACTAAACAAAAGGCTTCCAAATCTAAGGGAAAGAAACAAACTGAGGATCAAGCTAAGGGACCAAAATAAGAGACTCCATCTAATTCATCTTCCTTATCGAAAGGGGAAAATTCCAAGGAGAGGCCCAGATGTACTCATTGTAAGAAACAAGGGCATGAAGAACACCAATACTTTAAAAAGTAAAATGATGAAATGAGGCATCTTCTTCAACAACATCATATTCGATTGCCTACATCTAAGATTGGTGGTTTTTCCTCTTATCCATCCACATCATCCACATATTTGGACAAAGATAAGAAAAAGGGTATGACACTCTTTGCTTCTATATATAATATATCACACAAGTGGCTTCTTGATTTTAGGGCACCTCACCACATGGATGCATCTAGTGAATTTATTTCCATATTTGAGCCTCGTTCATTCCCACCAATCTTGATGGTGAATAACACCTATATGTTAGCTCTTGGAAAATGATCTATTGAAATTGGAGAAAGAATATTCAATGATGTACTTTATGTACATTCCTTATCCAATAATCTTCTTTCCATTTATCATATTACACATAGTGGTACATTAAAAACAATTGATTTCACACCACATTTTGTGATCATCAAAGATTTACAAAGTAGAGACATCATTGCTATGGGTCATGTTGATCATAATTCCATATTGCATTCCTTTTCTTCTTTTGGTTATGTTGACTTTGATGATGGTTTGAGTATAGACAACACTGACACCTTCAACATGCATAAGGAGATACAATTTGGTTATTTGAACCTTGGAGTTCTATCCTCCTCATCGGTTCACATTGATATCACATCTCCTTCACCTCCTAATTCTTTAGTATTTAGTGTTTCTACATCATTGGTTTCTCGTGATTTAGGACAACAAGATATTCATAGTTGTGTTTCCACTATAGTTGATTAGGATGATTACTTACATAGCATATAGGATTTGTTTAGTGAATCCATTTTACAGAGTTGGCAGGCACCTTTGATGACAATCACATCAATGTTGTTTTCAACCCATCTACATCTTTGGTTTCTATTCTACATCAGCCTTCATATGGAGTATTTGAGTAACTTTTAGAGATTTCACCATTGTCTTTGGATCTTCTGCATTATTTAAAGACTTATATTCTTCTCACATGGGAATATTTCATGAACCTACTATAGTTTATCTTCTTCCACGAGGAAGAAATGTTTTTAGACATTTAGGGATCACATTTTGCATTCTTTTTCAAGCATCACTCAACACTACGGGTTTAATGATCTTATGGGGGGCTCCATAGTCTCTTTTTTTTTTCTCTCCCATGGGGGGAACATTACTTGTACTTATGTGATAGAATTAGTCCTTGGGGGGTCATCACGAGTCTTATCTTCTTCACTTGTACATTTTATTGCATTTACATCATTTCTCTTTTAGAGAGGGGTTTTTATTTCCCATTGGATTTTTCTCTTACTCCACTTTATGAAAATTTTGTACATGAGTGCCTAACATGGCCTAGTATTCAAGGTTCATCATCATGCATATATTAATTCCTAAGTTGCACTTAAAGGGGGGCATTAGTGAAATAACGTCTTTATCCATTTAGTTAGGATATCACCTTTCTATGATTGACCTATTCACACTTATAGCTTAAGTTTACTTAGGTATTTTAGGCTTTTGTCTCACTTCATAGCATTGAGACATGTGTCCTCATCACTCGAGACACCTATTGCATGTATATCATGCACTTGCTCACACACTTGTCAAGTGAGCTCAAGTGTTGAATCTTTGGAGGGGTAGTCAGAGTTTCACTCACACCTTCTCACCTCATCTACCTTGTCTATATATGCAAGGTTCCTCATTGTGTTTTAAAATCTCCATTTGTATATTGATAGACATACTATTGTGCTCATATTTTGTTCACTCGGGGAAGGTGGTTTCATGCTTTCAGATCTTGGCATTATCCAACAATTTCATTCTAGTTGACATTTAATTTCTCATTTTATTTGCTTTGTCATTTGGTTTCAAGGTTTTAGTGTTTCTCCCACTGAAATTATATCACTTATAATATTTTTGTGTTTTTTGAAAATTATATTAGTTTTTGTGGATAGTGGAAATGTAGTGCAAAACTAAGAAAGGTTATAACATTTACAGTTATATTTACTCAAAAGATTAAAAAAACATTTTTGCAAGTACAATATCTCATAAATATCTGATGTTGTTGAATGTTCACCTAGACAAACTTAGGTGAAAATGTTTTGAAAAGGAAAAATCTAAATGCTTTGTTATTAGAAGGATGAGTTAACTTATGAGTCAATAATTAGATATTTTATTACTTTATTAAGAAAAGATGATTAACTCACATTAATTAAACACTAAAAATATATTTAATTAATTGTTTTATTAATGGATAGTACACCACGGGTAAGAGTACAAAGTTGTGTCACACTTTTTGAAGGAAACAACCAACACTGATCCAACTTTTAAACTTGAATCACTAAAAAGTGATGTATATGTTTTGAATTTTTGAAATGATATAAACTAATAAAATATTTATTTTTTAGTCTATTTTATGGTTGTATTTTTTAAAATAATTAAAAAATAATTTGAATATAGTTTTTTATAAATTGACACTATAATTTAGTTGCCGAAAAAATGCTGAAAAATGAAGTTACATGAGATGCCAATCTTTATATAATAATTTTATTTTTTTCTTTTCAATTTTTTTGTGTGTATTTATAACTTGAAACTTTAGTGCATGCATATATATTTTCTCCAATTTTGATAAATATATATTTTTAAATAAATATTAAAATGTGTGCGTACTAAAACATAGTAGTTTCCATTCGACGTCAACTTTCATATTATCTATTTATCTAAAATGGGAAAAACATTATACCATCTTTATATAGACTCTTTTATCTAGTGCATCATATTTTTTTCAAAAATTTTAATAAGTTTTACTATTTTTCTTTGACATGGTAATCAACCTAATATTTTGTGCTGATAACCTACTTTGAGTAAAACTAAAAAGAAAAATATTAATATTAATTAAATTATTAATATATATATTTTTGAAAACTATACTTATTGATCTATAAAAGGTTATTTTTTATATTTAAAAAAAAACTATTATTTACATGAGTAGAAGTTGTAGAAACATTGATTTTTTCAAATAAATCTATTTTTTTGGTAAATTGGCCTCAAAGCGGTGTTATATATGCATTTAGCCAATAATTTTAGTTGAAAAAGTTGTGGACATATTTAACTTATCTAAAATGAATCTTACAAGATCATATGTTTAACCAAAATTGAATTTTAGTTAGAAATACTTAAATTCACTTGTGTTGATAAGTTGGCTAAAAGTGTGACACAACTTTGTACTTTGTGTTAACTAGTGTGATAAATGATTAGTTAATGGTATGACAAATGAGTAATAATAATTAATAGTCAATGCTTTAGAAGAATAATTTTTAGTATTTATGGTGAAATAAATTTGTAAGAAATGAATGATCTAATTTTGATTTGTGATTGGAGAGTACAAAGAGGCAATCGATGTGCACATGCCAATACATGAAATCTTTTGCATTAAGATGGTGGAGAATTGTGACCCAAGAGTCTTCCAAAATTTCAAGTAGAACAAAAAGCACATTGGCTACTAAATCCAAAGTTCAAACTGTTATTCATTTTCATACAAGGAATAATGCTCTACATAAGACATGTTTAGGGATTGAATTTCAAGAATGAATTTCTATATAAGTGTGTGAGGGGGGAAATCATAGAGTGTAAACAAGACAAATGCAATGAAATAGAGATCTAATCTAAATCAAAAACACAAATCCTAGATCTATTCCTTCACTCACAAAATGAATTTCTAAGCTATTGAAAACATGTAATGAAATCCTACGATTACCAAATTGAATTAAAAAAAATAGAGGTTACCATACCATGTCAGAGTGTATTCACCTAATGTTAGGTTGTTCATATCACTGTGAAGCCTCCGTTGTTGAGTGCGAGAAGCTTTTGATGCATTGCGTGTTGGTTGGTCGAAGAAATGTTGAAGCTCTATCAATAGTGATTAGGAATATTGGCAATACTTCGCTGTGCAAAATGAGTTGATTCTTTGATCCTTATTTGTGAGGAAAGAGGTTTGTTATATAGAAATTGTGATTTGAAATGGACGATCAAGATTAAACAATGTTGAATCAAGATTGACGGTTGAAAGATGTTGAGAGGATTTAGACATGAATAATCTGTGCAAAATAGATTACACAATTTGTGTGATTGAAGAAATAGATTGAATAATTTGTCAGATTAAGAGATAGATTGAATAATATGTGGAATTGAAGAAATCAATTTGAGCCTTCAGAGGGATTGAAGAATATATTGATTTGTTAGGAATAAATTGAGAAATCAGGGAATCATAATTTGCTCAATCAGAAAAGTGCTTGAGAATGATTAATTAATTGATTTAATTAATTAATTTATTTTGGAGTTGAATGTGCAAATCAAGTTTGACTTTTTTGCAAAAAAAATGGCATTAGTTTGATTTGATTTTTGATGATGATTTGAATAGTTTATTCAAAATATTCAATTTTTTGGAGGGAAAATAAATTAAATTATTGTGATTTAATAATTCAATTGACTTAGGGGAATAAAGTGGTTTAGTGATGTAATTAAATAATTGACATTATTTAATTAATCAGGAGGAATAAAATTAGATTATGACTTTATTAAATAAATAAAATTTATTTAATTTATCGAAATGATGAAATATGAATTAATTAAATAATGTTGTATTATTCAATTAATAGAGGAAATAAAGGATGGCTCTGTGCAGTGGATGGGTGCGAGCTAGGGCCCGCGTGCCCTAGCTCTTTCTTTTTGCGTCTTGTCTACGCTTGGAGGTCGGGTTTGTGTTGCGGTCTCAGGGGGGGTGTTTGCATTTGTTCAAGGGTGCACGGGGCAGAGTGGGGATCTGCCCATTGTTTGGCTTATGGGCAGGCTTTTTCCTGTGTTTCGTTTCCTTCTTGTTGTTGTGCCCGGCATATCCTTGGTGGGTGGTGCTCAGCGATCTAAGACTGTGGGTTTTTTGGTGGGGCTATGTTTTTCGATCCATGGAGAATCGAGGTTTTGTATTATCTCAGGTTTCTTCTGGGGATTTGGAGATGGTAGAGCCGTCTTCTTCGCTGCATGCCAGTAGTAAGGATCTGACGGGTAAATCCCAACCGGCGGATGGGGGCTCCTCTTCAAAAGGGATGTTTCGAATTAAAAAAGTAAACGGATGTTTGGAAAGATCCGAGGATCGACCAGTTTTGGTTATTCAACCTGAGCAAGTTTCAGAAGATGTTGAATATTGGTGTAATCATGCCCTTATTTGCAAATTTTTGGGCCTCCGTCTTTCTTTACCTATGTTGGATTCCTAGGCACATCGGGTTTGGAACCTAGAAGGTGATATGGAGATTATTTTGGCAGCTAATAGTTATTTTCTGGTTATCTTTTCAAACATGTCGGATAGGAATAGGGCTTTTGAAGGAGGCCCTAATTTCTTTAACCAGGTGGGGCTCTTCATCAAGCCTTGGCACATGGGATTCAACTCTGCTGAGGAGATCCCCTCACGAGTTCCTGCGTGGGTTTGGCTGCTGAGGCTTCCTTTGGAATTCTGGAGGGAAGATATTCTTCACTAAATCTCACTGCTTCTTGGAAAACTTGTGGGATTGGCTACACAAACTCAAGATCGTAAGGTAATATCTTTTGCTCGTATTTGTGTAGAAGTTGATTTGAATAATCCGTTGCTAGATTCTATGGAAATTCGCATGGGATCATCTTCTTGGATCCAACAGCTGGATTACGAGACCCTATCTTTTAGATGCAGAATTTTTCACGAATATGGCCATTTACACTGCAAATGTCCTAGAAATAAATCCTCCCCCTTGGCTACCTATGAACCTCCTAGGGGGGACAAGGGGAAGGCTCCTTTGTCTAATGAACCTGTAGATAATGAGGGTTTTATTTCGGTTAAGTATCGTAACAAAGGCAAGGGCAAGAAGAGAACTTGGTTGGATAGACAAAATGATGGCACTTTTAACAGGTTTGATGTTCTCGAGGATTTGGTCCAAGAGGAAGGTATTCCAGTTGAGCTCTCTTCTGGAGCTAAGGGACTACATGAAGTTCAGGATGAGGATGCAAAAAAAGAGGATCAGAGTTTATCTCCAGGGGACCATCAGGTTGAACAGCTAGCTATGGATTTGCCTTCTCAGGTTCTGGATATCAGGGATCTCCAGGGGTCACAGGCTCTGAAAGGCTCCGAGGTGGTGACTCATGATCCCCCTATCCCTAAGGGGGCCTTAGATTCTATGAAGGGTAACAAAGCTCCTCCTATTTTAGGTTTACAACAGAAATCCTTTAAAAAGGGGCCTCTTGATAAACCGTCAAGGAGTGGAAGGAAGACTGATCAAGAGAAGGTCAAGATTATGGGGGATAATTTGGTTGAGTCTGGATCTATGAAACCCGTTGATTCTCACTTATCCCACACCCATAAATGATTGTGTTATCATGGAATGTAAGGGAGTTGAACAACATCCCTAGACAAAAGGTTGTTCGCAGACTAATTGAATCTTAGTTTCCTGATGTGGTCTTTATTCAAGAAACTAAGCTTATAGTGGATGGTTTGGCTAATTGTGCTTTGCGTATCTGGCCCCAAGGCAATTGGCAGGGGGTGGGTGCTTTGAATAGTTCAGGGGGGTGGCTTGCTTCTAGAACTTGAGGAAAGTTTTCCCCTTATGGTGGATCTCTAGTCGGTCTTCCATTTCTCTGGTTGCCTCTAGTTTTGAGACTGGAGAGAGGTGTCTTTTATCCAATATTTATGCTCCTATTGATCTTTTTGGTAAGTCAAATATTTGGGATCACATCAGATTCATCCAGGCCTTAGACCCATTTCTCCCATGGATTATGGTTGGTGACTTTAATGTTGTTACTCGCTTGGATGAAAAATGAGGTGGGTCAGCCAGGCTGGACCCTTCTGCAAATCTGCTCAGGGATATGATTGGTTCCTTAAATCTCATTGATGTGAAGCCTAACAATGGGGTCTTTACTTGGAATAATAGGCGATGTGGTGTTGAGGCTATCTCTGAAAGGCTTGATAGATTTGTGGTTTCCTATTATTGGATGAACAGTAGGCTAATCACCAGTTCTAAAATTCTTGATTGGAGGGGCTTTGATCATTGGCCTATCAAGCTCTCTGTCACCGCATATGGAGTCACCAAAAACTCCTCTTTCAAATTTCAGTTGATGTGGTTAAGAGATCAATCTTTGCATGATCTTATGTTGGTTTGGTGGTACGAGGGGGTGCCTGCCCATGGGACAACCATGTTTATTTTTAGTAAGAGGCTTCAACATGTGAAGTACAGGCTTAAGAGATGGAATAAACAGTGTTTTGGGAACCTGCATGCTTAAAAGATGATGGCTCAGTCCAAGTTGGATAACATCACTCGTCAGATTTGGGACCAAGGGTTGACCTCCGATCTAAGTAAATCTGAGTCCTTGGCTCTTAAGGGAGTAGCTGAGTGGGAGCTTCGGGAGGAGATCTTTTGGAAGCAAAAATCTCGTGTTGATTGGCTTCAAGAGGGAGATAGGAACACTGCATTCTTTCATAATTCAGTTAAGGCTCGGAGACAGGGGAATTCTATCTCCTCTCTTGTTTCGCCTGGAGGGGCTCAACTCTCTTCTTGTGCTGATATTTCCAGGGAAGCGGTCAATTATTTTTTGAACCTTTTTTCTAGGGAGGATCTTGCTGCTAGGGCTGAGGAGAGGGCCATCTTGGAATGTATTCCCCACCTTGTCTCTATCGAGATGAGTGGGGCTCTCTTATGTCCTATCTTACTACCTGAATTGGAGAAAGTGGTGTTTAGTATGAAAAAAGGTAAGGCTCCTGGCCCGAATGGGTTTCCGATTGAGTTCTTTCAAGAGTTTTGGGAAATAATAAAGTTTGATCTCCTTGAGGTGGTTCAGGAATCACATAGGAACAAACAGATGCTCAAGTCCATGAATTCTACTTTCTTGGCTCTCATACCTAAGAAGGAGGGGGCTAATCAGCTGGTCCAATTCAGGCCTATTGCACTATGTAATGTTGTTTACAAAATCATCACCAAATTGATCGTTGAGAGACTCAAACCTCTCCTCGGTACTCTGATCTCTGCTGAGCAGGGTGGTTTTGTTGAAGGAAGACAAATTTTGGATGGGGTTGTGATAGTAATGGAAGCTATTCATTCTATGGCTAACTCGAAGGAGAAGGCTATGTTTATTAAACTTGACATGGCTAAGGCTTATGACTGGGTGAGTTGGGAGTTCTTATAGAAAATTCTCTTGGCTTTTGGATTCGTCGAGGAGTGGGTCAATTAGGTTCTTAGTTGCGTGACCTCATCCTCCTTCTCTATTCTCATTAATGGGGAACCTTCAGATTTGTTTAGTGCTTCTCGGGGACTCCGACAAGGGAACCCTTTATCTCCTTATTTATTTATTATCATGGCGAAGGGTCTTGGTAGATTTATTAAATCTCAGGTGAGGCAGGGTCTTATCCAAGGATGGAGTTGGAACAATTATCTCCCTTCCTACTCTCATCTTCAGTTTGTGGATGATACTGGGCTGATGGGCAGGGCTAGAATTAGTGAGGCAGTGAACTTCAAGAGAGCCTTAGACATCTATTTGAAGGCTTCTGGTCAGTGTGTCAATGATGACAAATCCTCCATTTTCTTCTTTAATACCCCTCGGCTTATTCAGAGCAGGATTGCTAGGATCCTTAGATTCTAGATCGGTTCGCTCCCCTTGATGTACCTTGGGATCCCTTTGGCTTTGGGATCTCAGCGTAGAGAATACTGGCAGGGGATTTTGGATAAATTCTGGAGTAAGGTTAGTCATTGGACTTACATATAGTTATCTTCTACTGGGAGAGTGGTTCTTCTAAAGACTATGCTGTAGTCTCTCCCCATTTATAGGTGTTGTGTGCAGGTTCCCCCTTCCACCTTTGTTATGGAATTTGATGCTCTGTGTCGACAATTTTTTTGGTCTGGCAACCTTCTTTCCTCAAAGTGGAGTTTAGTCAAGTGGGAGTCTGTCTACAGGCTGAAGCATGCTGGGGGCCTTGGTCTTAGGTCTATGGCTCTTGTTGTCACGGCCTTGGCTGCCAAGCTGTACTGGAGGTGGTGTAACAATCAAGGTTAGGATTGGGCCAAGATTCTTGCCCACAAGTATCTTCTTGGTGCTGATAGCCTTGATGTGTCACGACTGGATTTGATGAGTAAAGGTTCGTGTATTTGGGATACCCTTAAGAAGGGAGCTCAGCTGATTAAGGAGGGTCTCTTCTGGATCTGTAATAGAGGCTCTGAGGCTCTATTTTGGCAGGACTCTTGGGATGGCCACCCTCCCATTCTTTATAGTCTCCCTCAGCTTCAGCCTCTTTGCCATATTTTTTCTGATGGTGGTTGGATTAAGGTGGAGCATTTTAAAACTATCAAGCGTATTGGTCAGGCAGTGGTGGCTTGCTGGAAGGACCCGCGAGAGTGGCCCATGGGTGGTTCTGATGAGGATCATGTTATTCTTACCAGAGCTTTGGAGGATAGGCTTTGCAACTCTCTTAATGAGAGGGACGTTTTGGCTTGGAGTCCTAGTCCAAAAGGCAAATTTACTGTTGCTCAAGGCTATGCTATGCTGGATAGGAACTTACATGGTCCAGCTAAGGTGCATTGGTGGAAGAAGGTCTGGGACAAATTTTCTTGGCCCAAATGCAATTTTTTCTTATGGTTGGTTGCTTAGAAGAAGTGCCTCACTTGGGAAAACCTTCGCAAGCAAGGCTTTCAAGGACCCTCTATTTGCTTCCTTTGTTCGCACAGTGAGGAATGTACCTCCCACTTGTTCTTTCTTTGCCCTTTTTCTAGACAGATATGGCATAGATGGTGGGAGGCTTGGCATCATGGTTGTATTCATGCTACCTCCCTAATTGACTTCTGGGAGAGTTTGGGTAGGCCTCCATCGAAGAATTCTTTCCTGCAGGTGGCCTGGTCTGTTGGGCCTATTTTCATTCTTTGGAACCTTTGGCTAGAGAGGAATCACCGAGTTTTTTGTGGCTCCAAATTGGGAAATTTTCAATTATGGAAGAAGATAATTAGTAGGCTTCAGGAGACTATTTCTGCTAAGTGTGATATGTCTGACAACCCTGATCTTGGTGATCTTTCTATTTTGCGGAATTTGAACTTGGGGGATAATAGAAGGGGTAGCAGTGCCGGTAGAAGACCCCGTCATGTCAGGCAACGGGTCTGTCAGAATGGGAGGTGGACGCCTCCCCCGGTGGGGTTCCTAAAGATCAATATTGATGGCTCTTCTTGTGGGAACCCTGGTCATGCTGGAGTTGGGGGTATTGGTAGAGGTAATGATGGTGGTGTGGTTTTTTTCTTCTCTATTTACAAAGGTCAACACTCTAATAATCTGATGGAGGCCCTTGCTATTAAGATTGCGGTTGAGCATGGATGCTCTTTAGGCTGGAGGAGGATCATTTGTGAGTCTGATTCTTAGATTGTTGTGGATATGCTAGACAACCAGAGGTTGGATGCTGTTAGTTGGCAATTAGCCTCTGTGGCTAGACAGATTTTGAGTCTATGTAGTTCCTTGGATTCGGTCTCTTTCAGTCATATCCCTAGAGAATGGAACAAAGTGGCGGATTGTTTGGCGAAGTGGGCCTCTGAGAATGTGGATGGATGGGATATTAGTGGAAGGGAGGAGTTACCTTTTGATTATCTGGGGACCCTGGAGAGGTTATTAGTGGAAGACAGGAATGTGTAATGTTGTTGTTTGGTTGTTTTGGTTGTGGACTTGTTCTGGTGGGCCTTTGGCCTTTGCCTTGTACTTTGGAGTTGATTGAATAAAATTTTTACCCCTTCTTTTAAAAAAATAAAAAAATTAATAGAGGAAATTAGGGTTTTAAGACTTTATTAAATAAACAAAATTTATTTAATTTGTCAAAAATGGTGAAAAATTGAATTAATTAAATAATGTAGTATTATTCAATTAATAGAGGAATTTAGGGTTTTTGATGCAATTGATGTGAAATACAGTGATATTAGACAATAATGCTAGTTCACAGGCTAGGACAATTTTAAGTGTCTACAATAAAGCCTATCATTAATTAAAATTCTTATGTCACCCAACAAGTTGTTTATACAACTATACTTGTGCACAGTCTTCTTCTTAGTTATTATTCTCGAAGTCTTGTGTATATAGGTTTAGTTTTGCTATCCATGTTTGATTGTCTGTATTATCATTTGTATCCTTTTTAGGCATCATTAATCTCTAATATAAGAACAAATCCCTCATTATATAACAACATTGACAAGACATGACAAAGTAGCCTAAAATAGCTTGAACATGTGGATCATCATTACAACACCAGTTTCACCTTAATATTGCACACTTGGCATAGAGTTAAAAAGGTAGACATAGTTTCTTATGTTACCACCAATGAGACACTAATTTGGTGCATGAGAATCCCTTTATGCAAGAGTTCCACTTGAGTGTATTGCTTTTTCATTTAGCTTGTATATTGGTTCAACATGGTGCAAAAACTTGTTGATCTATTTTATCCATGACTAAAGACCTAGGCCAACACTTTTATAAAACTTTAATATACTTTGTGAACAAGTGCCATTGCTGAAAGAGTTCACACTCGAGATATAGACAATTTAAAAAACCTAATATTGAAACTTCTTTATTTGTACAACATTAATTGCAACACATAAACCACCCCTACTTATGATGATAAATGAGATATCTTTACCCACTCCTAAATATGTAAGATGAATACTTCTAACCCTACTCCATAATGCATGGGAGATGTGCTCATCTAAATAAAAGACCCTCCTATTTTACAATTATTTTTTCTATATTCTTATCCATCTTCTAGACTACTACTTTGCAAGCAAGCCCTCAAAATCTATAAAAGTGAAAATTACATTTACTTTATGCACAAGAAAAAATGAGTACATATATTCCCTAAATCTTAGCATTGACCATGGCACTAGTTCTACCTTCGCACTTGACATTGGTAGTAACTCCACCTTATTGATAGATCATGATACAGTTCCATTTAAAATTAAATCATAGTTATTCCCCAAAAAATGAAAATGTTGTAAGAAATTATATTCCCCAAAAAATGAAAATGTTGTAAGAAATTATATTCCCCGAAAAATGAAAATGTTTTAAGAAACTATATTCCCCGAAAAATGAAAATGTTAAAATGACAGAGAGGAATCAAACTCTTGACCTCATCTAGCACAATTCTAATATAAATTTTTAGCGAAGGCTGATGCGGACTGCCTTTTAGGGTTTTATTCCTGACGTGGTCTACAAGCTATCGGATTCAACAAGCAGTAGGCCATACATCTTATTTTAAACTGTAAAAAATTACAGAGCAAGCGCAGGAAAGAACAAAAACCCTTTAAAACCTTGATGTGAAAACAGAGATTTGATTTTGAGCTTGGAAGGATAAAGGCATTTTACAGCAAAATAAGTAAAAATAGTAATTATGGGGGAAGGTTGTTGTGGTGGCGCGTCTGCTCATCCTGCAGGCTTCAAGAAAGATGAATCATATCTGACTGCAATTGACTCAAAGCGCATCAAAATATTTGAACAAATCCAGGCCGAGCAGCAACAGGAGCGTCAAAAGATTGGAGGAGAGCCTATCAGGTTAGTCAAAACATTGAAAAAATCTAAACGCTTTGCTATTGAGAAGATAAAAACCAATTAATTTAATGGTTAGAAAGGAATAGATTTCCTCAGTCCGTTTTGAATAAGAATTCATATTTTTCTGAAGTTCCTGTTTTTGTGCTGAAACTGATTCTTGAGGATGGTTCTGAAGTACAACCCGTCATCAAGAGAAAGACAAAATGCAGTGTGAGGTACATGAAAACTTATTTCATTTACAGTAATTTAAAGTAAACGCAAGATTTGCTATTACAGCGGCAACAATTCTAAGACTGATGCTAACCTGGAGTCTGGGCATAGTTTAGTGCGATGTTACAAGAGAACCAAATAATGAAAAATAAAAAATCAAATTTGACGAAGTTGTGGGTGCCAATAAATATAGTAATTATTTGAATTTGACAAATTCGACAACCCAATTTGAACTTACCTGAGATAGGATAGAAGTGTCCACGATTTTCAACATCTCTGACTTTGCTATTTACGGCTTCCAAATTGTAAGGCATTAAGATGGATTTGATCATATACAACATTAGTATGTTGAGAAGGATTATCACGTCTGATTTTTTTTTAGTCCAACTGGTTTTAAAATTGCTCATCTTTGAGATGATAGCATTTGATCTAGCAACAAACTAATTCCAACCCTGAAAGACATCAGCACATGCCCATGGTTTTTATAAGACCATTTGAGATTAAACAAAATGACAAGCCACGAGGCATGTGGAATATCATCCACCTTAACTAACTGGATGCCCATGCAATAGGTAAGGTATTTGCTTCGTGTTATGGTGCCTTCCTCAAAATATCTCGTACTTCCTCTCTCATTTGATCAGGGCTTTTGTAGACATAACTCAAACATTGCTTGTTGCCATCAAACAATCGTGATAACCTCAGCTAGGGGCGTCCAAAGAGTCATGTTATGGGTCCGCATCAATATGAATAATGTAGTTGTTAACTTATAAGAGGTCGGAGGAAAGTAAGAACAGTAAAAAATGCTTCCTGTTAGTGTAGTTTTTCTGGATTTGGACCTATATGGAGTCCTTATAGAAGAACAGAATATCACCATAAGTTGGTAGCAGTCCCAAGGATGGTGGGCCACTTCTTTAGTTCCATGGAGGAGGAGATGTTTATTGGGGTTCTCATGATTTTTTGTTAGGGAAACTATATTGCGGCCAGAAACCACATCTTGAAAAATTTCTTGAGAAGATTACATCATTTGGTTTCGGTTCCAGTGCACAATAAATATACCTCTTGTGACTAAGGAAACATGTGTATGGTGTCATTGAGAAGGCTGAGGAGGAGACCTGCTCAGTTATCGTTTCTTGTTGCAACCACTTGGGTTTGTGCCTTCTTGTGCTATTCCACTTGAATACGGGTGAGGTCTTCATCTAAATAAATCTTGTCCAGCAGCAAGATTAGCTTCCTTTTAGATTTAAGTGTCTTATAAATTGCCCTTCTTGTAATAGATCCTTTTCCCTTTAACTATGTTTGAATTTCTAATCTTGTTTAATTTATTTTAAGTCAGGTGCATTATTTAGGTTGGCCTCCTTTGATATGTATATTGATGTGCATATATACACATCCAAACCCATTGTTTTAGTATTGTTGTATAAAGTGTTATAGCCTACAGGTACCATCACATATATTTGTCTCCTTTCTTACATGGTTCTTGTTTTTCTAAAGATTAGTTTCTTTGTTCCTAAAGGGTGCATATTTTCTAATTTCCACATTGTAACAGAGTAGGTGGGACTTACTTTCAATGCATCTCAATCTAAAGATTGTTTTCCATGGAAACCTTGACTTTCAAGAATCACACAAATCTTGTAAGCCATTGCGAATTTTCTGATGATTTTTCCAGGGCAGTTGTAGATGCACACAAGGGAACTACAGTTCAAATTTCAGCTTTCTGTGATTATATTCGATCAAGTTATTGCACTTTTAGGTTTTTCATAGATTTACTCTACAGGCTGCAAGTTTTGGATTTTATCTGATTTCTTTACATTACAGAAATATCAAGAAAATTAATTTGGGGTATGTTCTTTGAGTTTTTGGATTTGAGGCCAAATTCATACTGAAGCTATCTATCAAAGGCAACTTATATGCATACTCTCACATGCACTTTGCCCAATATTGCAAACAAGATCATCAGAGGTTTGATGTACAAGGACCAGATCACCTACAAGAAGAAACTTAAATGGAAGAGGGAAAACATCAAGTTCAAGAAACAACAAGGTATGTCTTGTTTTTACAAGGAAAAATGTGATTATTGTGGAAGATTTTGTCATAAGCACATAGTTTGTTGTCCTCGGATGCGAGATCGCAAAGGACATTCTTAGACAACAGGGAGGGATATGTTGCTCTCTTCCCACAATGGTACTTCACATCTTGATCTTCTTGCTGCTTCTCCTTCTCAATCCATTGCTTTGGTTGCTAAGGCAGGATGGTATCAGCACACTCTGGCATCATTGAGTAGGTCAAATCAACTATGGGACAATGTGCCACATGGCAAATAAAATAATTGTCTAGGGAATGCCCCCTATATTCCCTCCTAGCAGTGTTTGTGAAAGTTGTATGCTTCAGAAACATCATCAAGAGGAATTTCTAAAAAACCTATTTATCATGCATCATGACCTTTGGAGCTCATTCATACAGGCATTTGTGGACATACGAAGAAGCCATCTTTACATGGATCTAAATACTAAATCAGTTTCATTGATGATTTTTCCAGACATCTATTAATCTTCTTCATCAAGAACAAGGTTGAAGCCTTCCTCAAGTTTAAGGAACTCAAAGTACCCACTGAGAGCTAGTATGACTAATTGATCAAGTGTCTTTGTTGAGATTGAGGAGGCTAGTATATGACCAAAGGATTTCAAAGGTATGTAGTAGATTGTGTCATCTTCAAGAAGCCATTTATATTTCAGTCAGTTAAAGGATCTCTTCATCTTTGGTCTTTGATCAGCCTTAAGGAATCTTCTTCAAGGGTGGGTGATACACAAAAGTTCCAGTGACCCAGATCCCTAGTCAATCTTAAGGGGGATGTTGGAGTTTGTAATCTTGTCTAAGGGACTTCCGAATATTTTCGGCTAACAACAGGGTCCCATGCAGCCACTTAGCCAATTGTTTTTTAGCAGGGACTGCTCAAATTTTTTAGGTGATTTTTTGGGAGCCAGTGGTCCCATTATTTTTTTCCTTTCTTGTTTAAAGCAATTACCAAATTATAATCTTCTTATAAATATTTAATTTTGAAGATGAAATCTAAAAGCAATGAAAAAAGGGAGGGAATGCAAAATAAGCATCCATGTGTCAAATTTATGGTTAAGCAGTGGCTGCATAAATTCAGCCCCCTCTTCACATACAACTGAAATATCAAATCCTATACTATAGCTGATCCACAATTTTAGAAGATTCCAAATTACGTATTGTGCTAATTAAAAAACTACATGGGAGCACCTTAAAAAATTAGGCCCTAAGCAATGGCATGGGATCATGCTGTAATTGCAATATTTAGGTGGGCCTTCTTTGTTATGTATATGATGTGTATAATACACATCCAAACCTATTGTTTTAGCATTAAGTTCTATAAAGTGTTCTCCTTCCCTTTTTCACAAGGTTGACCTCCTTTGATTTGTTTATTGGTGTGAATGTATACACATCCAAACCCATTGTTTTAGTATTAAGTTCTGTAAATTGTTTTTGTCCCCTTTTTAACATTGTTCTTGTATTATTAAGCTTAGTGTTTTCGTTCCCTAAGGGTGCATACCTGCTAATTGCCACAAACAACTTTTACCCAAAAACTAAAGTCTAAGTTCATCAATCTGCTTAATGAATGGTTCTTCAGACGTTCCTGTTGGACATGAACTTCAGGTTTTTTGAACTTGAAGTGTGAGATTCTATTGTAAATGAGATTGTCAGAGTTAATTTTTGTTGCTTTAGCCTACTGGTCCTGAGGAGGGGGCTTTAGCAATTTTGTGCTGCAGTGAAAATTTCAGAGCCAAATGCAGAAGTAGGGTTTTGTAGAATGCAATATATTTTTGCTGCTACTGCTTTTTAGAGAATTACAGGTCAAAAAATGTTACTTCTTTTTTTTAGAAAATGTTCGAAAAAACAGCACCAAGTGCATGCTACTGCTATCATTTGGGAAAAAAATGACTCAAATGTCTCTGCAGGCATTTCAAAGTTCCGCTCCCTATGAGAAGCAAGTCACAGGTTAAATTGTTCTGTCTAAAAAATAGGCACTCGGCATTTTCAGGTAAAGATTCTGAATTTTGCAGTTTTACAAAAAAATGAATTCTATGAGACCACTGCTGCAGTTGAAATAGGAGCAGCACGAACAATCATTTGATTGTAACAATATCCTAATAATATATACCAATACTAATACCAATATCATTGTTATTCCCCCACGACTGGCTGGACTGAACCATCCCTCACATTGATTTTACAACCTCTAATCTGGAAACAGTCTTTGCAAAGCTACAGCACTGGAGTCATTGTATCATCTTTGAAAGAGAGATACTTGTGCATTTCCACTAAGGATAGGCCACATTGGATTGCTTGCAGATTGATTGTGGCGATTGTCCAAGAGCAGGGATGCTATAGAGGCCAGGGATGATTATAATTTGATTATGCACACTGGATCTGGAAATGCTAGAAAGAACTCCACAGGTGAGTTGTGCTTGAAGGACACCTGCGAATGAGTATTGCAAGAGGAAGCATATAGATCACCTGCATGAAAACTGTTATAGCATAGCACAGTACTTCTACAAAATTCTGTTTCACACAGTGATTCTAAGCACTCTTACTTAAGATCACTTTTTATCTTTTTCTGATAGGATCATGATTACCACATTTAAATATGAACTAGGATCATGTCTTGAACCTTCTTAAGTCACAAATTTGACTGTCACTCTCATTTCTTGCTTTGTCAATTTCTTCTTTGAACTTTACAACAAACGTGGAAAAAGATTTATTCTTATCTGCATAACTGTCTGCTTTCCTTTGTAAATATTCAAATGGTAGCGAAATTCAGTGTCATTGTTCATATCATTATTTTTAATTTAAGGTATAAACAGAGTGCAAGATTTTTAGTAATGTCATATGTGGTACCCCAATGGCTACAGATATGTGTAACTGTAAAATTATATGTTACAAACTTACATATATGTTAATGACATTACAATCTCTGTAATGACCTTGATACATTCTGCTGAATTCAGCTACAATACCCCAATGGCTGCAGATATGTGTAACTGTAAAATTATATGTTACAAACTTACATATATGTTAATGACATTACAATCTCTGGAATGACCTTGATAGATTATGCTGAATTCAGCTAAAATTTCTGTAAAATACTGGTGCATTGAGATTGGTGGCATGTGAGAATTGATTTTCCCTTTTAAGCAAACTTAACTTATATTTGATTAAAATATAATTGCATTTCAATCCGCAGTTCAAAATTCTTCCAAGCATACAGCTAAAAGATGTTGAAGTTAGATACATAAAAATATATTTTAACTTCTACATATTCAAATTAATAAATAAGTCATAACATGTACCATAGTGACATTTGATGCTCCTTTCAGTCTCCTAGTTTTCTGATTTGGGTGATGTTTTTAATAACAACCCTCACCAAGGCTTCAAACAACTTCCCTTTTATGTTGTTGGTGGTTGTCCAGGCACATCCAGGTAACTGTGTGGATTAGCTATCTCTTAGTCCATGTCTTTGGGTGCAGTTATATTTCTTCTTTGCAACTTGGCAGGTTTCAATGTGGTATCAAAAGCTTTTACTTGAATGCAGGGTAGTTAATGTTTAAAAGAGAATTAATTTCAATCTGACATTGGACAATTTTCTGTAGCAAACAACTAAAAAGATATTGAAGTCAGATACATTTTTTTACAGGTGTTCTAACTTCCATCTATTCAAAACAGTAAAGGAGTCATGACATAAACATAGCAATGTTTGATAGGTTTTTTGGTCTCCTAGATTTCTTATCTGGGTGAAATTCTTAATAACACACCTTGCCAAGGCTTCAAACTACTTTCCTTCTACATTGTTGGTGGCTTCCCAGGCATATTCAGTTAACTGTTTGGATAAGCTATGTTTGTTTGTGCAAAGTTATAATTCTCCTTCGCAACTTAGCAGGCTGTATCTTTGTATTAAAAGTTGTTACAATTGGCATGGCAGTTACTGTTTTCTGTTTCTGAAGGATATAATTTCCTCATTTCTTCTTTTCAACTATATGTTTATTTTTTACATTTACATGATATTCTTAGGATGGATCATTAAGAGTGGGTTTTTGATTTGAGTGTCTAAGCATATTGGCTTCCATTACTGATATCTTTCACAGGATCACTCTTCCTGATGGTCAAGTGAAGGAGGGGAAGAAATGGATTACTTCACCCATGGATATTGCGAAGGAAATCTCAAAAGGCTTGGCCGCTTCTGCTTTGATATCAGAGGTGAGTTGTAATATTTGACAAGTGCTGGTGTTTTCTTTGATTTCTGTCTTATCTGATCATCTAATCATGCATGTAAATAAAAAATGACTTCTGAAGAGCCCACATTCCTTTGAGTATCTAAATAGTGCTTCTTTATTTTGTTCCTTTTAGGCTTATGTTTAGGAAAGGTCACAGCTTGAGTAGCTACAGTGTATTAATAATTTTATTGCAGTTATGGAAATGTTTGCATGCCTTTCTGTCTAGCATACCCTGTACAATTGATCTTTATTGATATGCTAAATCTTGTGATTTGGTGGTGAACTATAGAAATTTATGAAATTAAATTTCTTTTTTGGGGTTTATTTGTATCTCTGTGGGGGTCTTGATATTGGAATTTGAGGTCTAAATTCTAGACAATTGAAGAGTTGTATTATTTAATAAAGTTTGAAATCATCTATTTGTATATAAACTTGAAGCGCTTTTTCTCAAGTTTTTTTTTTTTTTGATAGGTAAACATTGCAATAGGGGACCATACCCTTTTATATTAATCTCAAAAGAAGACTTATATTTTCTGAGTGGCTGCTCCAATGGAGAGCCTTGAACAAAAACCCTGTAGGGTGATAGAATTACATATCAATACTATCCACAACTTTAGCTATTACATTCTATACTTATGGGTTTATAAGATGACCCTTTACATGTATTCTAGTATCTGACATTGATCAAACCTCTTGCTCAGTTTCAGTTTCTTCTCCCAAACTTGAGTATGAACTTCCTTCCTCGATTGCAAAAGGCCAACCCACCCCTTGCACCGGCACTGCTCTAAGCCACTTTGAGGAATTCGATTGCCTACTTAGTCTTTTGTTTCCTTTGCATTTCATACTACCCCACTACCAAGATAACAAACAAGACCCAAGGACGTATATGGTGGATTGATGACTGGCCAAATCCTTGCACTTGAGTGAAATCCAATACCAATCACAACATTATCCAATATTGCCTTCAAACCCCTTCTCCACCTTGGTCTTATTAGGGCTTCAACTACAATCTTGATAACATCCTTTGACTCACTTGCCTCAAGGAAAACTGCTACAAAGTACAAACATCCAAAAAAATATCCATATTAACTTTGTATTGGGGAGCTATGGAGAGAAAAGTCTCACCCATCATGACCCTTATTGCATGGAGAATGATGACCACCTTGGTCTTCAAGATCTTTCTCAACATAAAGTTTGATATCTCATCTAGGAAAGCAATTTGCCTTTTCTGAGCGTGGTGTCCATAGCAAATATCTCCAGTTTTTTCTAAGAAGTGGGAGAAGTGGGAGGCTGTGAGGCACTTTAATGATCTTGAAGGATGTTTCTTAATGATTTTAGCCATGATAAATCTGTTGTTGTTTTAATGAACAGATATACAGAAATGAAAGCAATCAGAAAATGCAACACATGAGACAATGAACACAACAAGATACCCTGGGAAAACCCTCCTCTTGAGGGAGAAAAACCCAGCAAATGAATCTCTTTTATAATGTAGCACAAGAGCAGAAATCTGCTTACAACTCAGGCCCAGCAATGGCCAACAATGAATACAATGAGGTCGCACCTCTCCTAGATGCACAAGATACAAATGAATATGTTCTTCCTTGAAATCGGATCTGCTGCTATGAAGTGCGAATTCTGCTCTTAAGGAAATGTGAACGTGCTTGGTGGATTCGATGATGCAATGACAAATAAGACCTTGTATTTATACAAGTGTGGCGCCTCTTCAAGATAGGTCGGCCCACATAAAAGAACCATAATAAAAATCAATTATAATAAGGTCGGCCCAAGTAATGACTAAGGCATGCAAACCATAAAGGGTCGGCCTTTTGCATTTACTAAATATTGTAATCATGAATTAAATAGCTGAAGGCTACTCATTTAATTCATGTGCTTCTTCTTGTGATTTGTGCGAAGGAAGTGCAGCCCTAAGCTGCTATAACATCAACACTCCCTCTTAGCTAGGGATGAACTTCCACCTTCATAAGACACATCATATCAGAATGAAAACAAAATAGAATATCACCTCATCGTGATATCAACCATTATGGCTACCTCCATAGATGGTATGAACAAGTGCTCATCACTTAATTTGATGTTTTTACCTCAATGTGACTTTCACCATGGCTCCTCCAGAGGGTGATACACAAGCACAAATAAATCATGACGGATTCCCTCACGTGATGCTATCATGGAGTCACACACATGACATCCACCATGGCTCTCCCAGAGGGTGGAAACAAGGGCTTTCACCTCAAATCTCAAAGAGAAATGCATTAACAAAAATCATCACGGATTCCCTCACGTGATATTGTCATGGAGTCACACACATGACATCCACCATGGCTCTCCTAGAGGGTGGAAACAAGGGCTTTCACCTCAAATCTCTCTCAATAGAGAATTGCATTATCAAGGGCTTGCATCTCAACTCTCTCTCAATAGAGAATTGCATTATCAAGGGATTTCACCTCAAACTTCTCTCAAAAAAGAACTCATTAAACAAAGGAACACTGATACCGAGACTCCCTCTCGATCTTGGCTTTAGAGATTGCAAAGAAGACTTCTGGAGATGTACTCCCTCTAGCCACCAACTCAGTCCCTCTAGTGTTTACTCCCTCTTGATCATTTCTTTGGTTGCCATGACTTCTTCACAAGATGCCTCAAGCTTTTCATCACTAAGTAATCTCTTATCATTTTCTTCCCCCTAAACCTGTCTAGGAAGCATTTTAGATAGAGATTACTAACAGTCCATAATTATCCAAAGAAATATCAAGATTAGAGTCGTACAAGTTATATCATGAATGAAATTTTTCAAAAAATCTTATGCTAGTGAACACAACACAATTCAAGAGAATCTACTATCTCTCTTAATTTCAAGATCCAAAGAATCAATAAGTGATATAACTCAACAACCAAAGAATACTCATCTTTTTAACTATTCTGATCCGTCCTTAATGAAGTCAAAATCTGAACGATCAATCACAATATCTACTCTCTCCGCCCTTTATAGTGGTGACGATCACTGCTACTCTTAATGTAACCTCTTGTCTTCAATTGTAACTGATCACACAACTACCGGAGTTGAACAATTTTTATGGAATTGAAACATCTAGTCTACATAACCTCGATGATCAGACAATAATAAAAAAAAAATCGATTATCTTATTTTGTCTATCATAATAATTCAAACCAACGAAATTAGTCCTGCACAACCTAGATTTCAAAGATATATAAAAAAATACTTATCTTGTTAAGATTTGGGGCTGAGTCTCATCCTTGCCACCTCCTGAGATTTCACACCCATCATAGGAACCACAAATGAAGTTTGCAGTGACCCATAGAACATCTATTCCTCAAAGGCAGCAAATACTTCTGATTCAGAAAACACCCGATCCTCAAAGACAGACACACAACACATAGTCGATATCGAGTTTTCCAAATACAGGGTGAATCCTTCTCCCAACTTTATTTATTATACCCGCACACCTGATGAGTCTAAGTGATAGACCACGTCAGGTGATGATTCAAATGATCTGTAAGCCGTGCATTGTAGTTGCCCGACAACCGTCCAACCCGATCAATAGTAAAGGCGCCGATATATATCACGACCTGAATATATCATCATTAACCTTAATATGTTCAGCTTATACAATTAATTCAAATCATAGCGAAACCAGGGATTGCTGAAATCAATGGCTCCGGCCTGTAATGCTAGACCCGTGAATGAAACACGCATTATGGGACACAGAGAATAATTATATATATCAATCTGGAAATTAGCAGAATGTCGATTGCATTGCTGGACCAGCGTCGACACAGAAGTTCCACAATTCTTCAACTTTCAGAATGATTGAGAAAGAAGGATCGGGTAGGGATTGAAGAAATTCCTGAACTTACCACTGTGATGATCTCTTCCCAGATCGAAGCTTGACAAGACTCACTTATTAATTCAACACCCATATTCTCAAGATTTTTGAAATATAGATCGCCTGCTATGAAGAAATACGAACTAAATCTCATTCTTTACTAGAAAGGCATAAACACAGATTGAGCTAGACTCCCTTACAATGCGACAATACATATGCTCGAATTCCTCATACCGCTACATACGTGTACCAACAGATGCGGATATTGAAGACTAACCATGAGCAAATGTCGATCGGGATGCAGATGATCGATCTGGACTGACGGACCTGCCAGCAGCTCTCGATAGGGATGGTGTGAGAGACTCTGTGAGAAATTGGGAGGAGTCGCACAGATAGCCGATACATAATGTAGCAATCGAACGAGATATAATGCCTGGGATTCGATGCAACAAAGGCTTACGGCTTAACTGAACTCGACCCACCAATTATGTAATTCTGTCAAGTGTCGACAACACTTGAGACAACACTTGGATGAGTATCTCCCCCCGAAGTCTGGCAACAATCTTATTCCATAACCAATCTGTTCCTGACATCTCCCAATTGCTTTAACAAAACTGATCAGATCTTTTCCTCGACCCGCTAACTCACCGAATGTTTCTGATTCTCCCACAGGTCGCAAGAAGTCTTCTGTGAATGTGCTTCGACTGCCTTGAGTGTTTTTGGCTAACTCACGATATTCAATTGGCAGTATAAGATGTGGGGCTCAGATGCGGTGCGCCTCTTTGAATGAGGCGATATTGCTCAAGGAGTCGGGTGACTAGTGGCTTGTAGCTCTCGACTGTAGTATTATGCTGCGCTGAAACTCCCAGAGAATATTACATCTGAATTTCTTATAGTTCGTTAACATGCTCAGAAACATACACTTCAATAAGCTCCTTCCAGGAATGACGCCAAGGAAGATCCGATGATGTCAATAGACAGAGAGAGCGCCAGATATAAATGTGGCTTGCTTTCAAGATCTGATAGGATCTTTTCTTACACCTGCTCTGATACCATGTTGTTGTTTTAATGAACAAATATACAAAAATGAAAGCAATCAGAAAATGCAACACATGAGACAATGAACACAACAAGATACCCTGGGAAAACCCTCCTCTTGAGGGAGAAAAACCCAGCAAATGAATCTCTTATATAATGTAGCACAAGAGCAGAAATCTGCTTACAACTCAGGCCCAGCAATGGCCAACAATGAATACAATGAGGTCGCACCTCTCCTAGATGCACAAGATACAAATGAATATGTTCTTCCTTGAAATCGGATCTGCTGCTATGAAGTGCGAATTCTGCTCTTAAGGAAATGTGAACTTGCTTGGTGGATTCGATGATGCAATGATAAATAAGACCTTGTATTTATACAAGTGTGGCGACTCTTCAAGATAGGTCGGCCCACATAAAAGAATCATAATAAAAATCAATTATAATAAGGTCGGCCCAAGTAATGACTAAAAGCATGCGAACCATAAAGGTTCAGCCTTTTGCATTTACTAAATATTGTAATCATGAATTAAATAGCCGAAGGCTACTCATTTAATTCATGTGCTTCTTCTTGTGATTTGTGCGAAGGAAGTGCAGCCCTAAGCTGCTATAACATCAACAAAATCCTGTACTCTTCATTACTCCTATTAGAATGCTCTTTGGTTTGATTTGAGCTAAGCGCAGCCCCAACTCAAACTCATAATGAATTCCTATTGTCAGATTGTGGGAAGTTAAGTGGTATATCTGGCACTATCTGCCTCCATGTGTGTGGAGAATTGCCGATTATACACTCATTCATATCAATTGCAATGTTTGCCAATGCATGTGTTACCATTTGCTTCTCTATAGATGTGGCTTAAAGTATATGCTAATAAATCTTCAATTAGGGGCCGACACTAATTAAGAATATTATTGATTTTCTAGTTTGGTAAGGATTTCCTATGGATGGTGTTGATTATAATCGAAGAATTTTCCTATATGAATGCTCAATTTATACAAAAGAGTTTGCAAGTTTGAAGTCCAAGGAGAATGGCCTGGGTTTCTGCCTCATTATTAGTTCCTTTCCCGAGTATTTTTGTTGCTGCCCTAGTTAGCTTACCATAGTGGTCCTCGTCCTTGAGCGACCTGGGTTACCTCTTGAAGCCCCGTCGAAGGTGAGCTTGTAGGGGGGATCCATCTGACACATAATCTTGGGTTTGGGATAGGATTAACTCTGGCTGCCCCATGAATGGGGTGGACTGATAAACCTTTCCATTCCTTGAAGATTTCATTGCCCTAAGAAGTGAAAGAGCTGCTTTTTAAATCTGATTTCTAGTTGCATTGTTGATTATTTCCTCAATTGCAATTTCTAATTTTGTGAGAGAACAAATTATCAACATTTCTTTGTCTTGGAAGATTCTTCTATTTCTTTCTTTCTAGAGTTCCCAAACAACCATTGAGGGGCAAATAATTCATATGTTGGAGAAGACAACCTTCTTGTAGAGAACCGGCTAGCAATGATCAGGGATAGGATTTCTTGTGGTGAAGGGGTGACCCATTTTAGCTTCTTCTGTACCCACTTCCAGTAAGTTTCAACAAAATAAAAAATTCAGCAACGAGTGGTCCAACGATTCCTCTTCTTGTTTACACATGACACATCTTGAGGGCTCTTTGAAATCTAGCTTGCGAAGTCTTTTCGCTGTAAGAATTCTTTTATGTAAAATTGCCCAAGCAAATGCCCAAGCTTTGGGCAAATAATTTTTATGCCAACATAAATGAGTTGGCCAATCCTCCTTTTTTTATTGCAGCTTCTTCTAGCATATATGTTCCCTGTTTCGGCTACACACTATTTGATGCTATCTTTTCCATTGGAAATAAAAAACTTCCTACCCTCAAGCTCATTCTCAATAAAGTCTCTCTTTTCTGTTGGAATGTTCAGGCCCTGCAACTTTTTCAAATGCCATTCCCTTCAGCCATCCTTGACAGTTGTAGTCATATAATCTCTCACGTCCCCAAACAAATTCCAAAGTTTCTCGTACTTCCATTAAGTTTGGGAACTTCTTGAAGGCTGGATACTTGATCCATGAGTCCTCTCAAAACAAGGCCCTTTCGTTGTTTTTGACATCCCACGTGATATGATTGATAATCAAATTTTTTCTTGTCAAAAGAAAGTTCTAGATGGCTAATCCTATGAGTGGATTCAGTCTTTAAAATTCTATTTGGGTCATCCAAGTCCAAATACTTTTGTTGTAAAATTCTTGCTCATTTGAGATGGGCTTTGGAGTAGATGCCTCAAACAAGTTTGGCTCCTAATGCAGTGTTGAGGATCAGCCACCTTTTCAAGCCAACACCCTCAGCATTTTTGGTCTCCATATTGTGTCCCAAGCAATCAATGGAATTTTTTTTAATCTTCAAAGGAACCCTTCCAGAATAAAATCCCCATTTTCTGATTAATAGCCTCTATTGTTTTGTTGAGCACTTTTCAGGCATGCCAAGAAGTATATTGGAATTGCTGAAATACCTGCTTCCAACATTAATACTCTGCCCATCGAGGACAGCCATTTCCCCTTCCAAGATAATATCTTATTATTGCAGCTAGAAAGAAAGGGTTCCCAAAGAGAAGATTTACCTGAGCTTGCAAACAAGGCACACTCAAATATTTGCTTGGGAGTTGGTTGACTTTGAAACCAAGTATACTAGAAATTTCTTTTTGCTTTCTAAGAGCTGTATCGAAGAAGAAAATATTTGATTTCCTCCAGGTGATACATTGCCCTGAGGCACGTTAATAGTAGTCCAATGTGTCTTTCATAACTTCTGCCTCTTGCTTGCTAGAAATACCAAAGAGGAGTGTACCATCAATAAACTGCTCATGTATCATCAGGCTCACATTTGGAGCTACCTTGATGCCTCTCCATCTCCCTTTAGTGTTTTCATCTTGTATGCACCTCCCCAAGGCTTCAGCCAAAATAATAAATAGTAATGGAGAGAGGGAATCACCCTGCTTGAGCCCCCTTGAAGAAGCAAAGAAACCTTGTGGGCTTCCATTAACCAACATTGAGAATCTAGGGTACAAATGTAGCTTTGGATCTAGTCAAACCATTCTTTGCATAAGTCAAACTTCTCCATCACTCTGATGGGAAACTGCCTCTCCATTGGTCATAGGCCTTTCTTACATCCAGCTTTACCAACATTCTTTCTGTTTTGCTGGGTTTGATGGTATGGATGGCTTCATGTGCGATAATGAGTCCATCTATAATTGACCTGCCTAGAGCAAAGCCACTTTGTTCTTAAGAGATAATGTCTATTAGAATGATCTTGAGTTTGTTTGCCATTGCCTTATATATAATTTTGTATACGGTATTGCAAAGGGATATAGGCTGAAAGCCATCCATTGTTTCAAACTTTCAACTGTATTCTTTTTGGGGACTAATGTGATAAAAGTGTTACTCATATCTTTCAACATTGTTGAATTTTTTCTTGATTCTTTTTCTGCAGCCAGGAGGTCTTTTCCTATTATACCCCAACATTTCTGAAAAAAGCTTGCAGGAAACCCATTGGGACTACAGGCTTTGCTTGGAGCCAACTGGGAGATTGCCAATTTAACTTCTTTGGTGAAGGGTCTTTTCAGAAAATCATTTTGCCAGACAAGGGATATTTCTAAGAGTCTCTTCTTGTGCCTACACATTTGTGTTGTCTTCTTTGTTCAGCAGCACTTCGAAAAAGTCAACAGCTGAAGCACCTATTTCCTCCCTGACCTCAATTAATTTGTGCTCACTATTGTTGATGCTAGTGATCTAATTTTGATTTCTCTTGACCTTGGTTGAATTGTGAAAGATCTTTGTATTCTTGTCCCTCTGTTTGAGCCAACACTCCCTAGATTTTTGTCTCCAATAAATCTCTTCTCTTATCAAGAGTTTTGCATATTGACTCTTCAAATCTTTTTCCTTCAAGTATGTATTTTGGTCCTCTCATTTTTTATAAGTAGTTCATTAAGAATGGCAATTCTGCCTCCACTTTTGTTTTCTCTTTGAAAATATTCTTCAAGTGTTAGCTATTCCATACCTTCAGTTGGTTTTTAATATGGCCTAACTTTATAAAGAAATGATATAATTTTGTTCCTTTGAGCTTGGGGACCTAAGACCACCATTCAGTCATTCTGTTTATTAGTTCTGGATCTCTCATTTACATGTTTTCAAATTTGAAGGGGCACCTTGGGGATCTAGAATCAGGATAAAAATAGAGAAGCAAGGGAAGTGATGAGAGCTAGACAATGAAAATATCATACATTCGTAGAGGAAAGGGAGATGAGACCAATTGCCAACAAATAAATGTAACCTAATCTTTCAGCAATATTTGTGAAGCCTTGTCTCCTGTTTTGTCCAATTATAACTACCATTTTTAGGGACAGTATTCTGAATACAATTGCTATTAATAAACAGGTGAAAGTCTATTTGTGTTTTAGTTATTCTTGAAACACCTCCCCCCCCGCCTCCTCCCCCCCCGCTTTTTCTAAGGCATCCAGCGTGGTATTGAAATCCAACCAGTTATTATGCATTCTCTATCCACAATATGCAAAAATGTAGATATATGATCTCAAATGCCCTTCTTTTGTAGGTGTTGTGAAGGCCCATAGACATTTAGAATATTAAAAGTTAAAACTGAAATTTGATGAAAGAGGTTTCACTTTACATACCTGCTAGGATTGGCTCTTTAGGACACTCTCATTGGGATTCTAGATCGTTCTCAGACCACTTGATGCACCATTGGCAACCACGGAGAGTCCCCTACATTGTTTCCATATTTTCATTAAGGGGGTGGTCTTAGCTTGCCCAATCTTATTTCTTGAATTATGAAATGTTTGGCTCAGACATATCCATTTGACGCTTGAACAAGTGTCTTTTGTTAGGAGTGTCGAGACCCTTAACATTCCATGTTAGGAGTCTCATGGCTCATTGGAGAGGGTAATCCTGTTCCCAGATCTTAGTTTCATTTGTCCTTTCGCCCTCTTAACAATTTTCATCCTTTCTTTGATTGACTTTCACCTTCTCTATTTCATCTCTCCACATTTGGGCCTCTTTATTTTTGATTCAGTTTGATTAACCACTCTTTTCTCCATAATATCTAGTTCATCTTTAAAGAAATCCTCCTTGGGGTCATTGCTTGTAGTGGCCTCCACTTCTTGATTGCTTAGGTTTTCTTGGGATAAATCATTTCTTCTTCATAGTGCACCCAAAGAGCTCCAAAACAAGAATGAAGGTAGATATTTCTTTCAAGACTCCTTTCATTTCCTTGAGCAAGGCCTTTTGCTCCTCTAGAGAGACCAAGGATGGGATTTCCTCGTTGGTGATTTTGTTATCCATTTGCTGCACCTAGCCTTCCCTCTGTCCCTCATTTTGATTTTGAATCTTGGGGGCTTTTGATGCCTTCACAGGCATTTCTTTTTCACACAGTGTAGATTCAACTCCCTTCTGCGTTCATCCCTACCGTGCCCTATCAAAAGGCATTTCTTGCATTTTAATGGAGCTCTTTCAACTTCAATCTTTTTTAGCCACAATCTCTTTTCAGTTCTTATTTCAATCTCCGAAGGAGAAGGGATTTTCAGATCTACTATTGCACATATTCTTGCATACATGCTTGATTCTCCATCCTCTATGCTTTCATTCAATTCAATGAATGTGCCTAAAGCATTTTCGATTTTCATTAGGATACGAGAGTCCTAGTATTTAGAAGGTAAATTATAGAGTCTGATCCACATTGTGGTTTTAGTGATATTGTGTGTTATTGGGTTGAAGTTTGGCTCCCAAACCTTTACTTAAAAACTAATCCCATCTATCAGATAGGGGTCACCATTTAAGGTCTTATCTTTTTTTTTTCTCCCGAGCTGCATTCCACCCAAAGGAAACCTCTCAGCAGGGATTTGGTTTTGATGCCCTTGCCCCATCAAAATTTGCACCAATTTTGCACTTTTTCCCTAGATGGTTAGGAACTTGCCCATTTAATGAAGATAGCACAAGAACTGAGGCAGGAGAGAGAGCATACCAGATCCAAAGCATCTAAGGAAATAAATTTCTTTTGTTTTGGATTTAGTGGAATTTTGTTCACCCCAGAGGCAGGGTTTGAGTTCTTTGGAATCCAGACATTCTTGTGGTGCTTCTTGAATTCATTTCTGTGCTTAGGACCAGAATTCCCCTCTTGTTGGTTTGTTCTGACCTTAGATCTCTAGTTCTTGTTTCTTTCTTTGCACCAATTGAACTGGTTTCGTTGCTCCTCTTTCGTCTTTCTTCATTTCTCCAAGCTGCAACCAATTTTGCTTGCTCTTCTTTTTTCCTTTCAGCTTCTAACCATTTATTTTCACTCACTTCTGCGATTGTCTTCTCTCAATTTTGGAAACCAGGGACCCCCTTTTTAAGACTTTTAAGACTTTTTTCCTGTGTGTGTGTCTAGTTTTAAAAAATTGTTAGTAAACTTTCCCTTATTGCAATACATTTAAATAAGCACATTTGGCCTGTATTTTCTTTTATTTCTTAGTTTTTCATATCTTTGGCTGAAACTTGTCGAAGGTTGAATGAAGTCTGAGCAGCAGGTAGTGGAATCCATACACGGAACTTCTTGCTAATGCATTTTCTAAATAGTGATATTCTCTTCTTAATAACCATAAGGGATGTGCAAATAGTAAAAACCAAACTATGTGCCACCCTTACTTTGCAAAATATGATCCTCAGAGCTCTAATTTTAGTTTTCCAAAATCATTTTCTTGTTGCTTTCAAGGATCACGAAGGTGCATACCCATACGTATGCCATGCTCTTAAAGCTTGTAGAGGCCTCTTAATTTGTATAGCTAAGCAAAACTGAATAAAAAAGCAGGGTGATATTTCGCCGCAGAAAATTTTGAAGTATGGCTGTGAAAGTTGATGATTGCTAAAAAGCTGCCATAGAAGCTGTTGATTTAACATTGTTGTTCACCTTGGCCAGAGTGGAAATAAAGCATGGATTCTATTCCTTGCCATCATTTGTGCTTTGGATTCTCATAGATTATGTATGCTTGCCCGCTTTCTGCTGTTTGCAATCTTTGTAGGCCAGTGTTAGTGAGAAGCTGTTGTTGGCTTCATATATTCTTGTGAGTGCATTTATTTACAAGTTCCAGTCAATCCTTATTGCTCAACACCAAGTACAAGTATTTATCCTTGAATAATTCAATGAAACACAATATGCATATGTTTTAATGTACTGTTCTGACCTCTTAGAGAATCATCTGAATAATGCTATCTATTGGCTGTTACTTGCCCCACATTTTTTATTTTATTGTGTTTTGAGATATAATGCTGAATAATTGTTTTGACTATATTTTCATATGTTATCTTTTGTATCTTATTTGACTAAAGGTAAATGGTACTCTTTGGGACCTGGCAAGGCCTTTGGAGGGCGATTGCCAATTGAAACTGTTCACATTTGATAGCAATGAAGGACGTGATACATTTTGGCACTCCAGTGCTCATATCCTTGGGCAGGTAGGTATTGCTTGGGTCCAACTGAGCTTTGATCTTTTTGCTATTTGCATTGAAACATCATATATTTGTAAACAACAAGTTATCAAAGAAATACTTATATTTTTGATATTTAAATCTGCAGCCTGATATTAGTACCCTTTTTCTCTGGCCCATAATCTATTAGAAAAGCTTATAGATGAGAATCTGCAGTCCTTGGTATAAGAAGATATGAATAATTCATCCCTCTTGCATGCTAAATAATTTGGACCAAGAAGTTATTGTTGTAAATAAGATTAGCTTTAGGTTCTATTATGTATGAGGAATTGCTTTTATGCATGCTGATTCTTGTGTTTTATGCAGATGATTATCAATAGTTGCAACTGGGACCGATGTCAAGAATTTTTATGATACTTCTAGGTTGCTAGTTTAATTTTTATTTCTTGTTGTGCTTGCCAGTCTCTTGAGAGGGAGTATGGCTGCAAATTATGCATTGGACCCTGTACAACTAGAGGAGAGGTAATTTTACGTGGAGCAATAAACAGAACATGAATTTTTCTTTCAAGTGTAAATGTATTTTTATGGGTATTCTATCTTTTCTGATACAGAAGGAATATGCCTCAAAGTTAGTTTCTTTGTAGGGTTTGGTTTTGTTTTACTTTTTTGTAATAGTTCATATGTTCTGTGTACTAAGGATTTGCCTTTAGAGCAACTGGTAAAAAGTTGTACTGGAAACATAAGTTTGTAACTGTGTGTTGCATGACATTCTGTTTCGTCAATGCAGTGATTGGCTATGGCAATCTTAAATTTGCATTTGTCTATGATCTGCATTTGCTTTTCCCTTTGCAACCAAGCTATTGGGTATGGTTGTGGATGCCTATGTGTTTTAAGCCAAAGCTTTTGAACCAGTGTGGTGGAAACCAAATTCCTTTGAGATCTGGAATAAAAGAGAGCAATTACCTTAATGTTTTTAACTTGACTTTTAATGTGGAAAATCTTCGACTTTCGTCATTTATCTTTGCTTCATCTTCTTTAGAGGCTGCTTCATATATGTGCATAGTAATTTCTTTTCTGCATCTGAGTTGCATTTAATCTTGATAATCAAATTCTTCCTCAGCTATCACCCCTGGTGAAGTTCAAGGTGTAATTTCCAGCTGTTTTGATCTTAAAAGTTATGTATATATACTAAAAGTAAGATGGAGAAGAGATCCTAAAGTCTGTGGAGCAGAAAACAGGACAGAGTCAGGCAGAAACTGAGGAAACAGTCAAAGAATGCTTGAAAGTGCCTAGTTTGATCACTATTGAACTTGTCATGATGAGACTCTGCCAAAACCACGGTCAAACATATCACATACAAGAGAACAGTTGAACTGAAGGGTCAGTTGGGGACATG
The DNA here is from genome assembly GCA_007115665.2 of Sequoiadendron giganteum. NCBI lineage: Eukaryota > Viridiplantae > Streptophyta > Pinopsida > Cupressales > Cupressaceae > Sequoiadendron > Sequoiadendron giganteum. Next base: position 716,193,227 of record CM021102.1, read on the forward strand.
AAATGTTTTACTTTTTCCTTTTGCATGGAAAATGTTCCATTACCTCTTGTTGACTCATGTAGCCATCTTGTTGTATATATATTCCTTTGAGATATGTACTAGTCAGTTCTTCTGTTTGGGCAGATTCCTCCATGTGAGGAGTCAAGGAAGGATTTGTTAGAGTGAGAATTCTCCTGAGAGAGTTGCATTTGAGTCATGCTAGTTTTGGAGTTATTTAGAATCAAAGGTAGAAGTCTATTGCCATGTTTCTTGAGGATTGTGTGATTGCATGTAGTCACATTGGAGTTAACTGAATTAGGCGCAAGTGATAGAATGCCTAGAATAGACGAGTTCTTAATTACCCTTGAAGGGAGCAAGCTTGTATAAACTGTAAACTGATTTTCATAGTGAATTCTTTTGCTGAAATTTTTCCTACATTGGGTTTCTTCAGGGTAAATCTCTTATTTTATCTTTTGCTTTTGTTTTGTTGTTTTCAGTTACTTGTTTATGCCATGTTGCCACAAGTTTCAATAACTAAGACATAAGTGGTTTGGATAATGATAAATTTGTTTCCATCTCTTTTGATTTCAGCTTCCACTATTCTAGCATAGACTTATTGAGCAACAAAGTAACGAATATAAGATTTGTGTTGGCAAAACTACCTATGGAATATCCATGGAGTTTAGGTTGATGCTTGACTTTGCAATAATTCTTGGAAGAACTATTTGTTGCTTTGCCTTTATGTTTAACATCTTTATAATTGGCATTGGAAATACCTAATTGTTGTGCTCTCACAATGGTTACATGCCCACAAATTGGGCATGGATGAAGATTAATAGCGAGATGCATGAACAATTCTGCAATGACTATGAATAGTGAGATCCTAGTACAATGATTCTGTTTGCTAGAGAAATAGAGTACATAGGATCATAGTTCAAAAACTCGTGACTTGCCAAAGCTCAGCAGATCCAATTTGACTTGGATTCGATAGCTTGCTAAAGTTGTGACAACTTAAAAAATTATCCAAATTCCTTGAGAAAACATAAATTTCATGCAAAATATAGCTACACAAAACATCAAATGAGTCTATCAAATGTTGGGGAAGTGATGTCTACTAGATTCAAATACAAAAAGCGTACAGTATAACATCAACATGAAAATACAATAACTGATAAATATGATATGTATGATGATTGAAAATTATTATACAAAATTAGATATTCATTCAATTTACAACAATTTGCAATTTTCTCTTTCCCATATATATCAAGTAATGGTTTGGGTCCTACTCTTGTGACTCTACCCAAGGCAATAACTCCTTTGGCTCAACATAGCCATTTGCTATGATGTCATCGAATCCAACTCTTGTTGCTTCTGTTGCACCCTCCTTTGCTTCCCACTCAAAATCAACAATCTCATCTTTTGTAAACATGGGGGTGTCCTCATTCTACGTAGTCTAGTTGCTCAAACAAGCTCTAGTTATGCCTAAATTTAGAAGTGCGATTAAGACAAATTTGGAGGGCCAGCTTTTGAAAATTTGGGATATTTCTATACTAATATTCTCACCAAGCAGCTTCAAATAATAAGACATTCAAAAGTTTTTAATTAAGCAATACTTGTAAATTGGTAAGCAATAATTGTGAGTAAAGTGAATAATGGGATTTTTTGTTATGTAGTGCTCATGTGGCTTTCTCTTAGATAGCTAGTGACAAAGAAAAGAAGCTTCCTTTACTTGTAATTTTGCAACTTTCCAATTATCAAGTCCTTAACCTTATCCTCTACATCATCCTCATAATGCATGTTGAGAGGCCCTTTGTAGCCTCCCTGTCAATATCCTTCAAGTTATTTGAGAAGAAAAAAATAAGGTTGAGTTAATACCCCATTGTATGAATGGGGTGGCGGAGTTGATTGTTCCACCTTTGATCAATGATCTCATAAATGAGTTTAAGTTTTGGTCTATCTCCCTTGTATTCCCTTGTATTTTTGGATGGCCTCCCTAGCCCTATCCATGGCCTTATGAATGTAACACATTGGGTTTTGCTCCCCATCCACCAAGCACAAAATTTCAACTAAAGGCTCCAACACCTTAAAATATTGAAGTTGTAACAAAAAAAAATAAAATTGAACAATATCTTGTAATTATAATTTACAAAGAGTGTTAAATGATGCAATTTAAAATTTAAAGTGAAGTTTGAAGTTACGTTGATGATTTCTATAGCTCTCTTCTTAATGACATCATAAAAAGTTGTCTTTGCGACCCTCTTTCTATTAGCTTTCACTGAATAAGATGAATCCAGCCTTGCTTAGCTGACAAACATCTATTTCAAAATGCTAGCAAAGTATAAATGCTTTGCAAGGTGAGAAAATTAGTTGAAAACTGTCACACTTGCTCACACAAGCTCTTTCCCTTGGCTTGATCTCTCATCAAGCTAAGAATCCAAGGGTGATTGTAAATTTATTTGGTGATTTTCTTGGCATCTTCCATCATAGGTCTCAAACAATCATGTTTTCCTATTCACTCCATGAAAAAAACAAGGAAATGGGTAGCACAAGGGGTCCAAAAATGTATCGGGTGCCTCTCTTGAAACAATCTCTATTACTAGATATGTTGATGCATTACTTGTTACAACTTGCACGATGTTTTTTATGCCCACCTCTAACACAATCTCTTCCAACATTAAACCTAAATTCTCTGCATTCTTTATTTTGTTTGAGGCATCTATGGACCTTAAAAACACCATCTCATGATTCAAAGCCGCTAGAAAGTTGATGGGTTGGTGATTCTCTACATTTGTCTACCCATCTAGTAGCATGCTGCATCTAGACTTGCATCACTACCTCCTTCACTCTTCCACAATTGTTTTTTGCATTTGTCATTGCCTTATGGAGCAACAATCCATTCATGTCACATGTAGTAGGCGCCCAATAGCCTTTCCCTGCAATTGTCAAGGTTGTGATGAGATTATCGGTTATCCCAATATAGAATTCTCACCACGTTGTAAGGAAGGTTGTTGTAGAAATAAAATTTAGCACAATCCATGTATGTTTCTTTGTGCTCATTGTTGTTTCAAGTTGTACCTTCAAGCGAAGGCAGTACTTTGCTGGAGCTTGATGAAATGGATGTGCCGCCAAGCTATGGACGCTATGGACCATGATTTGAGCCCATAATTGTTGTCATGCCAACTAATATTTCTCATGACATGTCAGTATTTATGATTTTTGCAATGGTTGTGGATGTTGTTATCCTCTCCAATTTCTTTTGGTCTGTCAATGCAAGGGCCTCTTTCATCTTTTGTTCTACCTTTGGCTTAGTGTTGGGACACAATTTGACAATGCAGCCAACAATGTGTTTAAGTTGTTACTTGAGGTGATTGATGCCTCCACTCATCTTTAACCGGCATTAGTTGCGAAGAACAATCCTCATGGTCAGTCCTTGTATACCATGCTTCCAAGCAATGCCCTTTTCTCGAACGAGTCAACCATTGGATGATAAATGCAAACTGGACATTGATAAAAATCAAACATATTTTATTGCAGCATTCTACATATAGAAAAACAATGTTTAAAATTTAAAACATGGATCTTTAAATACAAAATAACAACTTTAATTGAAATATGTTTCAAGAATATTTAATAAATAGCATTAAAAATTGAAGAAAATAAACATTTTTTAATATACTAAGCCCTAAACCTTGCACAAATTAAAAAAAAAATATTTTCATTAAAAATAAAATAAGAAAACGACATTAATTTTGATTTAAATGCATTATAAACATTTCTAACACATGCAAATGAAGCATTTAGGAATGAAAAGGAATTTTGGAAATGCTTGGAAAAATATAAGGAAAAAAACTAACTTTAAATTTAGAAAGTTGCAGAAATTCACTTTTTCAATTGCTCAATCAAGATTGTAAATGCAGCGTTAGGAATTTCAAATTGTTGGATGCATTTTGAAAGGGTAAATTTGCATTTTTTAGTGCTTTTTTGGCATATTTTTGTTGTGCCAATATCTATGCCACGTATGGTGAGTCTGCATTGTAGACTTATTGAATATTCATGTCAAGTTGGCAACGAGGACTCAAGCAAACTCGAGGGCAAGTAAATGCACGACTTCCTCCTTTCTAGAATTGACTTGTTACTACTCACGATTCTTGCAAATTCTCTATGAGTATATTAACTATGCATAAAATTTTCTAGAAGTATCACCCATAGAGAGTTTTTTCCTATGGTGCTTACCTCCACACATGATCACCTGAAATGATAGTCACAAGGAAATGTGGCATAAAAGAGTATCAATACATAATATATTTACTTATAATCATGAGGGTATGCTGGTAGGACATAGCCTTCATATACTTATATCCTATGTTGCCGGTTTGCATTTGGGGTTTGGGGCTCAAGTTCAGTGGTTCATCAATTTTGTTTTCCTTGGGTTTTGTATAATTGGGTTTGGTGACACACGTACACAAATAGACATAATAATTAAAAATATATAAAATATACTTTTATTATTATTTTAGATTAATTAGTTGTTGTTTCTATTGGGCCTTCACCCTTGAAATTGTGAGGGTTTCTTCATGGGACCCACATCTCATACAATTTCATTTTGAGGATACCACTTCAACGAATGCTCTACTAGTGGGGGTACTGCTGCAGTTACAATTCTCTGCTAGCAGGGATGCCACTTTCTTACAATTCAGCCTGTGGGGTTACTGCTCTCGTCTCCCTCCTTCCTTCTCAGCATCTCCTCCAATTCCTCCTCTTGCTGGCCAACAGCTCTCAACTACTCCTTGTGGGACTATCACTCTCCTTGTTGCACTCCTCTGGCTTGATCACTCTGTCCCTACCATTGATCTCTACTTGTAGGGCATTTCCTCTTCTCTAGCATATTCTTCTAGCTTGAATGCTACTCTTCCAACTTGCTCCTTTGGCTTGAATGTCTTACTTCTTTGATCTCCTCTTGTAGGGCAACTAATTCTTATTCCATCCTCATGCATTCCTCTATGTGTACCTCAAGCATCACTTTTGGGACTACCACTCTATCAATCAATTGAAGCAGGACTACCTCTTTGGCACACCTTTGGGCGCTAACATGTCACATGGGGAGTTTTGAACCTTGGTCTCCAATGTGAGAAGCAAGTGGTCCTATCACTTCGCCACAACCCCTTTGACAATGTATAAAATATACATTATTTGCAGAGAATTCACAAATTTAAATATAGAACACAGCTGATAACTGATAATTCAATGCCAATTGTCAAATGTTAAATATAAAACAAAATGGTTTATATTAGTGCAGCCGTACATGAAAATCAGTAAAAAACATCATATTGCTCTTCATCGATAGCATCAACTTCTTCAACTGGTTTGTTGGAATCACAAGCAGCAAGAGTGTCACTCATGCTAGCTGCACAATGCAAGTGACACTGTGTAGCAGCACGTGCCTCTCATCCTTGGTTGAAGCTAAGGAAGGATGAATGTCAGGTTTTTTTTTCAGTTTAAGTTTTTCTTGTCTCCTTTTTGTTCCTAGACAGGTTTTGCCTGGGTTTTCTCAGGGTCTTGCCTTGCTCTTGTGGATTCAACTCACATTCGTCTGAAGATACCTGGGCCAAATCCCTAGGCCTGGGGCATGAATTTGGACAAACCAGGTCAGACTTGGACAGGGATTAGAACCTGGCCTGGGTTTGGTCAGGTTCTTGCAGAACCTGGTAACAGAGCCTAAATCTGAGCATCCTGGTGACTATTCTTGAAAGATGAAACATTGGTTTGGTAAAGCATCTCATCTTTGCTGCCAACTTCTTAATCATAAAGTCGCTCATACTACTTGAATCAACCAACACAACTGCTTTTCTGCCTAATAAAGTAGAAATAAATGATCAGAGATGGTGGCATTATCCTGTTAAGAAAGCTTGGTGAATGCTAGCAAACTTTCCATATATGTTAACTATTTTGGTTCTGAAATTGGTTTTCCATATTTGAGGTATTATTAAAAAAAAATTGCACTTATATTACATACTGTGTGATAAATATGGGATAAATAAAGAAGTACAATATATTACGATCTGTCTGAAAGTATCCATCCAAATGTACTTTATAACAAATTAGCTTGTGTTAAAAGCATACCACAATCAAATGCATTTGTTATTGAGGATGAATTTATGGAATGATTAAAGTCACTAGGTATTAAGGATAAATTCTGGAAAAAATTAATGTCAGTAGTTATTGATGATATTACATTCATCAGTCTGAATGCATCCATCCAAATCACCCATATAACAAAAAAGTTGCTGCTAAAAGTATACCTTGATCAAAGTTGCTAGCAATTGAATTTAGACAACTGATAAACACGCTAGCTATTGAATTTAGAGAACAATCAAAGTCACCTATTATTGAGCATGAATTTAGGGGATATTATGACATACTCACCAAAAGGATGATTGAATAATAAGAAAACTAGGGTATATATATATTTGGAATATTTGAAATTGGATATGTTTAGTCTATGATCTAAGTGTTGATCCTACAAATTGGAGACAATAGGGAGCTCTTAGGGAAAACTCTCAAATGCTAACCCTGAATTTATTAAGTTTATCTACTACAAAGTAAATGAGTTATCTATGAAAGAGAAAAATGAGGTGAGTGAATAAGTGGTGGAAAATGTTAAAAAATTATAACATATAGCTTTTGAATAAAAATAGCTCTAGATGTTGGTTCCTAATCATCGATTTTGTCTTGCATTTGAAACATACAATGTTCTGTTAGTCTCAACATGAGAAAATGTTGTGTCGTACAAGTGTTGATTATTTGCTAATTCATTTTAATGAAATTAAAATGATGACTACATTAATTTTTCTTGAGAGCATTTCAATGGATTGAGTAATAACTAATAACTTTTCTGAAATTGTCACTCATGCTTGCTGTGCAGTATCTGCTAGTTTGAGTGTTACTAAAATTCATATTTTACAGGGTTTCTACTATGATGCCTTTTACAATGATCTTACTTTGAATGAAGAACACTTTGAGAAGATCAAGTCTTGGGCTACAAAAGCTGTGGCGGTAATACTACTCTACCTAGAATGCTTTTCTCATTTATTTTTATAGACAAATTAGAATGCTTCCATTGAATTATTAACCATATATAATGTTATTACTGAGTGAATGGATGTTGGGTAAACATTAATTTGGACCTTGATATGTTAACACTTGACCACTACCACCAAGTGTCTGCATGCTTATTACAAGGTGTCAAAAAGTCCTTTGGGCTAGCTTACATGGTAAAGTGTTTTAATTCCTTTTATAGTAGAGCATGTAGAAATCTGTTTTGATCACTTCCTTCCGCCCTTATCATTTTTTGTAGATCATCAAGGTACCTTGTGCCATCCTTCGCCATCTGCCCCCCTCAACGTCCAGGTTTTCATAACCAGAACTCATATGCCCCTGAACCCTTTATCTGCATTCTCTAAAGGTTCTGTTGGAGTGAAGTTGTTATATTCCTTTCTTAACTAAACAATCAGAAAAGTATCTTATAATTGATCTATGATCTCTGATCCTTTTGCATCAAGTTATGTTCGCCTCAACTGGAGAACATGCATTCAGTCTGTATCAGAAAGGTTAATTTGTTTAGAAATGTCATTATATTTGAAGAAATTCATGATAATTGAGTTGTATAAAGATTTATAAGTTTTCATAGAGCTGTACAATGGCTGTGATATTTGTAGTTATGATACATGAAATGAGTTATTTAAAGTTAAATGGGAACTAGTATTGTTGATGCTGAACTTGTGCACACAGAAATCACTCCAAATCCATAATAAGAATTTGCTCAGAAATCAATGAAGATAAACCAAAGGAATAATAAGATTAATATTGTGTGTTGTCTTAGTCGCTTAATTATAGTAGCAATGAGAAACATTTCTTAAAGGCTAAAAGCATGTAAAGTTAGCCCCTGCAGCAGCAAGCCTAAAAGTAGGAGTCAGATATTTGAATTCTTATTAGATTTGATGTCCATAAGAGGAAATGGTACTCAGAAAATTAAAAACTCAATGTCTACTAAGGAGTCACACAAGCAACTTATAAAATAAAGAATCCAATCTGATCATAAAAATGGACTTGAAAATACCAAGGTAAGTATCTAACCCTTTTTCTTCCTACAAGATGCCTCCTTTTTATTATGTCGCTGAAGTTGCATGAATGTGATATGGGATATGACACATTTCAAAGTTGATAAGTCCTAGGATACTCCTTTTGTAAATGATTTGTAGGTGCTTGAGTGTCCTTTTGACATCAGGAAGTATACTTTTAGACCCACCAACACAAGCATCATATCTAGAAATTTAGGATTACTATTGAAGGACATTATTTTGTAGCTAGCTGATTAATAAGGTAATGCAGAGTTAACATAGGGACATATCATATATTGTAGCTACACATAATGATGAATTAAAGTATACATTGTTTCATGGGTCATTTCTATATCATACAAGAAGTATGCTGATTTTATATGTAACATTTGTTAGAAAGTGCCTACACTTATCTTAACCTGTACCATTATTTACTTTCCTCAGTTCTGTCGGTCATGTAATGTATTTCCTTCATCTGGTCATAAATTTTGTTAATCATACTGCTAATTTGTTGCTTAGGTGCTAGATATATGTTTACGACCCTGATAGCATGAATTGAATGGTAATCCAGTTTCTCATTACATCAGTGCAATCTTTTGTTGTGCCTTGTCTGTATACTATGTTATGAGGTAATTCTGATAACATTTGGTGTAACCTTCTGTGCTTTCAGGAGAAACAACCTTTTGAGCGGATTGAAGTATCAAGGCAGCAGGCGCTTGAAATATTTGCCGAGAATCCTTTTAAGGCAAGTTATCTGTCCATCAGTAAAGCTCAAGATAGCCTAATATTACGTGTTTTTTAGATTGCTAGAATGTTTTATGAATTGTTCTTGTATTGTGGAGATTTATTAATTGGATGGAAGTTATTGGTAATATACTCTATGAAAAGGCATACTGTGTGATGGTATGTTTACTGAACTTCTTTGTGATAGAAAAAGTAACACATTTTTTAGTTTTGACTGGCTAATCTTGTTTGTCAATTATCATGCAGGTTGAAATTATAAATGAATTGCCTGAGGATAAGACTATTACAGTTTATAGATGTGGGCCTTTGATTGACCTTTGTCGTGGTCCGCACATTCCAAACACATCTCATGTTAAGGCCTTTGCTTGTTTAAAGGTGACCATATATGACACAGAAATACAGTTGAAAAATTGTTGTATGGAAATAGCCTGGATTTAACTCATTTACCAATGCTGAAAATGCTATTTTCCATGCTTCCAGTCTTCATCATCTTATTGGAGAGGCAAATCAGATCGTGAAAGCCTGCAAAGGGTTTATGGGATTTCTTATCCAGATTCAAAAAAGCTTAAAGTATGTTAAACTGTCAGAATCTGCTAGAGAAGAAAGTTCAACTAGTGCTTGTGGTAGTAATGCATTTTTGATGGTAGATCTATCTTGGTGTATATATCTTTGGTTTTACTTTTATTATATCTTTTGGAATTGTAGGAATACCTTACCCAGTTAGAAGAAGCTAAGAAAAGAGATCACAGGGTTCTGGGACAAAATCAGGAACTTTTCTTTTTTCATCCACTCAGGTTATTGGAAAATTTCAATTTCTTATGTAGGAACTTAAATTTTCATTAGGCATGTTTATAACTTCCAAATTCTGAAGATCATTGATCCTCCTCCGGTATTTGATACTGTTAACCTTGTATTTGTTTACAGCCCAGGAAGTTGCTTCTTTCTGCCACATGGTGCAAGAATTTACAATAAGTTGATGGATTTTATACGAAAAGAGTATAGGAGAAGGGGTTACACAGAGGTATTTTCTGGTCATGTTCAAGCAGTTTTAATTTTGTATTTAATCTACTCTTAATAAAACTCATACTTGTTACTGTATGTAGGTCATATCCCCTAACATATATAATATTTACTGTATGTAGGTCATATCCCCTAACATATATAATATGCAACTGTGGGAAACATCAGGGCATGCGGCTAATTACAAAGAAAACATGTTTGTATTTGAGGTGAGGGTTACTACCTTTCTGAGCAATATATCAATTTTTATATTGAACTGAAGATATCTGAATGATAAAATAATTATGAACACACACAAAATTATTGCCAAGATAATTGATTTATTAAATAAGAAGCAAACACATTCTTATATAGAACTACAATGAGCTAATAATAGCATAGATATCAATAGACTAATAAAAGCTACTTGAAGGCTTAACTGAAAGTAACTGAAAGCTAAAAAGCTAACTGAAAGCTTTAACTGATCCTAATTGAAAGCTAACTTAAGGCGTAACTAAAAGAATAAAAGAATATACCTAAAGTCTATTCTAATATCTTATTTAACCATTAAACTAAATATAACAATATTATTTTAATACCCTCCCTTAATGGTCAATCTATTAACTACACCAAGCTTATACTGAAATTTTACAATCTTGTTAGGATTCAAAGACTTGGTTAGAATGTCTGCAGTCTAATCGTTAGTGGGACAATACTGCAACATTACTGATCCATCTTCTACAAGTTACCATATGCAATGACAATGAAGCTATACATGCTCGGTATGCTCGTGGAAGATTGGATTCTTGGCAAGCTTTAGCACCCCTTGATTGTCTCTAAACAAGGGTGAAGGCCCTACTTGAGACATTTGCATGTCTAAAAACATCCTTTGAAGCCATATTGCCTCACATGCTGCTTTGACAGTTCCTCGATATTCTGCTTCGGTTGAGGAAAGAGCTATTTCTTGTTGCTTCTTACTGGTCCATCTGGCTGCACTCGTGCCAAGATTGAAAACATACCCAAAAGTGGACTTTCTATCATCAACTGAACCTGTCCAATCTGAATCTGTGAACCCAACCAACCTAGGATCTTTGATTCTGCTATACAAAATGCCAAAGTCAAGTGTCCCTTTCACATATCTCAGTACCCACTTCAACCCAATGTTTTGCCTTTGGGGCTGTCATAAAACGGGAAATGTAACTCACAACATAACTCAAATCAGGTCTAGTGGCTGTAAGATAGATAAAGCTGCCCACTAGTTGCCTGAAAGCTGACTCATCGATCACCTTTGAGTCTGTGTTGGCTGAAAGCTTCAGCCCTTTTTCCATGGGTGTAGACGCGATTTTGCAATCTGTCATTCTGAACTTGTCTAGCAAACTCCTAACATATTTAGATCGTGAAATTAAAATACCACCACCTGTTTGCCAAACCTCTACACCCATACAATAATGTAGGAGGCCTAAGTCTATCATGTCAAAAGTGTGACACAAATTACATTTGATTTGCTCAATCAAATGCTCCTCACTACCTGTAATGATATCATCCACATATATGACAAGAAGGATGATGTTATTGCCTATTCTCTTGACATATAGATTTAGATCTGAAGGACTACGTTGGAATCCCTGTTGCCCCAAATACCTGTCAATCTTGATGTACCATGCCCTGGGTGCCTGCTTCAAGCCATAAAGGGCTTTTGTCAGTCTGCAAAACTGATGCTCCTTTCCTGTAACCTGGAAACCCTGAAGCTATGTCATGTACACTTCTTCCTCTAAGTCACCATTGAGGAAGGCACTCTTGACGTCCATTTGATGGACTTTCCAACCAAACTGTGTTGCCATGGCTAGAACTAACCGAATGGTGCTCATCTTTGTTGTAGGAGCAAAGGTCCCATCATAATCAATACCCACTCTCTGCGAGAACCCTTTAGCTACCAATCGTGCTTTGTACTTGTCAAGTGTACCCCCAAGTAGTTCATCATCCCGAACATCACCAATGAGTTTTTCCCACCACTTAGGTCTCATTGTTGAACCTTGTCTATCCAAATCAGCAAAAGCATCATGTTGTGGACCATTTGGTATTATATCATCTAGATGCTCTTCTAGGTTCTCTTGAAGAAGATCATTTGGTACTGCTAGTGGTATGTGCCTAGGGGATTCCACATGTTTGGAATCATCAGTGTCCCCCTTTTAGGTGTAATTGATGGAAGATGAACACCTAAGTCCTTAGCCTTCAAAGTCTGATCCGTAGTACTCTCAATGTTAGAAGAGACCTGAAAAGGCCCAACTTCTTCATCAATCACCACATCCCTGCTGAATGTCAAGCGGCAAGTGTGCACATCAATTAGCCGATAGGCTTTATGATTATCACTATACCATAGAACCAAAAATCTTTAGATGAGTCACCTTTGGTTTCCTCCTAGTCCATGCTTCCTTTGGGGTCTTCTCTTTCACTGCCTATGTTGAAGACTTGTTGAGAAGATAAACAACAGTATAAACTGTCTCCACCCAAAACCTCTTGAGAACATTCCTATTCTCAATCATACATCAGGCCATCTCTGTAATAGTTCGATTCCATCTCTCAACAACTCCATTCTATTGTGGAGTGTAAGGTGTAGTGTACTATCTTTTGATACCATGTTTAGCACAAATGTCTGTGAATTTGTGTGAGCAGAATTCAACCCCATTATTAGACCTAAGAGTGATCATAGAACAACCATACTCTTTTTCCACTAATAATTTGAACTTCTGAAATTGTGTAAACACCTCTGATTTTGCTTTTGTCCACATACATCTGTATGAACCAGCTGAAGGACCTTGTGAGCTCTCCAAGCCCGTCCTTTTGAGAACGGAGATCTATGTTGCTTCCCTGCCTAGCATGCTTTGCAAACACCCTGAATTTGCTGCTGGATGTCTGGTAAACCATCCATGCTCTCGAGCCAGCTGAGAGAGATAGGATAGGTTGAGATGCCCATAATGCCGATGCCATAGAGTATCGATCGTAGATGAACTCTTGGCTGCCAATGCATGCTCCTGAACCTCTCCAGTGTCAACTAGCCGATACAAACCATGGTCTTCAATACCAATTGCTATAGTTTGCTTCGACTTCTTGTCAACTATGTGACACTTGTGTGTGCTGAAGATGACGTCCAACTTAGGACAATGGTGCATAATCTGACTTACTGAGAGCAAATTGAGCTCCATTCTTGGTACACAGTATACATTGAGGAAAATAAATTTTTTTCCTCTTGATGGGAATTGGATATTACCTTTACCAACCACTATATAATCCTCATCGCCAACAAAGATCATTGAATCTGAACAAGCCGCATAGTCAGTGAACCAATCCTTCTTGTGAGTGAAATGTTTGAATGCTCTAGAATCAATGTACCAAGCCGAGGACTTGGCGTGATCTATTGATTGTTTGGCCATAAATGCAAAGAAGGCAATTTGCTTAGAATGTCTTGCGACATGGGCCTATGGTTGAGACCCTCCCTGGTTGGATTGCTAATCAACCAACCTCTTTCTGCAGTGTTTCTTCATGTGACCAAATTTGCCACAATAGTGACATGCCATAGTCTTCAGATTCTTTGAAGAATCATGAGAACTTCCTTGACCTTTCTTCTGAGGCCACTTGCCTTTGCCCTTGCCCTTGCCCTTGGCAACGAAGGCCTGTTCAACTATGGGTGTATCACTATTGCTACCAAATTGTTGCTTCCATCTATCTTGTTGCACAAGTCATCAAACTTCATGTCTATTGTTGTAGAAGTGATATTAAGAGTCTCAATAAAGTGCTCATATGAGCGTGGTAAACTCTTCAGTGTGATAAACACAATGTCTTCTTTTTCCATCTTGCGACCTATTGCTTCTAGCTGATTGCGAATGTCTTTGATCTTCATCAAGCGATCTTGCAAAGACATCTTCTCATCCATCATGATTGAGAATAACATATTCTTCGGAAGAAGGCTCTACCCTTGTCTGATGTCTCATGTAGATCTTGTAGGTGCTTCCAAATCTCAAATAAGGTCTTGCTTGAAGGAACCTTTGGAAGCATCTCATCTGTGACAGATAACTTGAGAAGCATAACCACCTCTCGATTACATCCATCAAATTTGTCTTGGTCCTTTCCTGCAACTGTGGGACGTGTGTTTGTACCAAGGACAATCTGATCAAGGCACCTATATTCGAAGATGGTGAGCATTCGCTGTTTCCAAGTGTTGTAATTTTTGCCATTAAACCTCTGACTGCCTTCCAACATGATGTTGGGTAATGAAGCCATTCCTCCTGTAATTTGAAGTCACAAAAACGATGAAACCCTAAGTCTGAAAAATAAAATCTGAACCCTAGTTTGTACAAAAGAGGCGGAAAACCATGATTTTTGTCTCCAAAAAGTCAGAGAAAAGATTGAAAAATAACTGCTCACACTGATGCAAAACCCACATCATGATTTTGATAGAAAAATCTTCAATTTTTTTTCCGAAACCCTTAGTGCCAATTTTTTTTTTTCAAACCATAGGTGCTGAATTTTTGAATGCAGAAAACCCTAGCTGACACAGAAAACCCTAGCTGTTGCTAGAAATGTCTAAAAAGTAAAACCCCTAGCTGCAGGTCTGGAATCACCAAAAAATGTGCAGAAACCCTAGCTTTTTCAAAAAAACTCCGAAACCCTAGTTTTGTACAGTAAAAAACCCTTGACACTCAGAAAACAAACTGGCTGTCACGATTTTGCAGAAAATTGCCCAAAAAAAAGGTCTGCAGAAAAAATCAAGCTAGAAATGTTGCGATTTTTCTGAAAAAACCACTTCGTATTTTAGAAAAATTTGTCAAAAAAATCTGCACAAGTAATACCCACGAAGTTTTTGTAAGAAAAAAAAATGGTCAAAAAATCTTTTTACAAAATTTGTAGAGTCACCCTTGGCACAATTTCTTGTGTCTTGCGTTGAATTCATCACTTCACCGTCCGTAGAATTCATGCGCTGACCGATCCCGAAACCCAAACTCTTATACCATAAAATAATTATGAACACACACTGAATTATTGCCAAGATAATTGATTTATTAAATAAGAAGCAAACACATTCTTATATAGAACTACAATGAGCTAATAATAGCAAAGATGTTAATCGACTAATAAAAGCTAACTAAAGGCTTAACTGAAAGCTAAAAAGCTAACTGAAAGCTTTAACTGATCCTAACTCAAAGCTAACTTAAAGTGTAACTAAAAGAATAAAAGAATATACCTAAAGTCTATTCTAATATCTTATTTGACCTTTAAACTAAATATAACAATATTATTTTAATAAATGAAAGGTTTTCTAGTCCTATGTGTGTTTATGATGTAATTTAACATTTTGCTCTGGGTTTTACTTGCAGATATTTAAGTTTTTTGGTCTGTCCTTTTAAATTTATTGATACTGTTGTTGAATAATCAGATTGAGAAACAGGAGTTTGGACTTAAGCCCATGAATTGCCCAGGGCACTGCTTGATGTTCGACAACAGAGTTCGATCCTATAGAGGTAATCAACTCTTCTTCAGTTCATGGATTCTAGGGGACTTCCTTCGCTCAGACCTTTCTTCTTTGGATCTTGAAATGTTGATGCTTTGTGCAGTTGATAAATGTTAACAAACCTGTTAGTGGATAATTTATCCTTGATGTCATTGCTAAACTTTTAGAGACCCTGTAACTCACTAATGTGGTATGCCAACCATCTGACAACTCCCATTTATTCCCAATTTGAGGATAAAATGCCCTGAGGGTGTAGATATCAACAAATGACTGAAGGCCAACTTGAAGGTTCTTTCCAAAAGGGTGAATATCAAAAAGTGCCTTAAAATAAAAATGTGCTCAAAGGTACTTTCCAAAAAGGGTGAATATTAACAAGCGTTTGAACTTGAAGGCCCCTGAAATGCACATGTCAACGGCCCTTCTGGAGGGGTTAAATCAAAGTACCGAAAAATGCAATAAAGCTGGGCTTACAACCCATTTCAAATGGGATAAAATTGACCAACTGCTTGAAAATGACAGACTTTTTCCAAGTGTTGAATATCAATTGGGCCCTCCCTTCCCAAAAGGGCTATATATTCTGAAAGGCCCTTCTCAAAAGTAGTAAATATCAACAAGTGCCTGAAGGCTGACCTAAAGGATCTTCTCAAAAGTGATTAGTGTAGGTTCCTGTTGGTTGACCACATGGTCCTTCCCAAATGGCTATAAATAGGTTTTTCTACACAACAAATGTGGAAGAACGTTACTGCAAAAGTACAGTGGAGTATATGTTCACAGTATGGCATCAATTAAGTATTTAAAGCATGTGAAGCAGCTATATACTTGTGTTGAAAGGCAACTGTAATTTCTGATGTAAGAGAGAAAGCAATAAAAGCACATTAATATGCCCTGCTGAGGTCACTAATATGTGAATTGACATCACAGGTCAGTTCATTTAATAGTATTTAATAGTATTGGATGTTGTTTATTAGGGATGATGTGGCAATAGCAGGCTTGGTCAGCTGTAGAATTGTAATAAATGTGGGCATAATTCCCAAATGGACAAGAATAGAGAAAATATAATGTTTATTCCCAGTAAATATGAAAGTACATTCTAAATGCTGTAATGATGCTGTAAAGAGGTATGAATCCATCTGGCGATGATGCCGTGGGATTTTTATGTTTCAATATTATATCTTCTTTCACATTTCTAGTCTTGAGCATTACTCAAGGGTTTTGAATTTGTTTAGGAATGTTTAATGTGTTAGTTTTAGGATCAGAAATGAAAACAATCAGAAAATGCAACACATAAGACAATGAACACCACAAGATACCCTGGGAAAACCCTCCTACTTGAGGGAGAAAAACCCAGCAAATATATCGCTTATATATTCAAGGAATAATAGCAGAAATCTGCTTACAACTCAGGCACATCACAATGCCGAATTTGATACAATGAATAATAGCACCTCTCCTAGATGCAAAGATACAACATGAATATGTTTCTCCTTGAGATCAATCTGCTGTAACAATTCTCTTTACAATGAGGCCAATCACAAGGCCAATAATCAACACCACACATGATGCACACACAGATGTAAATCGCACTCCTTGAAAGACACGAACTGCTGTAGGAGAAAATTCGCACTTGCAGATGGGAATGGACGAACTTGACTTAATCATTTGATGGAATGAAATGGTCTCATATATATACAATGTGAAAGAGAGGTCACACCTCTTCATGAACAAGGTCAGCCACAAATGAAATGAATTTACAAATGAATGGTGCGAATTACAAGGAGAGTCGGCCCAAATGAATTATAACATGTTGCCAAGTGAAGCGCCTCTTCACTTTAATAAATGCAATAAATAAATAGCCGTTAGGCTATATGAAATTTATTGTTCAACAAGCAAGGCGGAAGTATGTAGCCCGAAGCTACAACATCAACATAATGCAAATATCAAATAGGTTTAGAAGCTTGGAAATGAAGATAGAATGACAAACATTTGCTTTCAGAAGTTGCTTGTTGTACCATGCATGCTCAATTGGGTTTTGATTGAACTTGTTCTAGAGAATTTCTTCCTTGTAGTTTGACATCTTAAAAAGAAAGAAAGAAATTATATTAAAGTCCTCAAATAATATAGTTAGGTCAACGAGACTTGAGAATGTAACCATTTACAAATTACGAGAATTGGTGTAAGAGTACCCACAAAAATACAAAAGCAAAACCAAATTAAAGCAAAGAGAGGGTAAACAAAATAGTCTGAACCCCCAAATTGTAACATCTTTCTACAATTAATTTAGGGAAACGCCATCCCTCTCCTCTTCTCCCAATCCGTGATGATGCATGTAATTGAGTGAGATTAAGATTTGTCGCCAAGAATGGAAAATAACATTTAATGAAAGTTGGGCTAGAATAATCAATGAGCTCATTGACTATTGCATAATTACTTATGCAAGAAGTGATAATGGCCATCAATGTATTGCTAGGTCAAATGGGGTTTCACAAGACCATCCTAGGAGGAATGTACTCCTAAAACCTCACCTAACATCCATGGCCAAGGATTGCATGATAGAAGAGAAGAAGCTAGGAATGGGGACTTGCCCTGGTGATTCTAACTATTGGTTAGTGGGATATTTATTGATGCTAAAACCATGTAGACCTATAGCACCTAGAATGAAGAAGTTTAGGTGTCATGGTGGTGGTACACAAGGATGAATGTTTTGTCATGCTTTGCCTCTCTTTGTATGTGAGTTGTTACCATTCAAAGGGTGATTGGTGCCCATGACTAGTGTGATGATGTAATGGAAGGAGATAATCACCATAATAGTGCTAGGGTTCTTGTTTAACTTCCCAAAACTAAAAGTTAACCTTTCAAACGAAGAAGATCGAACATTGTTGATTAGGGTAGCTGAAGGAGGTGGATGGAAAGAAAAAAGAAGGAAAGAAAGAAATCATATTTATGTCCATGAATGTTTAAAAGTAGGTCAATGCGGCTCTAGAGTACAATAGATTACAATAGAAGGTTCTAGGAAGAGAAACCTAGAGATGCCCACAAAGGGGAAGAACCAAAACAAAAATACAATATTGCTAGGGACCACCAACACATGTGGTCAAAAAACCAATACAAATAATGGGGGGGAACAAGAACCCCAAAGAGCATAAGTACTGGAGAGATAGGAAACTCTCATTAAGTATCATAATTGGGGCTTGAAATGGGGGAATCATTAGTGTCATTATTGATCATTGTGAAAGGACTTGTACAAGATTTGATAGTGCTCATTTAGGAGTGCTTAAGAGGAAGCAAGGCATTCCCTCTAGAATAACACCTAACACCCAAGGTCAAAGTAACTTTTGCAAGAATGAAGAAGCTTGTAATATGTGTCTACTTCTAGGATTGGGGGAAGCCAAACAGTAGATCAATGTCGTCAAGGAGTTAAATTGTGCTAATGAGATGAAGTAGAACATGTTGCTAAGGAGGAATGTGTTGGGGCAGAAATTGTGAGAAATGTCTTCTCACAACTCTATATGCATCTTTATGTGAAGTGTGGTATCCAAGGGCCATTTAGAGCCGTTGGTCTCTTGGATAGGTTGGGAGGAGGTGGTCAGCTTGTGGGCTCTAAGATCCCTAGAGATCCCTTGCAAGGATCTACATCGAAGGGTGATGACCTCTTGTAGATAAAGGGCCAAGCATTGTTGGTTTGGATATCTAAAGAAAGTAGAGAGAGTATTGCCTCAGTCCTTGTAGAGGTGGCAATATATCCCTTGAATCTAATAGTAAATAGGGCATCTAAAGATGAATTACTGCTCAATCACCACCTCTTGCAGGGAGCAAAGATGACAAATCTGGTCCTAGTGAAGAATATGGAGATTTGTCTCAACTCGTACTTTGTGGGAACAATTCCTTAGTTGGCCAGTGGGAAACTTGAAGCCATGTGACCAATGATGTTGGAGATGGTGAGGATGTCATAAGATACCATCTTCCACTTGTAATAAATGCTTAGTGTAACAAACAAGCTTTGGGTTGGGTTGCATAGGAGGGGAGGTGCATGTGACCTGGTGTCCTCCTTGGCAGCTCTAATGATGGTTTCCTTTGAAGGAAGGAGCCAAGTAGGGATGTCAAAGGAGTACATGAAAGGAGGTAACCCATCAACTGAAATGCTAACAAAAAGAAGCAACCTAATCTTTGAATACCAATTGTGCTTGTGTTTGATGAGGATAGCAAAATAGTGGTGACAAGTGAAGCTTTTCTTGTATGAAAAGCAAAGTGTTAATTATGAATATCTCTCATGACTATAAGTTGAGGTCCATGGATCTGAGTTTGTGGCTCTAGAAAGTAAGCTTGAAGATAGTCTCAAGGCATAGTGGTTGGGTGGCAGATTTAGCTTGGACATTGCATTGAGGAATTGTTTACTTGCACTAGGTTATGTGTTGTGGCATGAGAGTTTGGTCAATCTCTAAAGAAACAATGATACTTTCCTCAAATCTTATGATAGATGGGACACCTGAATATAAAGTATTCCTTGGTCTCCATCTTGTGGAGAGATCTTAGGCAACTTTTCCTCTTAGTACACAAAATATGGTGATCCATTTAAATGACAATTTATCAAAGCACATCCTTAGCTGGTCAATTGGGATTCTTAAGTTATTCAACATAAGTTACTAGGGTAAGGCAATTTTCTTTGGGACTTGGGACTTGGTAAGCCTTGGGTATGTCCTTATAGATAATAATATAAACTATAAAAATATAGACAATATAAATGAAATCAATCATAATATTAAATCTATATGTATATGATAAGCTAAAAAAAATAAAACACAACAAATTGATATTAATTCAAAATGTCAAATAAATCATGGTATATAGGTGTTTATTATCTATTCAAAATAGGAAAATTGGTTTATATCACAAAAGGTTTGATCTTGTGTTTGTGATTGAGAAGAACAAAATTTGGATATAATTTGCTAGAGAATAAAATTTGGTAAAATTTGTGATTGCATATCAACAATAGGAATATGCAAATTTCTAAATAATTTTACATTTCTAAGTAAAATGAAATGAAACGCATTTTAATAAATATATTTCTTTAAACAACTTTGAAATGTATGCTATTATTTATAGGTTAATAGGAATCCATGTGCAGGTAGTCCTTTGGCTTGGAAACCATGACTATGGGGCATCACTTCCGTCAATTTCACCCAAGACTTGCATATGGCCTTGTCTGTTGGAGCCCACAACACCCAGAATTGGGTGTGGTAGTTGATTCAATTTAACATTCTACATTTGTAAATGTTAAGCATGTAACACATCTCTTAGGGATTTGAATATGAGTCTACATATTAAAAGTTCCAATGATTTTACCACTTGAGGTCTTCTCATTTGACAACTTTGAAATGTAAGGCATTAATAATGTCTTTGATCACATATTATATTTAAAAATAGACCTAGTACATTTGTAAATTTTAAGCATGTAACACTTCTCCTAGGGTTTTGTCTCCATTATAAAAGCTGCAATGATTTTACTAATTGAGGTCTTCCCATTTGACAACTTTGAAATTGAAGTCATTAATAATATCTTAGATCACATGTTATTTAAAAAAATAAACCCTATACATTTGAAATGTATATTATTGTATTGGGGATGGATTTTAACATAGTTTAGGAACATAATATATAAATATATATTTACTGTATTATGTTTGTCTTAATTCACAATATCTTTTGAAAAAATAAAGTCTAATATATTAAACTTTTACCTATACATAATAATTAATACCTTATAGCCAGGACATGCAACTATGCATAAGTATTGATAATTAATACCATATAGTCTAAACATGATACAAGAGATGGCAATCGAAATTTGGGAGCTCATTTGTGCTTGGGTTGATCCAATCCTCAAGGTGAATAGGGGGATGATCTTGCAGGTTAATTAGTAATGCAACAAGATCATAGAATGCATTAAGGAAAGCAAAGATGCAAAACAAAATAAAGTTGAATGTGGAAGGCTTGTGGCAAATATTCCACTTCTATTCAAGAATGAACACGATGAATTGACAAAGGTAAAATGAGATTCTGTTATGCTTCTTCAACTTTACAGATTGTACTAAGAAGGCATTTATACAAGTAGGTCAGCAGCTATTCTCCATAGATATATTGACAAGTGTCACTTACTTATGGGGCACTGACTATGTGGATGCTAGTTGTATTGTATAAACATGTGGCATGGATGCCACCATGTGTCAGATGCGTATGGTGCAAGTTGTATGATCATGTTCTGTAGTGCAGAGGCTGCTAGGTGGTGGGCATGTGTGGAAGCATATCATGTGGATGAGAATGTTCCATGTATCAAATATGTATGGTCTGACTAGACATCGGCATGTGCAAGACCACAATATTTAATGTCCCAAATATAGAAGCTTTGTAGTTTCTGATTTTTTTATTGTATTTTCTGATTTCTGGAATTAAAATGCAAACAGAAACAGCAACTGGAGACTAATTTGCAATGCTGGTTATAGACAGTAAAAAACTGAAAATTCTTGTGACAATGAATAGCCAATATGAAATATTGAAATCAGAAAACTTTGGAGTAGGATCAGTTAGGAAAATGCTGATATAAATAATTTACAGTAGTGCACAACATCAAGTGAACCCAGATCTGATAATTGATTTAGTACAATGCTGATTTCCAGAATTACAATCATATAAGTCTACTATAATAATGTAAATATGATGACTTAGCTGGTCATGCGCTGAGATATGCCAAAGGAAGAGGAAATTGCTGATGTATGGCCTGAACAACTGTGACAGCTGTAATAGATTTGTCCTTACACCTCTGTACGGACTGCCAAAGATATCAAAACCTCCACCAAGTAGTGCGGCATCTCCCAGGTGGAGGCACTTAACAGAAATGGTGCGATCAGCTATTATGATGCCCAGTGATGATGCGGCCAGCAGTTGTGTATATGGTGGACTGTCCCAGCTGTTGGTGCACTCCCTATATGCAGTTTGCAGCCTCAAAACTGTATAATTCTGCCCCAAAATGATGCAAATTACTCCAGCAGACAGCACCCAAACCAATCCCAATCCTTGCAATTATTGTTGGTGATCAGCCCTAAGGAGACTGTGCAACACTGAATTTCGCCCTGGTAAAGTTGGCAGTGACCCATCCCTTCAAGGTAGCATTCCAAATTAATGTCAATCAGCCCAAACTCTGAAAAGATGGTGACCTTGGATTGCTTGCAAATATCAATTTGCCCAAACCTGCAAGAGGGAAGTTCAAGAGGGTTTTCGTCCTCCTAAATATCAAAAAAGAGCCAAGGGGTTTTGTCTTTGGATGCAAATTCGACACCAAATCCACAATGAAAATGCCAAATGAAATCTTGATGATGAAATGAAGCTAGGTGTCCCCTTGATATACCTTTCTAAATCAGGTCCTAGGATTGAAATTTCCCTCCAACTATTTAAAAGTACATTTTTATTTTAAGTATTTAAAAATACTTATTATTTTAATACTAGTATCTAAAAACACTTTATTTTAATTATAAGAACATTAATGTTCATTTCTCTTGCACAATCCTTTATCCTACAGGAAATAGGAATAGGCTAGAAGTCTTTTTCAAGATGTTAGTTCAATAAAGGGGACATGATACAATATTTGCATGAGTAGTAATGCATGGTGGCCTGTAAGAATTGCAGGTGGACAATGTTGCACGATTGAGTGAAGCTAATTGTGTTAATGATGTTGAAGAGGATGTGTGAGGTTGCGCTTGGATCATTCGCCCCCTCCTCCCCACTCCACCCCCCGCCCCTTGAGGACTGATGGGTACCTATTGTGTTGATAGTGCAATGAGGAAATTGCATGCATAGTTGCTGAAGAGTTTACCACTTAGCTTGTTATGCATGCTGCCTGGTCTTGGCTATTCAAAATAATTGATGATTGTTGTGTTGAGTATGGGGGGTAGTGGTGTTGATAATGTCATTCTTGGTGGCTGGTTGTGAATGAATCAGGTCCAATTTTGTGGATTGTGGACTAGTGTGAGCTCTAGTAGAAGGGGAAAATATTGCTTAAGGAATTCCATGTTGAATATCGGGTGTAGTCCCAAGTATTGTGGAAGGTCAAGAAAGAAGGTGCTTTCACTAGTTGTGAGGAGAATGGTGTAAAGACTATAGTGCAAAGGCTTCATCTTTTGGCGTGACCCCTTGAAGTGTTCCTTTTGAAGACTCAACCAGACTATCATCTACTTGAAAAGTTTGGGGTGTGTGGTGAGTGTTAGTGGTGATCTTTGTATTTTTGTTGTTGGCATGTAAGTATTTGTTGAACTTGTTAGTGTGCATCTTGGTTGCATTGCAAAAACTTTTGTTTCTTGTTGGTTTGTTCTTGTGCGCACATCTTTGAGGTGGAAGGTGTGTAGTAGGAAATGTTGAGGGTGATGTAGTTTGGAACTAAAGACATGTTTGGAAAGGACTATGTCTTGCAGAATAGTGAAGAGGTTTGTTGTAGGCATGTTGGATGTAGTCGATGTTGTTATCTCGAGTGCATGGATGGGCACTATTGTAAATGTGTAGATGCTGCACAAGATTGTGGTTGACCATGAAAAGTTGTAGACCAATCTAGTTGTGTCTCTAACATGCTACATAAAGTTTGCTAGAAATGATTGACAAATTGTGGGTCGTGGTTAGAAACAATGGATGTTGGTAAGTTGAAGTGGACCCAAATATTGGTGAAGAAAAGATGCTAATACCATGGTGATGCTTTACTTGCATGCCACTATGATGGTCATCTTGGAAAATTTGTAACCACAACAAACATCAAGTCATTTTAATGCTTAGTTGTAGGCATAGTTCAAATGATTAGACTCAACAAACAAATTTTTTTTGACTCGACAAAAGCTCAACAACTTAAAACATAAATATTAAGATTTTTCCCTTTTAGATTTAGTTTTTTCTAGCTATTGAACCCTTGCAATTGAAAATCATGAATGTAAAAGCCCTAAATAGCTTGCAAATTGTGACTTGAAATGAAATTCATTTATGAGAATGTCTACAACTCGTTTGGATGCAAACCTTGTTTTTTTGATGCCCTCCCAACACAATTGGTTTCTTTATTTGACACTTTGCAATGATTGGTAATTGGAAATTGTGACGAGAATTGTGTTTTGGGGTTTCCTTCATAGTCCTTAATAGTCCAAGTTATTTCATTTTGTACTTCAATCTACAAACTTGCATCATGATGATTCTACTTGTTTAGTACTTGAAATTACTTGTGGCAAGTTTGAAACCAAATCATGAAAAATTGTGTTCTTAGACCTACAATTTATCATTGAAGGAACTCAGCCTCAATTTTTTCTTGTACTCTCCCACTTGTTGAGTATGCTAATTATGGTTGTAGGTAACCCCTTGGGGAAATCCATGCTGATGGGCTCCCAAGGTTGTGTTGGGACAAAGAGACACTCAAACTCATCAAAACTCGTTTTCTTAGACCCACAAGTTATTATTCAAGTAACTTGGCCCCAATTTTTTTTCTTGTTTTCTCCTACTTGCAAATTATGCTTATTATGGTTGTAGGTAATCCCTTGGGGAAATCCATGCTGATTGGCTTCCATGGTCGTGTTGGTATGAAAAGAGGGGTGTAAAGTCCAAGCTTCCTGTTTGCAAGAATGGCGATGCTACAATGCAATACTTGATATGGTGCTCAATGCTTGTGCACCTGGTAGTGTTGAACTGTTCAACTATTTTGACATAATGTGCCTCCCAGATGAGTCTCTAACATGGTGAGTTGTTTGGAACATAGAGATGTCCAAGCTTGTTGGATGTGTACAACTCACCAACTTGTTTGTCTTGCAAGAGCTTGACATAGGTTTGTGCAATATTTGCATCTATAGGGTAGAGTGACTCTAAGAGAAGGCGCGATTGTGTGAGTCCAACATTGTGATGAGTGTTTGAATGGCTAGTTATTTGAGGTAGTCAATTTTTTCCTTATGTTTGATGACGAGAAGGAACAATTGTAAATATGTCATCTACTTAATGTGGTGCATGTTATCCAATTTGCTTTGAGTTTGCTTGCCTTGAAGGTAGTGCCACCATTGCTTGATTGCTTGCATGATCAACTCCTTTTTTGTAGGTGGAGTAGTGTTGAACTATGTTGGTAAGAGTTTATGTATGATACGGGATCGAATATCCATGTTGTGCAAGTACAATCAAGCCCATAATCAAATGCATTGACAGGGATTTCAAAGGGTTGTACAATGTTTGGCATTGTGAGAATAGGTGTTGCTTAAGCTCCTCAAAAGCATGCTATTATGCAGTGTTAGTTTTAGGATCAGAAATGAAAGCAATCAGAAAATGCAATACATAAGATAATGAACACAACAAGATACCTTGGGAAAACCCTCCTACTTGAGGGAAAAAAAACCCAGCAACAATATATCTCTTATATATTGAATAATGAAGCCAACTTGCTTTTACAATGAGGCCAAATACAAGACCCAAATATTAACACCACACTTGGTGCAATGCAATGTAATATCGAACTTCTAGAGGATGAAACACTCGACCCCTTGAAGAACAACTTGCTCTGCTCTTTGATAAATTCACACTTCACACGCTAGAATCATAATGAAATGAATGATCTCCAATGAACAACTCGTAGCTCTAATATATACAAGATGAAGGGAAGATCGCGTCCTTTCATGAAATAAAGTCGGCCATAAATGAAGAGTTGTGTCTCAATTAAAGGTGGCAAATAAGATGAGGTCGGCCTCATTAAAATATTATTTATTATACAAGTGAAGCGCCTCTTCACTTAGTTGATAATAAAAGGAGATATATAAATTACATTGCCAATAAATCGTTTCTATTAAATGCATAGCCAATACCTATATGGATTTAATATAATCGCTGTCTGGAAGTCTGGAGCCCACAGCTGAACATCAACACTCCCTCTCAGCTAGGGAGGAATACTTGTAGTTATCCAATGTTATGGAGTCTCTCAACTTGACATCCACTATGGCTACACCCATATGTGGAAAGAGCTTATCACGGATTCACTCAATCGTGATATCAACCATCATGGCTACTCCCATGTATGGTAAAGCATATGTGCACAAGTGCCCATCACGGAATCACTTAACGTGATGTCGTCATCTCATCATGCCGTTCACCATAGATACTCCCAGAGGGTGAATAAACACAAGTACAAGAAAACCATCACGAACTCTCTCACGTGATTTTGTCATGGAGTCACTCAACATGACATCCACCATGGCTACTCCCAGAGGGTGGAAACAAGGGCTTTCACCTCAAATTTCTCTCTCACAGAGAAAGATGTATGAACAAGGGCTTACACCTCAAATTTCTCTAATAGAGAAAAAAGCATTAGAGCAAATCACATAAGATCACTAAAGCTGAGTCTCCCTCTCAGCTAGGGCTTCATTCCCCACAATACCAAGCTTGTCTTAGAAGTACACAAACTTTACTCTGGAGAGAGGCTTGGTGAGAATGTTTGTCGTCTGCTCATCAGTGCTAATATACTTAAACTGTATTGCTTTCCTCAATACCATATCTCCGATATAGTGGTATTTGATCTCAACATGTTTGGTTCTGTCATGAAACACTGGATTGACAGATTGCTTCACAGAGCTTTGATTATCACAATGGATGACAGACGGCTCCAATGATTGTCCAAACAATCCTGCAAGGAGCTTCCAAAGCCACACTACTTCTTGAGCTGTCACACATGCTGCAATGAACTCGGCCTCTGCGGTGCTCAGTGCCACTGAAGACTGTTTCCTGCTACACCAGGAGATCATTGCAGACCCCAAATTGAAACAATATCCAGAGGTACTCTTCCGATCAGCAACACGCCCTGCCCAATCAGAATTAGTATAACCATGTAGCTTCACGTCCACACCAGAAGAATATCTCAAGCCATACCCAACTGTGCCACACAAGTATCTCAGGATATGTTTTGCTGCAACTAGTTGTATTTGCCTTGGTTCACACATGATCTGACTAAGTGCACTCACTGTAGAGCAAATATCTGGTCTAGTATTGACTGGATACATCAACAATCCAATCAACTGCCTATACATAGAAGGATCCACCAGATTTGAACTAGATGTAGACTTACTCAAACTTCTTCAAATTGGTTTCCATCGGTGGAGATATGGATTTGCAATCCATCATACCAAATCTCTTCAAGATGTCTATAGTATACTTTCCTTGACTTAGAATGATCTCATTAGGCCTTTGCCATACTTCTAATCCAAGGAAGTAATGCATATATCTAAGATCCTTTATCTCAAATTCAGAAGCTAACTCCTTCCTACATTTGATAATGAGATATTCTGCTCCAGTAAGAAATAGATCATCAACATAAAGAACCAAGATTAAAGCCTCTCCATCAACTATCTTGAAGTAGAGATTTGAATCAGCATCATTCTTGATAATGGATTGATATTCTTTAGCCATAGCATCTCTCCATACTTGCCAACTTGACGCTTTTTCAACACTGGAAGGCTCAGATTCAATGATATGACTCATCAATGCAACATAGCTCAAAAACTGCTGTGGTTTTTTGCTTTCTCTGAAAGTGCCTCTAGGAGTTGCAAACCTTTCTGCCTCCTGCATTGTTTGCCTAGCCCATAGAGGTCTTCTATGACAATATCTCTTGGCCCATCAGTTGGTTCTAAAGGCTCAACTGGATCACCATCCTCGTCTGGTTTGGTAGACTCCCTCTGAATCTCAGGAGTACTTGCATCAACCTTCTGACCTCCTCGTCCAAGGTTGCCTGCAACGCTTGCCTTAGAGAAATGGTTTCCAGCGCACCTCTCTGTAGAGATTCAGGTTTGTCCTTTTCGACCTCATTCCAGATCGCTCTATTTTGAATAGGTTTGCGAAGCTACCAATATCAAATCCAGGTGACTGTCTTGTGCAATTTTGATCTTAGCAGTTGAAGAGGTATTACAACCTTCACTTCTTCTCAGTGAGACACAAAACTCCCTCTGAATGTTAATTCCTCCTCTTCGATGAACTGTTTGCAGAGACAACCTGAATAGATTCTTCCTCTTCGAGAAATGTCTTCATCCACCAACTCAGTCCTATGGCTGCAAGCTACGACTCCATGCAATCTCTCATCACCCTCTTGCTCCTTGGTCCGTCCTGGAAGCATTTAGAGAGAGATTACTAATAGTTTATAGAACTATCTTGAAGAGAAATACCAATGCAAGATTCACTATTTCAATGTTATTGCATGAATTAATAACTATATAAAATTCATGAACATTATGCATGGAATACTTATCTTTTCATGTAGAGCTGAAATTCCTGGTAATCAACTTGGCCACCCCTAGTATACATGTGCACATTGAGAGGTGGCGATTACATCCGCTGTCCAGGCAGGGCCATAGGCTTTGGCTGACGCCAACAGGGAGATGACTTCATAATTCCAGCGATCACAAATCCGTGTCAACTCCACCATCATTCGGCGCTGCCAATCACCGCCACAGCAAGGAGACCCATTCTCAGAGACTCAACAGGATCTAACAGTGATCCAGGATGCACTAAGTAATTCGTGACCTCCTATTCCTGTGAATGTCGCCTGGCCCAAGATGATTTCTGCGACGATAGGTGAGAACTATTCTTTGGTGAATGCGTAATCCAGGTCGAAATGACACCTGCACATATACAAAGCTCCTGCAAATGACGGAAATCCGTGAATGATGATGTCATCGCCTGGATAGAAGCTAGATTCGATCCAAATGTGATATGATGGACTCTAATATCATAAGACTCAGCTCTGCCTCCCGTGAAATGCTTGGTTGGCGATATCCCTTGATATGCAGAATCCTCCGGTGTCGAGTAAGGGGGTGACAGATACGCCTCTTTCACAATTTTCTCCTAATCTCGTGCCATAAGACAAACCTGGGTAGAAGGACCGCCGACCTTCTGGCTCTTTGAAACTGTTGCTAATGGCGAGAGCAGGATAGCTACGCAACCATCATGCCTTTAGGTGAAGAATAGTCATGACTGCTTAAACAGATCTGGTCGGATCTTTTCCAAACCCGCTCTGATACCATGTTAGTTTTAGGATCAGAACTGAAAGCAATCAGAAAATGCAACACATAAGATAATGAACACAACAAGATACCCTAGGAAAACCCTCCTACTTGAGGGAGAAAAAATCCAGCAACAATATATCTCTTATATATTGAATAATGAAGCCAACTTGCTTTTACAATGAGGCCAAATACAAGACCGAAATATTAACACCACACTTGGTGCAATGCAATGTAATATCAAACTTCTAGAGGATGAAACACTCGATCCCTTGAGGAACAACTTGCTCTGCTCTTTGATAAATTCGCACTTCACATGTCACACGCTAGAAACGGAATGAAATGAATGATCTCCAATGAACAACTTGTAGCTCTAATATATACAAGATGAAGGGAAGATCGTGTCCTTTCATGAAATAAAGTCGGCCATATATGAAGAGGTTTGTCTCAATTAAAGGTGGCGAATAAGATGAGGTCGGCCTCATTAAAATATTATTTATTATACAAGTGAAGCGCCTCTTCACTTAGTTGATAATAAAAGGAGATATATAAATTACATTGCCAATAAATCGTTTCTATTACATGCATAGCCAACGACTATATGGATTTAATATAATTGCTGTCTGGAAGTATGGAGCCCGCAGCTGAACATCAACATGCAGGTGTCCATGAGAATGGTGTCTTGGCACACATGATTTGGTTGAGTGACCAAGAAATATGTGAGAAGCCAAGGACAAACTTGCGATAGAAGTTAGCCAGTTTGAGAAAGCTAATCAATTTAGTTAGACTTTATAGTGTTAGTGTTTTCCAGTGCTTGATTGCTTTGATTTTATCAAGATCTACATGTATACTAGATTGGTTAATGATGTAGCCCAAGTACTAGATTTTTGTGTTGCCAAAAGTTCATGTATTGAGAGTGGCTTCTAACTTGTGTCGGTACAATGTTTCCAATATGTGAGAGATCTACTCCACATGCTTTTCCCATGCCTTGCTATAGATGAAGATGTCATCCAATTAGACAATGACAAAGGTATTAGTGAAGAGTCAAACCATCAAAGGATACTGTTCATTAGGGGTATGAATGTAGCTAGAGGATTGGTTAAATTGAGGGGCAAAACCATCTATTCGTGTAGTCCTTCATGAGTTTTGAAGTGATTTTTTGAAGTATCTTGATTTGAGATCGATTTTGTTGAAGTAATGTAACCCTTCAAGCCAATCGAGCAAGTAATTGTTGTGTGATAGAGAATATTTGTTTCTCACTATGATCTTGTTGAGTGCTTGATTGTCAATGCATAGGTGCTAGGAGTCGTCCTTTTTAGGCACAAGAACTATTAGATTGCCACATGGTAAAGAGCTAGGTTGAATCTTGCCTTGCTTGAGTAGCTCTTGGATTTGGCTCCAAACTTCATCATTCTCCTATGTAGACCTTTGATATAGTTCTCTTTTTGGGAGAGGACATTTCAAAACCAAATCAATGTGTTGTTGTATTGTGTAATGTGTTGGAAGACATTGTGTTCCACAAAGAGTCAAAGATGTCTTCATGCTACTACAATACCTTGTCAAATGTGTGTTGCAATTGCCTCTAGGTGCATCATGAGAAGCACAAACTACTACATACCTTGTGACACATTTTATTAGAGACTAAAGTTAGTTTGGTCGGTGATTTGGTCTCGTAGAGGTTGAAGTTGTATCTAATGGTATGTACCATCCATTGTCGTGGTTTGGAATGATAGGTTTCATCCCAATCATATGCATATGGTCTTCGAAGTAGTATGTTGTAGACTTCTAAAGGTGTGGCATCATTGGTGACTCTTGCATAGTTTTGAGAGCATGCTTGAAAGTATTGTGGAATGGTTGTCCCAAGGTATCAAAGGTCAAGAACTCCATTTTAGCTTGGATGGAAGGTGATGATCTATATATGTATTTGAGTACTTTGCGTTGCTCGGAAACATTCTCCTGCAAGCATAGGGAAAAGTCATGGTACTTGTTGGCGTATTCTTCCATATGTTGATCCTTTTGTTAATATAGTTGCTAGAACTTCATGTATTCGTCCTCAAAATGTTTGAGGGGATAGAATTCCTCCCCTAAATTGCAAATAAAGTCATTCTAGTCCAAAATTGGTTGGTTATCTTTGTCAGGTTGCTTGTTAAGTGCTTGCCAATAGTTAACATTGAGATGGACATTTTTAGTGCTGGAAAGGAAATCTTGTGGTGTTAGTGGAGCTTTTGATAGAGAAGTATTATTCTAGTTGTTGTATCTAGATATCTTTCATTGAGGTGTTGATTTTGTCATCAAATGTAGGAATATCTAGATTGACTGAACTATAAAGGGATTTTGATGTTCTATGAGCTATGTAGGCTTTTGCGGTCTTGGTCAAAAGGTAGTTTATGAAGTCATGGAATTGTTTGAAGAGTTTGTGAAATTGTGTCTCCATAGTAGCGTTGAACATTTGTTGAATGCCAATTGAGATGTTGGTATTGCATTTGTAGGCTATTGTTCTTTGATGTTTGTTTGGACTTTCACAATTTGAGCTAGGTGTGTTGACTTCCCTTAACTATTGTGTGCATGTTTGCATCTACATGAAAGAAGAGCTAGGTGTGTGATGTTGGTACTACAACAAGATCCTAAGTAAAATTGAGAATCAAAACAAAATACACTTGAATGTAGAAGGCTTATGGCAAATATGCCAATTCTTCATTGACGAATTCACAAAAATAAGTAAGATGAGAATCCGTTATGCCTCTTTTACTTTACAAAATGTAAAAAGTAGGTATTTGTACAAGTAAGCTATCAGCTAGGCACTATAGATTTGTTGACAACTTGTCAAACACATATGGTTTGTTGACCATGTGGATGTGATGATGACAAATGTCAAACCTATATGCAAGCACATGTGCAGATGCTGACATATGTTAGATGTGTATGGTTCCAGTCATATGGTCTTGTTCGCTACTAAGTGGCGTGCACATATTGAAGCATATCATGTGGATGAGAATGCTCCATGTGTCACATATATGGTTTGATTGGGCATTGACATGTGCGACCATGTGCAAGATTCACAAAGGCATTGTTGCATGTGGATATAGAGGACAATGTTGTGCGTGGATTTGTGAGTATTGTGTTGTGTACATTGAGTGAAATTGGATGTATAGATGATGTTGTTGAAGAGAATACATTAGAACAATGTTGTGTGTGGATGTGTGAGCATTGTGGTGCGCATTGAGTGAAACTAAGTGTGTAGGTAAGGTTGTTGAAGGCTACACTTTGATCATGCATGACACATGTTGAAACCATCGATACTTAGACAACCTCAATGGCTTTACTTGGTTAGCCCTTGTTTAAAATTGGAAATAGTTTCTCCATACCCTTGGAAGAAGAATAAAAATCTCTTTGTAGAAAAGTCTAAAAGTGAACCACCTACATAGAAATAATGTAGATGTAGTCAATAAATGAAAGAGCAAATGTGGGCAACAAGTGAGAAAATAGAAGAGGGAATTGACAATTAATTATGGGATAAGTCCTAAATATTGTAAGCTATTTTATATTTTAAGTCTTGAATATTATTTGTTAATTTGAAAAATGAAATGCTTTTCATATGGCCAATTTACTCTAGTTCCCTTCTAGGTATATTGTAAGTGACCTTCGATTTTGAGAGGATTTGGGATGCATATGAGAGATTCACCAACAAGAGAGTACTTCCCCCTTGGCATTGGTTGAGTGTGGGAGTCCTCTCCTTCCGGTTCGACAAACGGGTTTCCCTCTCACTCATCATGTGATTTTTATTTTGGCAAGCAAACATGAGTACCTTTACTTTAGGCACTTCGCCAACAAAAGGACCACTACTAGTACTAGAATTGTGAAGGTATAGATACGTGGGGCTGCTGAGGAAGCACTTTGTAAATTATCACGTGACCAATTGTTTTGGAGATTGTCAAGGTGAACAATGTCATCGATTCTCTATAAAAATGCTCAGCTTATAAGGCTTTCTTTGAGATGATAGGCTGTGGAAGTGAGGACCGAGGGACTTAGATATACTAATGGTATGTGTGCTTAGTGACAGCTCTCTTGATCACTTTCATTGGAGAGAATGAGACAAAAAGGTGCATCTAAGGAGTATCGATAAGGAGGGAATCCACCTTTTAAAAGGACATCATATTCCAATTAATTTAAACAACTAATTATGCCTTAGGCATAGCCCATAAGATATTGGATTATTTTCGAAATAGTACCATGCAAGAAGTAAAAATAAAATAAATTGTCTATAATCAGCAGTCTAAAACTACCATCCAACATTTCAATTTTTGCCACTTGTTTGTGAGCTTTAACAATTTCAACCACTTTGTATGCAATTTCAGATCCACCCATCACAATTAAATGGGCATAAACAGTTGTTCTTCTTAGTTCAACTTTAAGTTTGGAACTGGGAGCATGGTGATGGTGTTGACTGGCCAATGTACCTGATGAGAAGGTTCAAGGGAGAGACATTGAGAGGCTTTGATACTGCTCACAACAAGAAGGAAATAGAAATATATAACAAGAATCCCTGTGCAGATGATGATTTATGAAGGGATATGCATTGGGGCTTCGAAAAATAAAGTAGAGATCTTGTATCAGCAAAACTATATAAAATTTTATGCTTAAAGTAATTGTTGAATGTTTGAGTTATTTCTTTGATTGATATGGTTTGTTTGTCATTAAAATTTCATTTTGCAATACTACTTGTGGGTGCACATTATAGGGAATATGAACAGATAGTTGTTGCATTCGAAGAGTGGATCAAAAGTGAATCAATGCTATTAAGTGTAAATTTCTGCCAATTCATAATCATTTTAAATAGAATAGATACTGGCTTACTTTCTCTACATTGTATCCTTCACACTTCTAGGTGATATTGTTATATTATTTTGAGCTTCTACAAGGGACCTCATGTGGCATTGCCTACCATTATTTGAGAATCTTCATAATTCTCTAAGTAAGAATATATCAAATGTCTTGAAACCCAAAAATTAAATGCTTTTCTAGTCTATTTCAGTAAACCTTATCTTTTGCTTAGAAATTGGAAATGCATTCTATTTGAGAAACACATTCTCAAAATTTCCTATGATAATATCTAACTGCTTTGCAATTTCATGGCAGAATTACCACTTCGCTTGGCTGATTTTGGTGTTTTGCATCGAAATGAACTCAGTGGTGCTTTGACAGGTCTGACTCGTGTTCGGCGATTTCAACAGGTTTGGTGTCAGTTTTCAGAATATCATATTTGTTGTTTTAATGTGTTATCATACAATTAAGTATCATGATAGATGATGGTTGTTACTTTTATTTTCATGCATTTATTACAATTTTTCTTGAGAATCTATGATCTATACAGATTACAATTTGAAACTCTTTGCTTTGTTATTGCAGGATGATGCTCACATCTTTTGTGCAAGATCTCAGGTATATGTTGGGTTTCATTATTGAATTAATTAAATTATCAGAAAGCAATAAAAAAAGTGCCTAATTTCATTAGGTTTATGTTAGTTAGGTGTGCTGACTTGCCTATTTAAAGAATTTTTTATTATATGAGGTGAACAGTTTTGTCAAAGAAGAAACCACCTAAAATTGGAATGCAGTTATTAGTCAGTGGTTATGTTCCTCTTAGTGTCAAAGAAAATAACATATAATATTTTGAGAAACCTACAAATCTCAGATTTAGATGAGCAACGCCTATGGGTCATTTGGGTGAAAACATTGAGATATTTGCAGAGGAAGAAGACTCATTGAGGTAATAAGTGGGGAATACCAGAGTACTATCAAATGGAGAATGCATATGTTTCTTTGAATTTATCGAGAACTTATTCTCATGATTTTTGAAGTGAACTAAAAATGTTTCTGTTTTGAGGTGTCTTTTTTGTATCATAAGATAGTATTCCTATAAGAAGCCAGTTTAGAAAGCCATAGGCCTAACAAGTGATTGGAGAAAAAAGTTCTAGACAACTTTAAGGAAGTAGAATGACAAGTGTTAACTTTTAAAACATGTATCTTATAAATCTTTTTTTTCATTTTCTAAGGGTCAAATCCAGACCCATTTTGTGGAGCTTATAAACCAAACTGATTGTCCTTGGGTCTGCCTGTAAGATGCATTTTCTAAAAATTAGGTTAGACAAGAAGTTCCCGATGTCCTCATTTTAGGATGATGAGACTTTTATATCAAATAGTTGTGCATAAAGGAATTCATCTGGGTTTTCTTCATAAAATTCTCTTGACTAATCCTTGATAATTAGCCTGTTTTTATCTTGTAAATCATATTTGTTTTTCATTAGATAATCACTTTTTTCTTGCATTATATTAACTCATTATGTTTCCTTGCTACTCTTTCTACTATGGTGTTGAGTTGGGCACCATTAGTTTCTAGATTTTTCTTACTACTTTTGGCAATATGAGTAGGACTTCAATAAAAGTGATCATTGATTAATATATAGAATATTGCTCTCCTAGTGTAGTCTTATGCATGCCTTTACAGAAGCTAAAATATAGTTGACACTGTATTTTTCTGTGCAGGTCAAAGATGAGGTCACGGGTGTGCTAGATTTCTTACAATATGCATACGACATATTTGGTTTTACATTTGAACTTGAGCTGTCCACCGTATGTTCCATTTTTTCGTTAGTTTTCGTTGAAATGAAAATATATTAAAGAAAATTCTGTATTGTTGTTTGCCAGTATGTAATTTTGTGACCTCCCTCCTAGTTTTCAATGAAATGCAAATATGAAAATTTAAGAAAATTTCGTGTTGTTTGTCACTATTTTTAATTTTGAAACTTGACCCCCCACCACACACAGACGCAAAGGCCTAGATAGGCAATCGTATTAGTTTCAAATTACAAGTAAAACATCAAACATCTATATCCATACTTTTATCTTAAGAGTTGGTAACATATTTGGAAATTATGTAAAGCAATTGTACGGCTATGGTTTTGTTTTACTTATTTGTTTTAGATTACTGCATGCTAGTGCAACAGGTGTTCAATTTCACTTGTGTGCAGAAGTGAAACTTATTTGTCTCTTCAATGATAATGTTTGATTTTATTGTTCCATTTTGGAACTGGAAAGGGTGCTATAAAATTGTCTGGCTATTGTCTCAGTAAATGAATCGGCTTTTATTATTTACCTAGCCTAATGCATATTCTTTATGTGAATTTCTTTCCTCATCAATAACTTTCTTTTCTCTCTAGCAAGATTGAATGTTTCCAGTTCCTGTGTACATGAAGGGCAGTATGTTCTTTTCTTTATCGTTAGATTTGGAACTGTAGCTATTGTAATACTTTTATTGTATATTTAGTCAGGCTATTACAAATTATGTTGTCTTATAATTACAAGCGATTACACATAATTGGGGGCTCAAGTTATTGGTCCATCTTCTGATCTTAAGATTTTTCCTAACTGCAACTTTGTATGGGATATCTCTCCTTTAAAAAAAATAATGTTCACACTTTTGAAAGCATTTCCAGGATGTCTCTACAAAGTTGGGACTCTCGATACTATCATTCAGTCTACAGTACTTAAATGTGTCAGAGTAGGAGTTTCAAGCTTAGAGCCTTAATATCTTACATATATTAGAGGGTGCAGGCTATTTTGCTCCAATCTATGATTTGTTGCAAGCAAGTGGTTACTTATTGCATTGTGCAAGCCAAGTATTCTGCCTAATATCTTCATTTTCAGTGTCTTCAAGTTCATCGTATGTCTCCTTAGACTTATTATCTATAGGCAATGTTGCCTTGACCCAATAGAGTTACACATTTTTAGAACTTTGTTCTTCTGAAATTTGCTTTGTTGATTCCACATGTACTACGACAGCATTGGTACATGGCAGAAGTCATCATCTCTAGTCAACATTTGTTGGCACAGCTTGGGTTTGGTTGTTGGTGTTTAATGGAGGTGCAAAGCAAAAGGAAAAATCTGTGATAACTGCAGACTAAGGAAATGAATCAAAATTAGTGTAATGTAACTGACCAGATGTCTTAGTGTGGCAACATATTTTAGGTCATAGCCATTGGGATGGGGTGGATTAGGCACCTAAGGTATGGTATAGAAAGGGGGGGTGGTCCTGAAAAGATCTGACTGCTTAGACAAATTGGGCACAATGGTTGGGTAAGGATAAAAAGGAGATAACAAGAAAGTGAGATTATTACTGGGATTGAAATGGGTTTGGAAGATAACAATACAACCCAAATGAAGAAAGAAAGAGAAGACGAAAGAAGGATGAGACAAAGGAAGGAAAGAGAAGAGAGATATTAGAAGGGACTGGAAATAGATAGACAAATGCATGAGGGGGTGTCTGAATATGGAAGAATATGCTAGTGGCTTGCAGCTGACTGAGTTAGTAGTGAGGAAGTGGAATCTTTCAGATCGTCTGATGACATGAACTTAACAAATGTACAAAAAATAGAACAATCATCAACCTGCATAAGAGAAGCAAGAAATAACATACAATCTTTGGTGGATTGATTGAGGATATTAGAACGATTGATGAAGGACACTACAATGATAATTGAAGGAGAGGCATAGGAGTATGAAGGCTTAGTTGCCAATGGGGCTCATAACTTAGGAACCAATGGTGATGGAGAATCACAATCACACACTATCCATGTTTACAATCTCAAAAATGGTTTGAAAAATATAGCACACTGACTACGAAGTTCATGACACTAATAGATAGTATCAACTAGGGGAATACTAGACTTACTAAAAACATTGGCACATAGAAGAGAGAAACCATGCAAAGGCTGGAGTGTAAAGAGTTGGAAGACTCATTGGAGGAGATAGTAGAGAAACGTGATGAAGAAAAAGGTAATAGTAATGAAGAATTAAGAGTTAACAAAATATTATCAAAAGACATGTCCCTTACCTAAAAGTGGCCAAGAGAGAATATGACCCCCTTGTACCATGCATCATCCCTTGTGTCACTTGAGAAGAATAGAAGGATCTCAAGAGAAAATATAGATATTGAGGCCATTGCAAGATTGGAGCAAGTAGGATTGAGAGGAGAGCAAGAGAAGGAAGTGATAAGAGTTCTTAGTGAAGTAATTGGTAATAAGTACTTTGAGATTGAATTGGCTAGAGACAAAGGCTGAAAGAGGAATTTGGTGAAACAGAAGAGTAAAGAAAGGGAAGGTTGAGAAGAAAGAACTAGAAAAAGAAAGTGAGAAATAAGGAAGTGGAGGCAAGAAAAGGAAAGGAAAAAAAAAAGATAAAAGAACCCATAGATGGAGGCATCCGTGGGCATAAATCAAGAAAAAACTAAAGACCTATGTTCCACGGAGTTCCCGGGATGGGGACAGCAGAGGATGGGGGGACGTGTTTTTGGGACAGTTGGGATGGGAGGCCAATTTTTTGGGGGTGACAACTAAAAACTAGAGAATTTTCAAGTATGACATTAGAGCTGAATTGAGAATTCACATGAAAGTATCAACACACAAATTGGGAAAATCTTAAAAATATGGGAAATTTCAAATATTCATATGATAAGGCATTCACCATAATCATAATATAACTGTAGTTTGAAACATTAGAGCTGAATAGGGAATTCACATGAGTCGACATACAATTAATAACATTTCAATGTCTAATCATTTGAGTTTTCATTACCAATGTGCATGCACAATCCCTTTGGGCTATTAGATTCAATCTCTTTAAACTAAAAGTTGAACCTGACTGCACTTGAAAGTAAAAAAAATACTATCTAATATTCATCTCAGACCATAGGATGCATCTTACAAAGCATGCATATCATGATCGAATCATAGACTGATACCAGGAGCCATACTGGAGCATAAGTGTGGTTGGGTTATAATATCTCTTCTCAGCCACATTTTTAACTTTTAATGAGTACAAAATAGCATTGAATATTTGACAGTATATGACTGTTTGGTCTCATTTGAGGGAGAAAATCTATTTCAATGGAAGAATTATGACAGAGAAGATACCTGCATTTTCTAGAATATAAGGAGGAATAATCATTATTGGTAATGATTGGAAAATATTTATGGGTGTTAAATTGTTAATACACATATCTTGAGAAACTGGCATGGAAGTCAATTGTCATCAGACAAGGAAGTTGATGTATTTGTGGATCTGTTGGACTTACTGTTTCTAAAACGATTTTCTGAAGACCTGCAAATGCAGATACCTGCAGTAGAAAAGCTTATGCCCAGCTTTCTCTTGATTTGAGAAAGAATACACTCAGCTAACGACTGTTACAGCATTGCATAAAGTCCATTCAGTTACCTTTTAGGCCCACTAAAAATTGATTCAGAGAAATTTGAACATCTTTCTGCTAGATATGGATCCATAACTTGAAAAATTTGAACTTCTAGAATATCATATCAATAAGATAAAAATAAAATCCATATTAAATTATAATAGCTTGGGTTTATAAATTCAGTTGAGATGGAATATGCTGTATTCTTAGTCAGTAATAAATTCTATGTAATAAAATTATCGTAGCAATTTATTTTTTGTAGGCTGGGCCCATAGGAGATGGCTAGCCATCCCCTGCAGTTTCTGTGCTGTACCAAGGACATTTCCATTATTTTAGTTTTTTAGTAGTGGATGGCACTGCAAAATTTCCCAAAATGAACAGCAACAGCAGGGCAACAGTTCCCATCTTTGGGAAGGACACAAACCATGCTGGATAACATCTATTTGTCCTAGAATTAACTTGGAAAAGAGTGAGCATTGATGACAACCAAATTAATCTCTTATGATTTTGTTGGAACTTTGTGAGAGGAGACACATATATGGTATATGAAAATTAGCAGTGTTTCATGGAGTTCCTATCGGGGATGGGGGGACAGAGGGTCTAAGTTTGGGGATGGTGGCGGGGAGGGTGGCAGGGGGCGGTGCGTACTTGAATAACTAGTTATAAAAAGATGTTTAAGAATAACATTTCAAATTAAACTTTGGCAAATTAGTGAAATTGCAAATACTAACACTTTATATACTTGAATACTATTACTAAAAGACTATAAGTAAATAAAATATTAAAATTTGACAAATGAAATTGTCGAATTTGAGATTTCTATTATATGAATATCGAAAATATGACATGTCACATCATAATATCATATCATAAAGATGATTACAATGAGTAGCATGATACATTGATATCAAAATAAGTACAAAATGCAAAAATGCAATGAAGGGAGGCCTCTAATCATCCCCAAACTCCTCATCACTCAAACTACTAGAATCCTCATGGTCAAGCTCTGCCAAATTAACACCAACCAGCCTTGCAACTGAAGCCGAAACAGAAGCATCCTCATCAATTTGTCCTGGCTCCTCTGGCTCTACATCCCATCTTGTTGCTGGACTCTCTTTGTACAAAAGTGTTTTGCAGTCAATGAGACGCAAAGCACTATGTACAACCACAAGCTTCTCTACTCTCCTAGAGGTAAGTCTGTTCCTCTTAAGAGAGTGGATGAAGCTATATGTAGACCAGTTCCTCTCAACAATTGAAGAACTAGAAACTTGAGATAACAATCGGATGGCTAGAGTAGTAGTCAAAGATCCCAATCCATGGCAAGTCCACCAAAAAATTGGATCCTCCTGCGCCATAGTTTGCATATCCATCTTGGCCGCATCTAAATAACCCCTAAGAGTGGCAAATTTGGTCCACTTAGTGCGAATTGTGTTGGCATCTACATCATCATACATCCTCTCAATGGACTTGAAGAACCCTGCCTTCACCTCTACATCCTATATCGGTGTCACTCTATCAGGCCTAGTCAAGTACCACTTAGGATTAAGTGCATAGGCTGCCATGTGCAAGGGAGTGCTGAGCTTCTCCCATCTCCTGTGAATGATTGGCTGAATGTGCTCTTGGTAGAATGCTAATGTGGGGTCCCTCTCTCGCACAACAACCCTCATCCGATCAAGCATAGAATCAATGCACTCATACACCTCTCCAAGGCTAGGTGCATTCGCATCCCCATACCTGATAACCTACAAAACTTGTATAATGATGGCGACAATATATTTTGCATCACCCTAGAACACATCGCTCTTCACCATATCCTTCACCCTCCTCCCCTACTCTGTCTTTGACTTGGCCCACCTATTCCAATATGCTGTCATAACCATGAGCTGCAGTGCCTCTTGCAACTCAATCATTCTCTCTAAGACAATGAAATAGGAAGCATATCTCGTATTAGTAGGTTTTAGGAACTCCTTCTTAGTGAAGGTCTTGAAGAGTGCATGTGATGTGTGGTGGTTGTAGATAAACATCTGCACATCTTTCGTATCATTTACCACTGCTCTAATCCAATCAATCTTCCCCATGTCCTTGAGTGCATTGTTCATGGCATGCACACAACATGGGGTCCACCAAATATGCCTATAAGCAGTCTCAACAAGTCTCCCCGCAGCTTTGCACACATGTGCAACATCTGTCACTACTTGGACCACATTTTGTGGCCCAACCTCCTCAATAGCATCCCTGAGGACCTCAAATTGAAAATTAGCATCTTTGCGATGCCCTGAACAATCAACTACCTTAAGAAAATATGGGCCCTTAGTACATGTAACCATGATGTTAATGAGTGGATGATGGCTAATGTCCGTCCACCCATCCGTAACTATGCTACATCCTGTCTTAACCCAACACTCCATCTTCTCCATCAACAAATTGATCTTGGAATAGTTCTTATCTAAGATCGTGGTCCTCAATTTCGTCTATCCTAGTGGCCCATATGATGGTCCTCCCCTTGCCACCATCGATATCATCTCCTTATAATAAGGAGATCGGGCAACATGAAATGGGATGCCATTGGCAAAGACGAGCTTGCCAATGGCATCATCTTTGTCATCCTTGAGCTACGCATTAAACAAATCTGCTATGGGGTTACTTTGAGTTTGACTTTGCAATTTCCATTTCCCCCTCCCCTCTCTTGCATAGGCACTGGAAGAAGAACCTAGTGTCCCTCCTACTCTCGTTTGCAAAGTATGGCTGGATCTCTGTGGCTAGCTATGTTGAAGATGTGTCCTATGAAGCAACGTAGTAGGCACAGGTGCAACTGGAGTATCATTAGGAACACCCCATAACTTATTTATTTCAACTTTGTATTTGATGTTTTCCAGGTTTGCCAAAAATTCATATATCTTCACACCTTTTCCTCTAATGAAAAGAAGGTGTACATTAACTCTAGTGATGCTCCCAGACCACTCCTCCCACAAAAGTTGCAGTTCCACCTCCTTGTGCCACCAGATGTTGCCCCTTGCCTGCCTAGTATTTTTGTTGCAAATTGTTTGAGAGGGGATTTGTGATCAAAAGGACCTTTAGCATACTCTGCCAATACTGTAGAAGGGCACTCTAAAGTACTTGCTTCACTTGCCATGGAACTAGTTTGGACTTCACGCTTAGCGACAGCCCCATGGTCACTCCCCTCAACCTTAGGAGCATATTCAGGATCAGTATCACTATGTGAATGAACCTCATCCTCACTCATGTCATGAGAGCTCATTGTGACACTGCAATAAACAAATAAATTCTATAAGTGCCTAGTTTCAGCCTAGTTTAACAAATTTGAAAATAAAATTTGAAAATTTGATGTTGGATGAAAAATGAACAATGAGCCTTGAAATGAAAATATGAATATGCATTTGCAGCCATGTCTATGAAATTATGATTAAATTTTTAATCATAATTTCATAGACATGGCTGCAAATGCATATTCATGTGTTCATTTCAATGCCCATTGTAAGATTCAACATCAAATTACATTTTGAAAATGAATCTAAAAACTTGAGAAAAAAAAAATAAAATTTTTTTTTGAAAAAACTTCAAAAAACAGTCATAAAAACCTACCTTGTGCTTGAAAAATCCTTCTAAGATGGTTTAGAATGTTCCTCCTCTTCTTCTTCTTTCACCTTTTCACCTCTCTTGCACTTGCAGCACCTCAATATCACTCTTTCACTCACTCTTCTCACTAGTTTCTCTCCTCTTCACCTAGCTGTTGCAAAACATGAAATGGCATATGTGAGCAAAAAAACGAAGAATGAGAGTGTTTTGTCTTGCTTATGGGTTTTTAGAGGGGTCCCACAAGCCTTTAGGGTTTGCCCAAAGGCTCACAATCCAAAGAATTTCAATGAAGTTTTAAAACGAAATAGTTTTTTGCACGTCCTAGCGCGGGAGATGCCTGGGCGTCCTCGAGACGTCTCGAAGATGTCCAGACGTCCCCGTCGTCTCCTCAAAGTTTTTGGCATCTCAACGGAGGTGGTGGTATGGCGGGGGGACATCTTGCACCCGTCCTCGCGTCCCCAAAACGTCCTTGTCTCCGAAACGCGTAGATTGGGGGTGGGGGGGACGTGTCCCCGTGGAACACTGAAAATTAGCCTTGAACATGACATAGAATTAGACAATTTGAGGGAGGACTATTTGAACAACTTACACTTTTTTGAAGTCGCTACAAAGAGTGAAATGGTTCAGAAGAAAAGTGAAGAGGTCTGAGACTATGACCAAAGATTTAAGAGTGTAGGACAGAAATTAAAGGAACCTTTAATGGAGAAGTAGAAAATAGATTGGTTTGTTTTAGGATTGGTCACTTACATAAGAGCCACATTAGATGGCAAGATATTTTATACTGTTTGAGAGGTAGCACAGATGGCATCATGAATTGAAGCACATACCTGGAGACAAGAATTAGAATTAAGAGTCAAGTCTGAAATAGAAAAGCTCCAACATGAATTGGCATAGATTAGACTGAAAAAAGAAATCCTTGCTAAAGGAGATGGCAGAGAAATATCTCCACAAAGAAGGTCCGGAGAATGGTGCAAAATCTGCTGCAGTGAGTCCCACATGGCGAATGAATGTCCGGTTATCAAAGGTAGTTGTAGATCAACAACAATAAGAGCATAGATAGGTGCATGGAAGGAAGAAGCCAGAAAAGCTTCCTTTGTTGTAATTTTTTTAAAGACTCCACAATTTACAAAAGTTGTGTACAAAGTGTGGTCCAAGAGAGCATGAAGATTAAGACTAGGAAGACGAGGAATAAATAACAGTCATATGGGCAGCCAAAAAAAGAAAATCGAATCTGAGATTTAAGATGAAAAACAATAAATCCAAGATCCATTCCAAGCTGTAGAATATATTAATGAACAAGCAAATGATATGATGTCACGCAGGTTAGTGATACCACCTGCACCAATATAAGAAAACAAATTATGGATGGTTAGACCTCCAAGTAAGCATCTTGTGAGCAAGT
Organism: Sequoiadendron giganteum; assembly: GCA_007115665.2. NCBI lineage: Eukaryota > Viridiplantae > Streptophyta > Pinopsida > Cupressales > Cupressaceae > Sequoiadendron > Sequoiadendron giganteum. The sequence continues at coordinate 716,237,853 of CM021102.1, forward strand.
AAAATTTGAAGGTAAGGAAAATTAAGAAAGGAGACATTTAATAAAGAAATAATTGTTTTAAGGCTGGAAAAGATTGATGCTTATTCAAGAGCTGATGGCTGTAAAATGATGTTACCCATAGAATTGCTGTTAAAGTACAACTGAAATCATTACTGATTACTGTAATGTGCATACTGAGAAGTCTGATGAAGAAATGACGTACTAGACATCCAAAAATATTACTGTTGATCTTAAAGATATTAACTGCATTCCAAATGTAATCCTATAATGAATTTGAATACTTGTTTTAGTATATGTTATACAATGGAAACAAATTGGTTGAAGTCCCACATTATTGCTGCCTATTTGGTGGCCAAAGTCAGTGGTTTTCTATGGAGTTCCTCAATAAGCTCTTTTAATAGCTAGTCCATTTACGGTGTCTTCTAGACGTAATGCTGTAACAAAGTTGAGTACCTGTCTTAGTATATGATTGTACAGTGCCTTCTACATGTAATCCTATAACGAATTTGAGTACCTGCTTTACTATATGATTGTCTTCTAGGCTAGAAATTGGGATTAAGTTGTTTGGAACCCCAAGTTAGTGCTTTTTATTTTCTGAAGAATGCAAATGATTGCCTGTGTTTGGATGTGTTACTGTTACCTATAGTCTTCATCTTTCATCAACCATTGGATTTTTGGTAATAGCATTGCCTGAGTTATCTGTATGCATTGTCATGATCAAATGTTTCTCTTTTTATGTTTTAAGAGGAATCCGATTGTTCAATGTATAGCATCTTCTAAATATAATCCTATAATGAATTCGAATACTTGTTTTATCGTATGATTGCCTTTTAGGTTAGACAGTGAAAATGAATTAGTTGAAATCCCAAGTCAGTGCTGCTTATTTGGTGATGGATGTCAATGGTTGCCTATATTTGAATGTGTTGCTGACAGTCTTCATCTGTCATAAACCCATTGGATTTATGACACTACCATCGTGCAGTTTATCTGCATGCATTGCCATAGTTAAAAGTGTTTCTTTTACTTTTAATTATGTTTAGAAGTCCATGTGTAATAATCTTTAACTTTTCTAGTTCATTTTATACTGGAGTTTGTCTTGGGCTACTGTATATTCTTCCCTGTATCCTGTTAGTGGTGTAACTTCCCTTTTTCCAGTTATATTCCAATTTGGGCAACATAATTTTGGGTTTTCTGTTTTGCATTTTACATCCTTCATGTTTCTCATGCCACCATTGTCGTAATCCATGTACTTGAAACTATTGTATACCGTTATGGGGTCTTCTAATACATCCCTTTTTTCTGCACAATGGGTGATTGAGTGTTTGAATTACAGTCTTGCTATTTATTACATTTTTTTGACTTGAAAACATTCATTTTTGGATGTCTTTGAACTCAATTTATTCTAAATTGACAAAATATCTGTTGTAAAATATTCCATGTTTTATGTTTTACCAAATTATTGAGATAGTTTCCATGTCTTGGTAATGAAGAATGCTTGTTTCAATAAAATACGGTTCGGTTCACTCTCCATGTTTGGGGGATATTAAAATATTAGTTTGAACTTTGTCATTGATAATTGTTTTTGTTAGTTGCATGTACACAGACGCACAGACACATCAAATGTTGAGATATTTTCCATATCTTGGTAATGCAGAGTGTTCTAATTTAATAAAACACTATTTAATTGGTATACATGTATAGGGGATGTGTAAATATCAGTTTGGATCATTGGTAATTGCTCTTCTTATTTCATACACACATAAACAAACGTATGTATATGAATGTATAGTTTTAACTTCTATATATGTGTCCATGAGTATGTATTGCTGTGAAGGTTTATAATACCTAAGAATAAATTCTTCAGTATTCTTGTGAATTCTGCATCATATAAGTGGTGCAAAATAACTAAATGTCTTACATTATTTTGCTTTCCTTTTTTTTTTGTGAATTTAGTAATTTACTCATTGTGGATACTTGCTTAGGTTGTTGAAAAATTATTTTCATGTTTCTGTAATGTATAATTTGTTTGAGTTAATACTGTCAAGTGTCATGGGTTAGAATTTGAAAATAGAGGTGGTGGTTTATGCAATAGTAGTGGCCTATAGATTCGTTAATGTGTTTTGATTATACGCAAAAACTGACAAACGTGTTTGTTCAAAACCAATTTTGTATGTCCATTGCTGGTTTATAGAATATGTTATTTTTTGTTTGAATATTTGCTTATTTGTTGTAATTTGGACACAAAGGGATGACAACTGTAATAGCAGTTATATTGACTCCAAATGCGGATGATGTTATTCAGATGCCAGAAAAACACTTGGGAGACTTAGAAACATGGAAAGAAGCTGAGGCAGCTTTAGCTGAAGCATTAAATGGATTTGGAAAGCCGTGGCAGGTATTCAATTATCTTTTCGGGCTTAGTTTTAAGTTATAAGTCCTGTCATTTATGTGTTGTTTGGATTATCTAATACCTAGTCATGAGATGAGTTTCTTTATGCTAGAAGGCCACAGTATTTAATTTATTGAGTCTCTAATACTACTTCAGGGCATATGTCTTCCTTAATGAAAATTGAGTTTTAGAAACTTTACTTTCAGCTTTTTATATTTTAAATTATAATGCTCTAGCACACAGATTAAAAAATCTGAGTAACTCGTGCAAACATATGCTGGCAGAGATAAAAAACTGAGTAACTCATGCAAACAGATGTCGGCAAGTTACTTGCACAATAGCTTGCCACCCAAATTGACCAAAAACTTGTAACTCACCAAAACCAGTGAGTCTGTGGCAGAATCACACCTGGCACAGAAAAATAACAGTCTTATTATCATTGGTTTGTTAAGAATTAAAAGTTAAAAGTGATGAAATTTAAAATTATAAAAAATGTCATGCACTACGAAGGTCCATGTGGTCTCAAAGGCCTTAACTTGGGTTCTCCATAAGGGGCAATTTCCCTTGAACCCAGTGGGAGGGTGCCACCCCCAGATCCTTGCTCTGGTTTTAAAGATTTGAAAGTAAAAAGTAAAATGGGTTTTGGGCCAATATTTTTTGTGGACTAAATTTGTAAAATATTAATACAAATATGTAATTTATAATCATATGACACTATGATGTGAATTGATCTTGTTTTTTGATCTATAAATGAAAGAAACGCTATTTATGAATCCTGTAAATTCAGTTTTATGCATTTTTTAAAGATTATTTACAAGTTTGTGTGTTTATGAATGTTAAAATATTTTGCCAAGTTTTTCTTGAGTCTGAGTTAAATTTTAGGCCTGTCAAGTCTGAGTATTTGAACTATGCTTTTGCATATGCATAGGCTGTGTGTGAATTGCTTTACTTGTTTAATTTCTTGAATATTTTTCTTGGGGGGTGGTTTGTTTGTGTTTAACATATTCAGTTTTTCCTTGTAAACAGATACATTCTCTTCCACAATTTATTTATTTATTTTGCATTCCACAGGTTGATGATGGGTTTAAAGTACAATGCCTAGTTTGTATTTAGCTTTATAGATGCAGAAAATAGATACCACATAGGTCTCCAACATATGCTAAAAGATGTTAATTTCTAGAAATGAAACTAACATTTTGAAAAATTAACACTTGGTAAAACTTTCAGCTGTTATGCTATTCATAAAATGAAGGTGGGTTTGAAGAGTACTGGTCCCCTAAGATGTCTGCATGAACTCATGATATTTTATTGTCCTCACCTAACCACAAAGGGCAAGTAGCAAACAAGCTTTGATCTAAGGAAGAACGTTTTAGACCGTGATATTCTGGAAGGTAACACAAAAACATATTTTAGACTCTTGATAAAGTGAAGGTGGGTTTGATGAGTGTTGGTCCCCTAAGATGTCTGAATGGACTAATGATATTTTAATATTTTAATGTCCTTACCTACCACATAGGGAAAGTACCAAACAAGCTTTGAACTAAGGAAGGACCTTTTAGACCATGATATTCTGAAAGGTAATACAATAACATAATTTTAGACTATTGATAAAGTGAAGGTGGGTTTGATGAGTGTTGATCCCCTAAGATGTCTGCATGTTCTCATGATATTTTATTGTCTTCACCTACCACATAGGGCAAGTACCAAACAAGCTTTGAACTAAGGACGTTTTAGACTGATATTTTAAAGAAAGGATATCGCAGTAAAACATATTTTATTTCTCGTTTAGTTTGTAAAACTTTCAGCTGTTATGCTATTGACAAAGTGAAGGTGGGTTTAATGAGTTCTTGTCCCCTAAGATGTCTGCATGAACGCATGATATTATATTGTCGTCACCTACCACATAGGGCAAATACCAAATGAGCTTTGAACTAATTAAGGGCCTTTTAAACTGTGATATTCTGGAAGGTAATACAATAACAATTTTTTTGTTTCATCAGCAGCCATCAAGGAAGAAATTTAAGCATTTCTATCTAGTGTCTTTATTACTTTAATATGATAGATAGTTTTAATCTGCTAGATATTTGAAGAATATTAAAGAAAACAATGACTACCCTCTGCACAAAGGAGAATGATAAACTTTTTATGGTGTGTATGAAATACTTTTACACTCTGCCACTCTTTGAGCCTCATAAAGTATGCAACATGAAAGTAGGCCTTTGTTGAGATATTGGGTTTTGGTTTATCATATGTTGGTACTGACTGCAGTAAGTATGATGCCAGATAAATGAAGGGGATGGAGCATTTTACGGGCCGAAGATTGACATTACTGTTTTTGATGCTTTGAAAAGAAAATTTCAGTGTGCAACTATTCAGGTATTGGACTAGATGTTATTTCTTCTGCAATTTTGTTCTTGTATTTGAGCTAAGAATTGTCTGATAAGGATTGTGTGTAATTGTTTTGTAACAGCTTGATTTTCAGCTTCCAAAAAAATTCAAATTATCTTACTCTGCAGAGGATGAAGCAAAGAGGGAGGAACCTGTTATGATACACCGGGCGATACTTGGTTCTGTTGAGCGCATGCTTGCCATCCTTCTTGAACATTATGCAGGAAAATGGCCTTTCTGGCTTAGTCCTCGCCAAGCAATTGTGTGTCCTGTGTCAGAAAAGTCATCAGATTATGCATTGAAGGTTGGTCAATTTGAGTTTGCTTAATTGCCCTTTTGTGTAAAGAAATAAATTTTTATTAGGTAAGCCTTCAGTATTTGTATGGAGTGTAAGTCAGCTTGAGTTTTATTATTTTCTATCTTGGAAGAATGTGATAATTTTCCTTCTCAATAAAACTTTTCTCTTGTTGTCTGGGAATAATGATTGTTATATTTATGTGCATTCATGCATTATTTGTGAATTATTTGCCAGTGATGCAGCTACTGTTCTGGCATGTTTTTTGCTTAGACAACGAAAAATATGGACTACAATGTTTTGGAAATACTGTTTTAGCCTTTATGAGTGCGCTGGATGGTTGGCTGGGATATCAACAGCTTCTTGTACAATCTGCATCATGTAAAATTGGTCCCTTGGGATGTCATTACACACCTAATCTCTATTGCCATACTCTAGGGATGAAAAGGAGTAGAGTTTATTGTCATCTTATAAGTTGTTCAATATACCATCTGTAATGCATATTTCATTTTGTCAGGTTTTGGATAATCTCTCTCATGGGATGTTCTTCCTAGGTACTGCTCCAAATAATGGCATCCATGTTGGTGTAGGTTTTTATTTTCCTAGTGGGTTGATTTATTTTCCTACACTTTATTAAGCTTGCTTAGGATAATAAAGTGAGCTTATGACTAAGAGATATGCATGTGGTGTCCCCTTCCTTAAAGGGTGAAATACTTTCCACTTTTGGTGGCATCCTCCACTTTTGGTGGTCCATCCCCACTTTTTGTGGTTGATTCCTATTGGTTGGATTTGCCACCTACCTCCTCTCCTAAGTTCTATATAAACTCACCACCTAGCTTGTATTTGCATCTTCTTGCAATCTTTTGGCATAGATCTTTTGCATGCATCTTTACATTGTATCTTTTCAACTTGGAAACTCTTAATGCAATATTGTCACATCAACGTTGCATGATCTCTCAGAGTCTTGGTTTGCATTCTTATGTTTTTCCAGTTTATGTAATTTTGGTTTTCTCTTAAAAAGTTCCTTGGGTTATTCAATCTATTTCAGATTTCTAACAATCCAAGTCTTCTAAGAACTTGTTTATAAATGAAGTTTGTTGTATAATTGTAGCATGATTGGTACACAACTTCTTTGTTTGAATTTAATTTTTTGTATACAATGTTGCCATGGAGATGTATACACATGTTGCATGTAATTTAGGATGCTTAAGTGTACCTACGAAGTGTCATTTCATGTTTCAAATAATTCCATTTTTACATTGGATATAAGAGCATATTTAATATTTCTTTGATGGCTTTTGTGTTCTTGGTAGGATTCATGTATCTAAATTTACTCTTTGGCATTCCAAGATGGAGCCATTACTTTCTGTGAAGTTGGACTAGGGTCTTTTTCGTGAGCCTCTAAGAATTGCCCAAACATCCTACCATTTTAAATTCATAAGAATATTTTGGTCAGCTCCCATTTGTTCAAGTTATCAATTGAAGTTGCCTTGCTTTTTCTCTAGTGTATCTTGGTTTGGAGAAAATTGGCAAGCAAATACTTGTTCTCCTATCACTTATGTAGGGTGAAAATTTTGACTAGATTGGCATATTTAAATTCATGTCATTCCTACCACATGCCTCCCCAAAAGTTTTAGGACAATTAATAAATTGCGATTAATCATTTCTAAGAACTCACAGATAACCTGAAAACATATCATTGCAATAGGATTATCTATTGGTTCATTCTTCTATTGTTTAAATGTTGGTTGTAGGCATCTTAAGTCATGAAGGTATATGTATACAAATGGTGACACCATTGCAAATTAAAATACATAGTAAAATAATAAGGGTACAGCTATATAATTTATAAATAGTCACCATAAGATGGGGCTACTAAGATAGGGACATGGTCCCCAACCCCATATTGGAGTTTCCTAGTGACTATGTTGTTGGGTGATCTCCAAATATACAAGGAAACTAGCTAATGCATTTTGTAGATGTTTGGGAGGCCATATATCATTCCAAGTCCCATCTCTATAGTACCATACTTCAAATCTTCTTACAAGTGTTTTTTGTTCTTAATCAATAACATATAAGACTTGAGCAATTTATGTAGTCATTTTATTAGAAATTTCAGGCAGTATTCCATGGGGAGTTATTCCAAAAAAAGTACCATTTTGGTGATGGGGACAACCTCAAGACTTGGGGACAAGGACGAAACGCCCCCCAGGCCACCAATGGAGGGACATCCATGAGATGTCCTTTCTGAAGCAAGGTACATCTTGTGGTGTCCTTCCTTGCAAGGGATGTGTATCAAAGTAAACAATATCAGAGGTTGTAATAGTCTATTTTTCCTCCAATACCATTTAAATATTCCTTCTTTCTTCTAAGGTCAACCATCTGTACATGCCATCATGTTGATTGTCTGTTCAATGCGTTGACACAAATCAAAATCATTATCATGACATAGAGAAGCTTTCTTCACAATTTTTTTGACATAGAGCTTTATGGTGCATGCCATTTTTCATAATTTTATCACTTTTAATCAAGATCAAAGAATTCAGATGCCACACATATATTAGTTTCAGTTTTTGTGTATTCAAGACAAAATATCCTAGCCTACCTTTATCCACATCACCCCTGCCTATCTCATGGGTTATATAAATAATATCATGGTACAAAAGTATGTTATAATATTTTTTATATTTGGTAGTATTTGTGGAATTTCTCCTTATGTTATGAAGTTCAAAATCTATTGGTCAATAGATAGTTGTGCACCATTGACGAAGTTGATTGAAAATGTTCAAAAAGTGTTTATGCACATTGTCATTCATTGTTGCAAGTAGAGGTTGGATTTTATTTTAAAAAAATCACGATCAATAGACAGTTGGGGCCAAGTCTACATGATAGGACTCTCTGGGTCAAGCAAGTTTGGTAGACCAGGCAAGTCTAACCAGATTCCCCTAGTCTTGAGTCTATTGGCTTTGGCTAAGGTAATCCACCTTGGAACTTGTGGAGGTTGAGCGAGTTTAGGCGAGTCCTGTAACTTGCGCACGTCTGTGTATGTGTGCGCCACCAGTTGGTGTCCGTCCACTGTCCCCAAATTTTCATCCAGAGTTCCCTTGTCCTTGAAATCCGTCCTTGTGCCCCCTTGTTGAAACTCCATGGAACATGCATGTAGGCATGTAATATTTGTGTTGGAACCACTATCCCTCCATTGTCCCCAAATTTTGATCCATAGTTCCATTGTGCACCAATTTTGTTTGTGTCCTTCCATTCCGAGACTCCATGGAACATAGGAAATTTGATCAGTCAACATTTTATTGCGACATACAATGGGGGACATTCAAGATTTTGAGTCTCTGCCTTTGTAGAATGGATAATATTAGAGTCAAAGGGAGGGCAGGTTTCAAAAGATAAATCCAGATCCAACCACATTTTTACTTTTGAAGGTCACATGAAGGAGGCTTGACAATCATCTTAGTTTTTTTGGCTCTATACACATTTTGTGACACTTGTTTTACAGATTATGTGATATTGGCATCTTAGAGTGCTTTATGAGTACTATCATGAGGTTCTGTGGCTGTTTTCAGATTGCTCATGGCTATTTTAGATGTAAGGTATTCTTTGGGAAGCAAAATTTGAAACTACATGTATTTTGTTAGTGCATTGGTACTCAAGATTTGTGCCAATATTTTGATCCAAAAACTTGTGTTTAAACCAGAAATTCTAATTGGGCTCACATGCTAAGTTGCTTGAAACACCAAACACCTCCCCCTTTCCTCCATTTTGGTCCTAAGCTGCAATATTGACTTATGTATGTGAATTCAACTCTGAAAATAAGATTACCAAATCAGATTATATGTAAGTGATTGCACATTCATCACAAGAAAAAAATCAGCAAACAAATGACACCAGATTTACGTGGAGAAACACTTTCGGAAAAAACTCCACACGAGAAAAGAGGGCAAGTATATTATTTATCTTCACAAGAGAGATACACCACAATACACTTTCTTGCTGATCTCCTACTACTCGGATGGTTCCATGCACTTGCAAATAACACATGATCAAAACTACCATCTCATGGCTCCAATTTATAGAACTTGTGGGAGGCAAAACCACAATGGTAAATTGAAACAAAAGGTGCCAAAACCACTTGCAAAAACGCACACCCCTTCCTTGGAAGACCAAGAGTCATGATAATAAATTAATTAATGTGCACAAGGCTTCAACATGGATGCCTAACCCATAGCCCCTTCATCTTTTGCCATTCAGGATGCTCCGGTGATTGTTCAGCTTCTAGATGGCACACCAATGGACACCTGTTTCCCTACAAACATGGGTTCCACATACAAAACCTTTCACATTCCCAATGTGGACACCTAGGATGGATATTTTGTCCTCTAGTAATGTGTAACCTCCACCAACATTAAATTTCCTGTTGAAAATATCATTACAATAATGCCAATATTAAATGAGTTTCTCACATGTCCCTAGGACACTTTCCAAGAAACGTGGAGACCTAAAAATGACATAGGTTTGCAAGATTATTCACTTAACCTAACATTCTCCCACTCAACATTATACAATGTAGTTACATCCAAGAGATAAATAATTAAATCAAGTACAGTGTTCTTGCACCAAGAGAACTTATTTGTGGTCATTGGCTTTGTAAGAGAATCTGCAACATTATCCAAAGTGTGAACCTTATCAATCAAGACCTTACCATTCTCAACCATTTCTCGCACAAAGTGATATTGAACATCAACATGCTTAGTACTAGCATGATACATTGGATTTTTTGGCCAAACAAATAACATTCTGACTGTCACATTCAATCCTCACTGTCTTGCAATCAAAACCAATGCCGTTACCAAGTTTGTGTAACCATACCACCTCCTTAGAGGCATGTGTAGCCTCTTCTTTAGTGGTGGACAACACAATTGCCTCTTACTCATCCAACTCACTGCACCTCCAAACAAAATAAATACATAGCAGTTAGTGGACCTTTAATTATCCATGCCACCAACCCAATCTGCATCAACAAACCCTTATATGTCCAATGACTTGACCACATCATCAGTATCATGATAAACCAAACAGTAATCAGAAGTACCACACAAGTATCTAAACACCCTCTTAACAAAAGTCCAATGTTCTTTACCAAGGTTAGGCATAAACTTGCTTAGAACTCCCACTGCTTGGGCTATATTTGGTCTTGTGCAAGCCATTGCGTACATTAAACTACCAATGACACTCGCATAAGAAACCTTAGACATATCCTCAAAAACATCATCAGAATTAGGACACATATCCAAGCTCAACTTAGTACCAGTTGGAAATGGAATATTAATTGGCTTACAATCATGCATTAGTACTTAGTACTAGTTGGAAATGGAATATTAGTACCTTCACAAAATTGTATCAACATACTTACACTGACTTAACCAAAGCTTTTTGTGATCTCGATCTTTGTTGATTTCCATCCCAAGAATATATTTTGCAGCCCCCAAGTCCATATCAAGTGTGCCAAAAAGTTGTGATAATAAATTAATTAATGTGCACAATGCTTCAACATGGGCCCCTAACCCATACCTCCTTCATCTTCTACCATTCAGGATGCTCCAGTGATTGTTCAACTTCTAGATGGCAGACCAAAGGACACCTGTTTCCCTCCAAACTTGGGCGCCCCACTCAAGACCTTTCCCATTCCCAATGTGGGTGCTTAGAATGGATAATTTGTCCTCTAGTGATGTATAACCTCCACCAACATTAAATCCACCTGTTTCCCTCCAAACTTGGGCGCCCCACTCAAGACCTTTACCATTCCCAATGTGGGTGCTTAGGATGGATAATTTGTCCTCTAGTGATGTATAACCTCCACCAACATTAAATTTCTTCTTGAAAATATAATTACAGTATATGCCAATATTAAAATAATTTCTCATTTGTCCCCTATGACACTTTTCGAGAAACATGGAGACATAAAAATGACATAGGTTTGCAATGTTAATGTCACCTAACCTAATGTAATGTCCCCTATCCTAATTTGCCCTAGAATTTGCCTATGGGTCGCAATTTCCACAAACTAGGGTTAGGGTTTCCACTTTATCAAATGAATAGCTCCTTGATGATGTAATCCGGAATTTGCAAACCTGCATTCAACCCATGAACAACATTCCCAACACATGCATATATACATTTGTGCTGGGAACACAAATAGTAGCTATCCAAACACTCAGATTTATCCCTAGACATTAATATGCAATAGTAGCTATACATGTTATGGCTTCCTAAGCATGCATAAAGAACAACATCCAGATCCATGCCTAAAGTGACAAATAATAATGCATATAGGACTATATTGATACTTGAAAATGCTATGCAGAACTCTTAATCAATATATATAGAATCAGATTGTTGCTATGAAAAAATAACTAATCAGTGCATATAAATCCAAATCGATGCGATAAAGAACAACTAACCAATGCAAGTAAATTCAGATTGATGCTATAGAGACAATTAATCAATGCATATAATTTCAGGTCGACTGGTATGAAAGTTGACAGAAATACACCTGATCTAGATAATGAATGATGTTATCATTCCCAGCGTCTCCATTGCTGATGTTTATCCTGTTTCTTCTTGTTGATTCGTTGATGATCCCTTTGCCATAAGTGGATTCACTCCTTTATACATCAGCGGGTGGTCAAGTCTCTTCTATTTAGACGTGTCTCTTCTGCTGATATACCCCTTCGTTTTGAGACACGACTTTTGCTATTTTCCTACCTAATCACACTTGGCTTTAAAAGACAATTAATGTAAATTAACATTGTCTTTATGAGTTCGATCCTTTAATAATCCTCTCACGTTTGATTGCCTTCTATCACTTGGTAATCTCTCTTAGATGTTGATGAGACTGGAATGATTATATGCGTGGGTAATGACACCTAACATGTGCTGGATCCTCGTCTGGTTTGCATTTCAGAAAGACTGGCCCGTTCATATAAATGATTTGGAAATGCCAAGTTCCCTTTGTCTTCTGTATTGGAAGTTGGCTTAGTTTCTCGCATATTTTTTATAATGCATGTATTACCATAGATTCCCTTGCGTTTCTGTATTGGAAGTTATAGATATGTTTCCTCATTATTTTTCGTCCCAATATCTTTTGTACTTTGTAAATCAGATTGATGGTAGTATTTATCTGTGAAATATTGAAATGGTTTTACTTTTAACTATAATAAGCATGATATTTCCTCAGGCTGTGTAGTGTGATTGAGAAATCTTATTGTGAAAAGCAGTGCAAGTGTTTAGTGGTTTTAACTACTAAATAATTATGTGCATTTCCAAACTTGTTCTGATGGAAAATGGGCAGTTGTAAATATGACTATTGATAATATTTTGTTTCTAACTATTAAACAGTTATGTGCTTTTACTAACATGTTCTGGTGGCAATGAGTGGAATAGGCTTTGGGCTTGTAGAGATTAGCAACAGCGATTCTTTAACACATGATCATGGATGATTGGCTTTTAGTTTATCTTAATTATAACTGGAATACATTTAATGATGATGTGATACCTTGGGATTTATTTCTGTATTTAAAGAGTTTAATAAATATTTGTGGCAACTTCTTAATGTTCTTTACAGCAGAGAATCCCTTTTCCACTTTTGACTATGGTCTAATTTCTTGAAATTTATTATGTATGATTTGGAGAGTTCACAGTTTTATGCATTGATGATAATTCCAGATACAACTATCTTATTTGTTTCTCTTCTTCTGGGCATTTATAATTTTTTGCAGGTCCATGATCAGATCCATGAAGCTGGTTATTTTGTTGATGTTGACACATCTGACAGAAAGATCCAGAAAAAGGTAACAGTTGTTTTTCTTAGGACTATGAATTGCTGTCTTGTAAACTACAAATTTTACTTTGCTCTCTTTTAAAGAAAATATCAGTTTTTAAGTTTGCTGTTTGTTTTCCTTACCAGAATAGAATCTTCCAATACGATGATCCTTTATACTTTTGGATGCCACATCTGTTTGCACCTAAAATGAATATTATTGGTTCTTCTTTGCTGTATTCTCCTCCCTCAGAACATCCTAAGCTAAAACTCGCATTTTTATGTTTCCAAGCTAGATATTTTGCCCAAATAAGGTACCATTTTTTAGTTTGTTTTGCAATGTTCATTGCAAGCTTTAAAACTTGGACTTGGCAAAATCTTGGCAGCCCAATTTTTTGATGTGGACCACAGACCCAGCAAAAAATGCAGAAAATTAAAAATCATATAATTTAATAAATTAACTTTAGATAAAATGCAAATTAATGTTCTCATTTGTGTCTTCGACACAAGGGAGATGATCTGTGCTGGGAACACAATTCTTTACCTACGAGATGCACACTCTATTTCATAGCTTGAGATTACTAGCAGATTTGTTCTTATATTAGTATCTTGCACAAGGTGATAAGAGGTGTCTACATTAGATGACTGATGCAAAGTTTTTAGAGGTCTGTGTATTGTAGTGTCTTCCGTATCTTCATTGCTTTATTTTTGACCTTTTCTAGATTTGTTTCTTATTCTTTTGCTACCTTCTGGGTCTAGGTCGTGTGTCTGCAACCACCCTTAACGTCCTGATTTGCATCTCCAATAAGTTGGCATGTACCTGTGCCAGGCACACGTTTCTGTCTGTAGATGTATACCCCTGTTTCATTGCTGGGGGTACTAGTAGATTTGTTGTTACATCAGTAACTTGCACAAGTTAATATGATCGCATGAGTTAACTGATGAAAAGTGCTTAGAGGTCTGTGCATCCCAGTCTCTTGCAGGTTTTCTATTAGTTATCAACCCTAATGTTTGATTGCTGCTGGTTGGATGTGGCTTGTTTACTGAAGTGTGTTGTTGGAAGCTTGCTAGAAACTCATCTAATGGTAACAGTGTGGCATGGGGGGATACTTGGATTGAATTGCCAGTATTTCTTATTTAATGAATGTGGAAAAATGAATGATGCTTAACAGAGTTTCAAATTAATTGGTTGTTTATTATTTTCTTCAGGTATATTATATATACTCCTTATCTTTCTTAATTGTTTATATGTCCATGCTTCATGTTTGATGTAGCGTTGTGCTTCTGGAACTTATGCAAGTAAATAATTGTTTAAACTTAGCTTCTATCGATGTGGATTGTTTCATCCTATTTACTTTCAAAGACAGTAAATAATTAGTCTGTATGTTGCAGGTGCGGGAAGCTCAATTAGCTCAGTACAATTATATCCTGGTTGTTGGTGAGGAGGAAGCAAACACTGGACAGGTTCTTTTTTCCTTTGTTTTCTCTTACCCTTGGTTTACATGCTTGAGATTAGCTTGAAATAATGTCATTTTGTTTATTTGGTTTTCTTTTCCAAAACTTTGAAAGCATAAAACTTTAATGGTAGTTTGAAAAAAATGCATGCAATCTGCCAGGGTCTACCTAGGGCTGCATGCATTTTGTGCCTTCTTGCATGGGTTGTCTGTGTTATGATGGTCTTGAGTCAGTCTAGAATTTAGTATCTCCTGGGTTGCATCAATGGTGTCTAATGGGTTCTAATCTGGGTTTGCCTTTACCCCAGGCCTGTGTCTGGTACATGTGGGTTCTTCAAGGTAATTTGTTTTTAAATAGTTATATTTGTCATGTTTTGTGCGTCTTGGGTGCCTAATTCATTGCTACACTTTGTTCTGCCTAAGGCCTTGCTTGGATCTGCTTGGGCTTGCTTGTGATCAATTCCTTGGTGCCCTCTCAGTACTTTCTTAGGCCAAGTGCTTGGTGTTTTTCTGGGTATGCTTAAGGCCACATGCCTGATGTTTGTCTAGGCTTGCCTAGGGGCATCTGCCTGCTGTCTGCTTGGGCCCATCAATGAATCACATGCTTGATGTCATCCTTGACAAGTTAGCCACCCTCAGGTTATATGCCTTGGCTGGCCGAGGGCATCATACCTGGTGTGTGCCTTTTCCCTGATGGCAGCTCTATATGTTTTAAGTTTTAATTAAACTCTTATTAGGGTATAATTTGAAAGAAAAACCCTCATTATGGTTTATAATTTAATTTATAAAAAAAATCTATTCAAAGTAAAACTTAAATAAATTTTATATGCTTAAAAAAATTGTTCAATCTACCTATGCTCTATTTTTCAGCCAAGTGTAAACATGAGCCAAAAAGAGATAGGTGTGTATAAAAGAATATTAGAAGCAATTTTTGAATAGCTCAGGGAAAGGTATAGCAAATGTGGTGGGTTGTGATTACTTGATATTGTCCGGGAGATTTTTGATTATTATACTGCTATGATTAGAATCATGGTAGCATTCCATTTGCAATGTGCATGGCAAACTGAGTGTAAATGGAATTCACCTAGGTTTAAAACAGAAAAAAACATTGGAAATCCCACCAATTAAAGAATGCTAAAATGCTAAATAAATACAGACAAAAAATGCAACTGTTATTTTTGTTGCCAAATATAGTGGGTAGAAAGAGAAACACAGTTCAGATGTAAGATGTAAATAAAGATTTAATGTTGCCAGTTACTCTCACATTCTCGATCAAGAATGGTACACATTACAACTTAAGTCCCGATTACAAAAACTGTTGCTTTTCCATTTGGTGCAGCTCAAATCAATTTTTACATTTTGTTTTTAAAACCAAAGCAGAGGTCTGGGGGTGGCAGCCATCAGTGGAGTCAAGGGGTGCTGCCCCCTATGGGGTCCAGGGGCATCACCATAGGGACCTTCATGACATATGCCATTTATTTTATAGTTTTATTGCATTTTGATTTAGTCTAAGTTATCGATCCCGGGACCAGTTTGGGTTTTGGTTTGGTGGTTTAGTTTGTGGATTTGGTCAAATTTCCTTTTGTGGTTGGGTTCGTTTTGGGTTCTATCCATACAAAAACATATAAAAATCATATATATATACAGATTTGCAGAAGTAGTTAATTTCAGAACACCACATAGCATCATATAATAAACAAAACCACCATAAAAGAAAAAAACACAACTTCAATTAGTCAAACTCAATATTATGATATATATTCATTGTTCAAACTTCAATATTAAAAAACTAAAAATAACAATGTCAACAATTAGCCATCAAACTTCAAAAATATCATCATTACCCTCAATATTAGATGGTGTAGATACCGGTATATTATAAGAATCATAACTAGTGCTACTGGCGCTTGTATGCTTGCTAGCTGGTTTGTCCTAAGCTTCAAGTGCAATAAGTTGTGAAGTAGAAGCATCTAGGTCAATATGCTTTGTCTTGATGTTCACTTATTCATGTCCCCTTCCTTGTGGTTAGTTTCTTTATGTGAAAAGAGGCACAAGTTGGAATGCATGTCCACTGAGTCCTTTGCCTTTCTTGAATGTGGTCAATTGTGCTTTATAGAGCAGATAAAGAGTATGTGCTGCAATTCCTCTTGGTGGAGAAGAACTCACAACCTATTAAGACAAAGTTATAGTTATAAAATTTAAAATTATAAATTTTCTTTCCATATATTTTTTAATTTATAAAACTTGTTATAAAACATTGATCACAAGAGGTTATAGGTGTGAGAATACTTGGCCATGGAAGTGCCACTATTTGTGGCAGTAACCTTAAATTTGTCATGAAGAGCTTCAATACTTTGACCATTGGAGTGTACAAAGTCCATGAACACAATTTTGACTACGTCCCACAAATTAGGATTAGGGAAGAGTTTAGGAATTTACTGTCTTGTACCCTTTGTTGACTTCAAAAACTCTGCATTGGGCAACCCTCCTTGACACATAAAAGATCTTAGTACTATAATATTTTAGACTCACTACGAAGGCAAGAAGATATGGGAGGGTGGTCATTGTGTTCCTTCTTTCTTCAATAGTTTTGTGCATTGTTTGAAGAAAATTTCTTTGGGATCCTACTCTTTCTTATTTATGATAGTCTTTATTTTTTCAATCATTGAGTTGATGCCATCATATACCTATCTCAAATAAAGCCTATCCATGTCAGAATAATGGATCATACTCAAAATGGGTTTAGTGAAACAATTGAGATATTTGACACAATTCCACCAAATGTCATCTTGGATCATATGCTTAATCTTTGCTGCCCACTTAGTGTTGGGTTGTTTTCATATAGACCAATTTTGGTTGATGGCCGTGTTAGAAATGTTAGTGTTTGGTAGCTTTGGGAGATATTTTTTTATTAATTATATCTTGCTCAAGGCAGGTCGGCCTTCATCTTTTATAAATAAAATATATTTTCTCTAGCTCAGCCCTAGAGAGAAGGCCACCTAGTTTGGTATTTATAGAGGATGGAGTCCTCTCATTTTGATTATCAATTCATTCACTCTCCAATTCGCAGCTTCAGCAGCAGCAGCAGTTCACCTCCTAGCAGCAGATTTGATTCTAAGAAGAAGTGTCACCTTTTGTATTTCGCTTCGAGGAGAAGTGTCTCTATTCTTTGTATTAGACTCGGCCTTGTCTAGGGCCTGATTTGTAAGCAGTGTTCTGCACTTATTATTCTGACATATAAGAGAATATTGTTGCTGGTTCTCCCTCGAGTAGGAGGGTTTTCCTAGGGTAAAATGTTGTGTTCATTGTCTTTGAGTTGTGTTTTTTGCTTATTCCATTTCTGATCCTAAAAATAACATGTTATCAGAGCGGGTTCAAGAAATCCGATCAGACTTGTCTAAGCAAGACAGTCTTCTGAAAAAAAAATTAAAAATAAAAATGAGGGAAGATATTTTGATTACTTTGTTGAAGATTATTCCTGTCATCTTGGCATCTCAAGGAATCGATTTATTACTGATTGGAATCAATAACAAAACAAGTCGATTATTGAAGAATATTATTGCTTGAGAAATCGTGGCATTTTGGTGTTGAAGTCGCAGCCTTTGCACAATTTACATTCATCGATTTGAGGATAGAAAATTATTAAAAAAAATAAAAATCATGGCTCTTCATTCACAGCACATTCAACAACTTGGAGCCTTCGTTGGTGGTTATTCATACAAGATAAAATCGTGAAAAATTGTCTTAGGGAGCATTGGTCTTTGAGGAGAAATTGTGGTTTTATGTTGACTGATTTGAGCCTATAATATCAGCGATTGGAGTCAAGGATAGATCGTGGTAACTTGCATTCAAGTGGCGCTGCATATAGGAGAAGACAAAATCATCATTGGAGACAAGTTCGCTGCCACTCTAGGCAAAGAGGTGTTGAACTAAAAGATTTAATTGCTGTTTTTTGTGATAAGGTAGAGGATAATGCAAAGAAGGTGACAAAATTGGAGTCGTTATTGGAGATTGCTACACAAGAGAAATGTGATCTTGAAAAACAACTGAAGTTGGCAGAAACAAGGGTTATGGAGACTGAAACTGAAGCAAAACAGTTTTTTGAGCAGGTATCTGAATTGAGGGTGAAGATGGAGGATTCACTGGAAAGCTATTGGAGGCTGAGAACAAAATTGAGGTCTTGCAACTTAACTACAAGGATGCACAAGACAAATTGGAAACACTTGAAATAGATCTGAAGAGTGCTATTAAAGAGATAAGTATTTTATGTTTGTACCTTTGAATAATGAACATGGATTTAAATAATCATGTAGTTAATAATAATTCATGCAAACAACATTGTGAATAGTGAATCATGTATGCTTCTAGCATTGGTCTGTATAATTCTCTTTAGGGTAGTTGATTCTATGAACTATCATTAATCTCTCTAAAATGTAGGATGGAGAGAGATTGTATAAAGAATTCAAAGGGAGGAAGAGCTTGAGGCATCCGGTGAGGAAGGCATGTTGGCTGGAGAAATGAACAAACATGAAGACTTAGCTTGTAGCCATGAGACTGAGTTGATGGCACATAACTTCACTAGAGACATCTCTCGGAACCTATACAGATTGTCATTGCAATCAACTACTTCGAAGAGGAGGAAATGACATTTAGAGGGAGTTAAATTCCGAGAATTCAAGACACGAGTTGAGATCATGTCTAGGAAGAGGACTAAGGTTCTAAGATCCATCAATGGAGGGGAGTTCACTTCTAGAGGATTTTTTAATCTCTGTGTTGAGGCAAGGATCAAGAGGGAGTTCTGTGACTCATTGAGAAGAAGTGAAGGTGTCAGCTTAGTGGGTTGCAGTGTTGCAAGGCTAGGTGCTAAAAGTCCTTGGAAGACCTCTTCAGCTGTTGAGAACAGAACTGCAAGGTCCACAAACCGATTCAGAATAAGGTGATCTGGGATGAGGTCGAGAAGGATAGTCCTGAACTCTCACAAGTCAATAGTGTCGGAAGTGTGCATTGGAAACCGTATCTCTAAGGTAAGCATTGGAGGCAATCTTGGACGAGGAGGTCAAGAGGTTGATGCAAGTACTTGGAGCTTCAGAGGGAGGCACATCATCATGAAGATTTGTTGTATGAGGTGAAAGCCCTTGCAATGTATATTTCTTTGAGACGGAGAAATATGAGGTGAAAGCCCTTGTAGTGTATATTTCTTTGAGATGAAGGAATATGAGGTGTAAGCCCTTGCTCATCTCTGAGATTGAGATGAGACATCATGTTGAGAGACTCCATGACGACATCACGTTGAGAGACTCCGTGATGAACCCTTGTACATCTCTGAGACTGAGATATGTTTCTTTCCACACATGGGAGTAGCCATTGTGGATGTCATGTTGAGAGACTCTATAACGACATCACGTTGAGAGACTCCGTGATGAACCCTTGTACATCTCTAAGGTTGAGATGTGTTTCTTTCCACACATGGGAGTAGCCATTGTGGACATAATGTTGAGAGACACCATGACGACATACAGTTGAGAGACTCCGTGATGAACCCTTGTACATCTTTGAGACTGAGATGTGTTTCTTTCCACACATGGGAGTAGCCATTGTGGACGTCATGTTGAGAGACTCCATAACGACATCACGTTGAGAGACTCTGTGATGAACCCTTGTACATCTTTGAGACTGAGATGGATGTAGCCATTGTGGACATCATGTTGAGAGACTCCATGATGAACTCTTGTACATCTTTGAGACTGAGATGTGGTTTTCCACAAATGGGTGTAGCCATTGTGGGTGTCATGTTGAGAGACTCCATGACGAAGATATCTGGAAAAATACCTCCCTAGCTAAGAGGGAGTGTTAGTGTTTGGTAGCTTCGGGAGATATTTTTTTATTAATTATATCTTGCTCAAGGCAAGTCGACCTTCATCTTTTATAAACAAAATATATTTGCTCTAGGTCGGCCCTAGAGAGAAGGCCACCTAGTTTGGTATTTATAGAGGATGGAGTCCTCTCATTTTGATCATCAATTCATTCACTCTCCAATTCGCATCTTCAGCAACAATAGCAGTTCACCTCCTAGCAGCAGATTCGATTCTAAGAAGAAGTGTCACCTTTTGTATTTCGCTTCAAGGAGAAGTGTCTCTATTCTTTGTATTAGACTCAGCCTTGTCTAGGGCTTGATTTGTAAGTAGTGTTCTGCACTTATTATTCTGATATATAAGTGAATATTGTTGCTGGGTTTTTCTCCCGAATAGGAGGGTTTTCCCAGGGTAAAATGTTATGTTCATTGGCTCTGAGTTGTGTTTTCTGCTTATTGCATTTCTGATCCTAAAACTAACAAGAAATGGCCTCCTAAAAATTCACAAGTGATCTCAAGACGATTGCATTTTAGAGGAAATAAGTCTCAATAACCTATTCAAAAGTGAAAATTTTAAAAAGAAGAAACATAATTAAGTTAAAAAAATGACTTAAGTGATGTTAGTGTTTCTTAGATCAGATTAAACAATGCAAGTACTTAAAAGAATTGCAACACATAAGACAATGAACACACAAAGATACCCTGGGAAAACCCTCCTCTTGAGGGAGAAAAACCCAGCAATGAATCTCTTCTATAATATAGAACAATGGCAGAAATCTGCTTACAACTCAGGCCCAGCAATGGCCAATAAAGAATGTAATGAGGTTGCACCTCTCCTAGATGCACAAGATACAAATGAATATATTCTTCCTTGAAATCGGACTGCTGCTAAGAAGTGCGAATTCTGCTCTTGAATAATAATGCGAACTTGCTTGAAATTGAATGTCTTACAATGACAAAATGACCTTGTACTTATACAACACAAGGCGCCTCTTCACTTAGGTCGGCCTCTTTAGAGAAACATAATAAAAGATAAAATACAACTGAGGTCGGCCCAATCAATAAAAGATAAATGCGAATCAATAGGGTCGGCCCTTTATTCTTTTATGATTATTGTTTGATATAAATTAAATCGCCGAATGGCTATACATTTAATTTGATCTTTCTTCTTGGAATTCGTGCAATGAAGTGCAGACCATAGCTGCTATAACATCAACACTCCCTCTCAGCTAGGGATGAACTTCCACCTGCACAAGACACATCATATCAGAATGAAAACAAAATAGGATATCACCTCCATGTGATATCAACCATTGTGGCTACCTCCACAGATGGTAGAAACAAGTGCTCATCACTTAATGTGATGTTGCCACCTCAATGTGACTTTCACCATGGCTCTCCCAGAGGGTGATCCACAAGCACAAATAAATCATCACGGATTCCCTCACGTGATGCTGTCATGGAGTCACACACATGACATCCACCATGGCTCTCCCAGAGGGTGGAAACAAGGGCTTTCACCTCAAATCTCTCTCAATAGAGATTTGCATTATCAAGGGCTTTCACCTCAACTCTCTCTCAATAGAGAATTGCATTATCAAGGGCTTTCACCTCAACTCTCTCTCAGTAGAGAATTGCATTATCAAATAAGGATCACTGATACTGAGACTCTTTCTCAGTTAAGGCTGCATTCTCCACCATACCAAGTTTCTCTCGGAAGTACACAAACTTAATCCTGGCGAGAGGCTTGTTGAGAATGTCTGCCGATTGCTCTTCAGTGTTGATATACCTCAACTGTATAGCTTTCCTTTGTACCATATCTCTAATATAGTGGTACTTGATCTCAACATGTTTTGTTCTGTCATGAAACACGGGATTGACAGAAAGCTTTACACAGCTTTGATTATCACAGTGTATAATAGTAGGCTCCATTGATTGTCCAAACAATCCTGCAAGGAGCTTACGAAGCCACACTGCCTCATGAGTTGCCACACAAGTTGCTATATATTCTGCCTCAGTTGTACTCAAGGCCATTCAAGACTGTTTCTTGCTACACCAAGAAATCATAGCAGTCCCCAAACTGAAGCAACAACCAGAGGTACTCTTCCGATCTGAGACACATCTTGCCCAATCAGAATCAGTAAAACCATGCAGCTCTAAATCCACACCTGAAGAATATCTCAACCCATATCCAATTGTGCCACATAAATATCTCAAGATATGTTTAGCTGCGACAAGATGTATTTGTCTTGGTTCACACATAAACTGGCTAAGTGCACTCACTGCATAGTAGATGTCAGGTCTAGTGTTAACTAGATACATCAATGAACCAATCAACTGTCTATACATCGTAGAATCCACTGGTTCTGAACTAGCTGCAACCTCTTTCAACTTATCTAGATTAGTCTCCATGGGTGTAGACATAGGTTTGCAGTCAATCATAACAAACCTTTTGAGAATGTCAGCAGTATACTTGCCTTGACTTAGAATCATCTCATCTGACTTTTTCTAAACTTCTAAGCCAAGAAAGTAATGCATAAGACCTAGATTCTTTATCTCAAACTCTAAAGCTAATTCGTTCTTGCATTTTAGAATTAGATGTTCTTCACCAGTGATAATCAGATCATCAACATATAAAACCAGAATCAAAGCCTCACCCTTTACTACCTTAAAGTAGAGGTTAGAATCCGCATCATTCTTTGAGAAGCCTAGGCTTGATAGATACTGATCAATCCTTTCGTACCAGGCACGAGGAGCTTGCTTAAGACCATACAAGGCCTTCTTCAGTTTACAAACATGAGACTCCTTTCCATGTACCTCAAATCCTTCAGGTTGCTCAATGTAAACCTCTTCTTCTATTACACCATTTAGAAAGGCTGTCTTTACATCCATTTGGTGAATCTTCCATCCTCTAGATGCAGCAATAGCAATGATGGTTCTGACAAATGTATATCGAGCCACAGGAGCAAAGGTTTCTTCATAGTCAACTCCCTCTTTCTGTGAGAACCCTCTAGCCACAAATCTTGCCTTATGCTTCTCAATGCTCCCATCAGCTGCATGCTTGATCTTGAAGAGCCACTTAGAAGACACCACAGATTTGTCTTTGGGTCTAGGAACTATATCCCAAACATCGTTCTTAAGTATAGACTGATACTCCTCAATCATGGCATCTTTCCATATTTGTTGACTAGAAGCTTCTTCAACATTTGAAGGCTCTGACTCAATAATCTGACTCATCAAGGCAACATAGCTAGAGAACTTGTGAGGTCTCTTGCTTTGAAAGCTCCTCTTTGGGCTGCACAAGTCACATTGCTCTACAAAGCCCAAAGAGGTCTTTTCTTTCCAATCACAATATCTAGAGGCCCATCAGTAGGATCCAAGGGTTCAACTGGATCAACATCTTCTTTAGGTTCTAGAGCCTCCTTCAGGTTCACTAGAATATGGTCAACTTCCATATCTTGAGGAGGTTCTTCTTCATCAATCTCCATAGGAGTGCCCTTGGACCTTCTGAAAGCAACATCTTCCTCAAATGTGACATCTCTACTAATCTCAATAGACTTTTGTCCTGGTATGTATATCCTGTAAGCTTTTGATGTCTCACTGTAACCTACAAGAATTCCTTTCTTTCCAGAAGGTTCCAGCTTTGTTCTCTTTTCCTTTGGAATATGAATATAG
>CM021102.1:716261832-716355629 GCA_007115665.2 Sequoiadendron giganteum
CTGCCTATCTCATGGGTTATATAAATAATATCATGGTACAAAAGTATGTTATAATATTTTTTATATTTGGTAGTATTTGTGGAATTTCTCCTTATGTTATGAAGTTCAAAATCTATTGGTCAATAGATAGTTGTGCACCATTGACGAAGTTGATTGAAAATGTTCAAAAAGTGTTTATGCACATTGTCATTCATTGTTGCAAGTAGAGGTTGGATTTTATTTTAAAAAAATCACGATCAATAGACAGTTGGGGCCAAGTCTACATGATAGGACTCTCTGGGTCAAGCAAGTTTGGTAGACCAGGCAAGTCTAACCAGATTCCCCTAGTCTTGAGTCTATTGGCTTTGGCTAAGGTAATCCACCTTGGAACTTGTGGAGGTTGAGCGAGTTTAGGCGAGTCCTGTAACTTGCGCACGTCTGTGTATGTGTGCGCCACCAGTTGGTGTCCGTCCACTGTCCCCAAATTTTCATCCAGAGTTCCCTTGTCCTTGAAATCCGTCCTTGTGCCCCCTTGTTGAAACTCCATGGAACATGCATGTAGGCATGTAATATTTGTGTTGGAACCACTATCCCTCCATTGTCCCCAAATTTTGATCCATAGTTCCATTGTGCACCAATTTTGTTTGTGTCCTTCCATTCCGAGACTCCATGGAACATAGGAAATTTGATCAGTCAACATTTTATTGCGACATACAATGGGGGACATTCAAGATTTTGAGTCTCTGCCTTTGTAGAATGGATAATATTAGAGTCAAAGGGAGGGCAGGTTTCAAAAGATAAATCCAGATCCAACCACATTTTTACTTTTGAAGGTCACATGAAGGAGGCTTGACAATCATCTTAGTTTTTTTGGCTCTATACACATTTTGTGACACTTGTTTTACAGATTATGTGATATTGGCATCTTAGAGTGCTTTATGAGTACTATCATGAGGTTCTGTGGCTGTTTTCAGATTGCTCATGGCTATTTTAGATGTAAGGTATTCTTTGGGAAGCAAAATTTGAAACTACATGTATTTTGTTAGTGCATTGGTACTCAAGATTTGTGCCAATATTTTGATCCAAAAACTTGTGTTTAAACCAGAAATTCTAATTGGGCTCACATGCTAAGTTGCTTGAAACACCAAACACCTCCCCCTTTCCTCCATTTTGGTCCTAAGCTGCAATATTGACTTATGTATGTGAATTCAACTCTGAAAATAAGATTACCAAATCAGATTATATGTAAGTGATTGCACATTCATCACAAGAAAAAAATCAGCAAACAAATGACACCAGATTTACGTGGAGAAACACTTTCGGAAAAAACTCCACACGAGAAAAGAGGGCAAGTATATTATTTATCTTCACAAGAGAGATACACCACAATACACTTTCTTGCTGATCTCCTACTACTCGGATGGTTCCATGCACTTGCAAATAACACATGATCAAAACTACCATCTCATGGCTCCAATTTATAGAACTTGTGGGAGGCAAAACCACAATGGTAAATTGAAACAAAAGGTGCCAAAACCACTTGCAAAAACGCACACCCCTTCCTTGGAAGACCAAGAGTCATGATAATAAATTAATTAATGTGCACAAGGCTTCAACATGGATGCCTAACCCATAGCCCCTTCATCTTTTGCCATTCAGGATGCTCCGGTGATTGTTCAGCTTCTAGATGGCACACCAATGGACACCTGTTTCCCTACAAACATGGGTTCCACATACAAAACCTTTCACATTCCCAATGTGGACACCTAGGATGGATATTTTGTCCTCTAGTAATGTGTAACCTCCACCAACATTAAATTTCCTGTTGAAAATATCATTACAATAATGCCAATATTAAATGAGTTTCTCACATGTCCCTAGGACACTTTCCAAGAAACGTGGAGACCTAAAAATGACATAGGTTTGCAAGATTATTCACTTAACCTAACATTCTCCCACTCAACATTATACAATGTAGTTACATCCAAGAGATAAATAATTAAATCAAGTACAGTGTTCTTGCACCAAGAGAACTTATTTGTGGTCATTGGCTTTGTAAGAGAATCTGCAACATTATCCAAAGTGTGAACCTTATCAATCAAGACCTTACCATTCTCAACCATTTCTCGCACAAAGTGATATTGAACATCAACATGCTTAGTACTAGCATGATACATTGGATTTTTTGGCCAAACAAATAACATTCTGACTGTCACATTCAATCCTCACTGTCTTGCAATCAAAACCAATGCCGTTACCAAGTTTGTGTAACCATACCACCTCCTTAGAGGCATGTGTAGCCTCTTCTTTAGTGGTGGACAACACAATTGCCTCTTACTCATCCAACTCACTGCACCTCCAAACAAAATAAATACATAGCAGTTAGTGGACCTTTAATTATCCATGCCACCAACCCAATCTGCATCAACAAACCCTTATATGTCCAATGACTTGACCACATCATCAGTATCATGATAAACCAAACAGTAATCAGAAGTACCACACAAGTATCTAAACACCCTCTTAACAAAAGTCCAATGTTCTTTACCAAGGTTAGGCATAAACTTGCTTAGAACTCCCACTGCTTGGGCTATATTTGGTCTTGTGCAAGCCATTGCGTACATTAAACTACCAATGACACTCGCATAAGAAACCTTAGACATATCCTCAAAAACATCATCAGAATTAGGACACATATCCAAGCTCAACTTAGTACCAGTTGGAAATGGAATATTAATTGGCTTACAATCATGCATTAGTACTTAGTACTAGTTGGAAATGGAATATTAGTACCTTCACAAAATTGTATCAACATACTTACACTGACTTAACCAAAGCTTTTTGTGATCTCGATCTTTGTTGATTTCCATCCCAAGAATATATTTTGCAGCCCCCAAGTCCATATCAAGTGTGCCAAAAAGTTGTGATAATAAATTAATTAATGTGCACAATGCTTCAACATGGGCCCCTAACCCATACCTCCTTCATCTTCTACCATTCAGGATGCTCCAGTGATTGTTCAACTTCTAGATGGCAGACCAAAGGACACCTGTTTCCCTCCAAACTTGGGCGCCCCACTCAAGACCTTTCCCATTCCCAATGTGGGTGCTTAGAATGGATAATTTGTCCTCTAGTGATGTATAACCTCCACCAACATTAAATCCACCTGTTTCCCTCCAAACTTGGGCGCCCCACTCAAGACCTTTACCATTCCCAATGTGGGTGCTTAGGATGGATAATTTGTCCTCTAGTGATGTATAACCTCCACCAACATTAAATTTCTTCTTGAAAATATAATTACAGTATATGCCAATATTAAAATAATTTCTCATTTGTCCCCTATGACACTTTTCGAGAAACATGGAGACATAAAAATGACATAGGTTTGCAATGTTAATGTCACCTAACCTAATGTAATGTCCCCTATCCTAATTTGCCCTAGAATTTGCCTATGGGTCGCAATTTCCACAAACTAGGGTTAGGGTTTCCACTTTATCAAATGAATAGCTCCTTGATGATGTAATCCGGAATTTGCAAACCTGCATTCAACCCATGAACAACATTCCCAACACATGCATATATACATTTGTGCTGGGAACACAAATAGTAGCTATCCAAACACTCAGATTTATCCCTAGACATTAATATGCAATAGTAGCTATACATGTTATGGCTTCCTAAGCATGCATAAAGAACAACATCCAGATCCATGCCTAAAGTGACAAATAATAATGCATATAGGACTATATTGATACTTGAAAATGCTATGCAGAACTCTTAATCAATATATATAGAATCAGATTGTTGCTATGAAAAAATAACTAATCAGTGCATATAAATCCAAATCGATGCGATAAAGAACAACTAACCAATGCAAGTAAATTCAGATTGATGCTATAGAGACAATTAATCAATGCATATAATTTCAGGTCGACTGGTATGAAAGTTGACAGAAATACACCTGATCTAGATAATGAATGATGTTATCATTCCCAGCGTCTCCATTGCTGATGTTTATCCTGTTTCTTCTTGTTGATTCGTTGATGATCCCTTTGCCATAAGTGGATTCACTCCTTTATACATCAGCGGGTGGTCAAGTCTCTTCTATTTAGACGTGTCTCTTCTGCTGATATACCCCTTCGTTTTGAGACACGACTTTTGCTATTTTCCTACCTAATCACACTTGGCTTTAAAAGACAATTAATGTAAATTAACATTGTCTTTATGAGTTCGATCCTTTAATAATCCTCTCACGTTTGATTGCCTTCTATCACTTGGTAATCTCTCTTAGATGTTGATGAGACTGGAATGATTATATGCGTGGGTAATGACACCTAACATGTGCTGGATCCTCGTCTGGTTTGCATTTCAGAAAGACTGGCCCGTTCATATAAATGATTTGGAAATGCCAAGTTCCCTTTGTCTTCTGTATTGGAAGTTGGCTTAGTTTCTCGCATATTTTTTATAATGCATGTATTACCATAGATTCCCTTGCGTTTCTGTATTGGAAGTTATAGATATGTTTCCTCATTATTTTTCGTCCCAATATCTTTTGTACTTTGTAAATCAGATTGATGGTAGTATTTATCTGTGAAATATTGAAATGGTTTTACTTTTAACTATAATAAGCATGATATTTCCTCAGGCTGTGTAGTGTGATTGAGAAATCTTATTGTGAAAAGCAGTGCAAGTGTTTAGTGGTTTTAACTACTAAATAATTATGTGCATTTCCAAACTTGTTCTGATGGAAAATGGGCAGTTGTAAATATGACTATTGATAATATTTTGTTTCTAACTATTAAACAGTTATGTGCTTTTACTAACATGTTCTGGTGGCAATGAGTGGAATAGGCTTTGGGCTTGTAGAGATTAGCAACAGTGATTCTTTAACACATGATCATGGATGATTGGCTTTTAGTTTATCTTAATTATAACTGGAATACATTTAATGATGATGTGATACCTTGGGATTTATTTTTGTATTTAAAGAGTTCAATAAATATTTGTGGCAACTTCTTAATGTTCTTTACAGCAGAGAATCCCTTTTCCACTTTTGACTATGGTCTAATTTCTTGAAATTTATTATGTATGATTTGGAGAGTTCACAGTTTTATGCATTGATGATAATTCCAGATACAACTATCTTATTTGTTTCTCTTCTTCTGGGCATTTATAATTTTTTGCAGGTCCATGATCAGATCCATGAAGCTGGTTATTTTGTTGATGTTGACACATCTGACAGAAAGATCCAGAAAAAGGTAACAGTTGTTTTTCTTAGGACTATGAATTGCTGTCTTGTAAACTACAAATTTTACTTTGCTCTCTTTTAAAGAAAATATCAGTTTTTAAGTTTGCTGTTTGTTTTCCTTACCAGAATAGAATCTTCCAATACGATGATCCTTTATACTTTTGGATGCCACATCTGTTTGCACCTAAAATGAATATTATTGGTTCTTCTTTGCTGTATTCTCCTCCCTCAGAACATCCTAAGCTAAAACTCGCATTTTTATGTTTCCAAGCTAGATATTTTGCCCAAATAAGGTACCATTTTTTAGTTTGTTTTGCAATGTTCATTGCAAGCTTTAAAACTTGGACTTGGCAAAATCTTGGCAGCCCAATTTTTTGATGTGGACCACAGACCCAGCAAAAAATGCAGAAAATTAAAAATCATATAATTTAATAAATTAACTTTAGATAAAATGCAAATTAATGTTCTCATTTGTGTCTTCGACACAAGGGAGATGATCTGTGCTGGGAACACAATTCTTTACCTACGAGATGCACACTCTATTTCATAGCTTGAGATTACTAGCAGATTTGTTCTTATATTAGTATCTTGCACAAGGTGATAAGAGGTGTCTACATTAGATGACTGATGCAAAGTTTTTAGAGGTCTGTGTATTGTAGTGTCTTCCGTATCTTCATTGCTTTATTTTTGACCTTTTCTAGATTTGTTTCTTATTCTTTTGCTACCTTCTGGGTCTAGGTCGTGTGTCTGCAACCACCCTTAACGTCCTGATTTGCATCTCCAATAAGTTGGCATGTACCTGTGCCAGGCACACGTTTCTGTCTGTAGATGTATACCCCTGTTTCATTGCTGGGGGTACTAGTAGATTTGTTGTTACATCAGTAACTTGCACAAGTTAATATGATCGCATGAGTTAACTGATGAAAAGTGCTTAGAGGTCTGTGCATCCCAGTCTCTTGCAGGTTTTCTATTAGTTATCAACCCTAATGTTTGATTGCTGCTGGTTGGATGTGGCTTGTTTACTGAAGTGTGTTGTTGGAAGCTTGCTAGAAACTCATCTAATGGTAACAGTGTGGCATGGGGGGATACTTGGATTGAATTGCCAGTATTTCTTATTTAATGAATGTGGAAAAATGAATGATGCTTAACAGAGTTTCAAATTAATTGGTTGTTTATTATTTTCTTCAGGTATATTATATATACTCCTTATCTTTCTTAATTGTTTATATGTCCATGCTTCATGTTTGATGTAGCGTTGTGCTTCTGGAACTTATGCAAGTAAATAATTGTTTAAACTTAGCTTCTATCGATGTGGATTGTTTCATCCTATTTACTTTCAAAGACAGTAAATAATTAGTCTGTATGTTGCAGGTGCGGGAAGCTCAATTAGCTCAGTACAATTATATCCTGGTTGTTGGTGAGGAGGAAGCAAACACTGGACAGGTTCTTTTTTCCTTTGTTTTCTCTTACCCTTGGTTTACATGCTTGAGATTAGCTTGAAATAATGTCATTTTGTTTATTTGGTTTTCTTTTCCAAAACTTTGAAAGCATAAAACTTTAATGGTAGTTTGAAAAAAATGCATGCAATCTGCCAGGGTCTACCTAGGGCTGCATGCATTTTGTGCCTTCTTGCATGGGTTGTCTGTGTTATGATGGTCTTGAGTCAGTCTAGAATTTAGTATCTCCTGGGTTGCATCAATGGTGTCTAATGGGTTCTAATCTGGGTTTGCCTTTACCCCAGGCCTGTGTCTGGTACATGTGGGTTCTTCAAGGTAATTTGTTTTTAAATAGTTATATTTGTCATGTTTTGTGCGTCTTGGGTGCCTAATTCATTGCTACACTTTGTTCTGCCTAAGGCCTTGCTTGGATCTGCTTGGGCTTGCTTGTGATCAATTCCTTGGTGCCCTCTCAGTACTTTCTTAGGCCAAGTGCTTGGTGTTTTTCTGGGTATGCTTAAGGCCACATGCCTGATGTTTGTCTAGGCTTGCCTAGGGGCATCTGCCTGCTGTCTGCTTGGGCCCATCAATGAATCACATGCTTGATGTCATCCTTGACAAGTTAGCCACCCTCAGGTTATATGCCTTGGCTGGCCGAGGGCATCATACCTGGTGTGTGCCTTTTCCCTGATGGCAGCTCTATATGTTTTAAGTTTTAATTAAACTCTTATTAGGGTATAATTTGAAAGAAAAACCCTCATTATGGTTTATAATTTAATTTATAAAAAAAATCTATTCAAAGTAAAACTTAAATAAATTTTATATGCTTAAAAAAATTGTTCAATCTACCTATGCTCTATTTTTCAGCCAAGTGTAAACATGAGCCAAAAAGAGATAGGTGTGTATAAAAGAATATTAGAAGCAATTTTTGAATAGCTCAGGGAAAGGTATAGCAAATGTGGTGGGTTGTGATTACTTGATATTGTCCGGGAGATTTTTGATTATTATACTGCTATGATTAGAATCATGGTAGCATTCCATTTGCAATGTGCATGGCAAACTGAGTGTAAATGGAATTCACCTAGGTTTAAAACAGAAAAAAACATTGGAAATCCCACCAATTAAAGAATGCTAAAATGCTAAATAAATACAGACAAAAAATGCAACTGTTATTTTTGTTGCCAAATATAGTGGGTAGAAAGAGAAACACAGTTCAGATGTAAGATGTAAATAAAGATTTAATGTTGCCAGTTACTCTCACATTCTCGATCAAGAATGGTACACATTACAACTTAAGTCCCGATTACAAAAACTGTTGCTTTTCCATTTGGTGCAGCTCAAATCAATTTTTACATTTTGTTTTTAAAACCAAAGCAGAGGTCTGGGGGTGGCAGCCATCAGTGGAGTCAAGGGGTGCTGCCCCCTATGGGGTCCAGGGGCATCACCATAGGGACCTTCATGACATATGCCATTTATTTTATAGTTTTATTGCATTTTGATTTAGTCTAAGTTATCGATCCCGGGACCAGTTTGGGTTTTGGTTTGGTGGTTTAGTTTGTGGATTTGGTCAAATTTCCTTTTGTGGTTGGGTTCGTTTTGGGTTCTATCCATACAAAAACATATAAAAATCATATATATATACAGATTTGCAGAAGTAGTTAATTTCAGAACACCACATAGCATCATATTGTTAGTGTTTCTTAGATCAGATTAGATAATCAATTTAACAAAAGAAATGCAACACATAAGACAATGAACACAACAAGATACCCTGGGAAAACCCTCCTCTTGAGGGAGAAAAACCCAGCAAATATATCTCTTATATATTGAAGGAATAAGAGCAGAAATCTGCTTGAACTCACGCCCAACACAATGTCGAATTTGATAGAATGAATAATAGCACCTCTCCTAGATGCAAAGATACAAGTGAATATGTTTCTCCTTGAAATCAGTCTGCTGCTACAAAATGATGATCTGCTGCTACAAGATGATGATCTGCTGATTAAGTATGAACTTCTTCTAGGACTGCGAATTCTGCTCTGCCAATTAAGTGCGAACTTCTTGATATTCGAATTGTGTCAATAGTCAAGAAGTGACCTTGTATTTATATCTCCTAGGCGCCTCTTCACTTGGGTCGGCCTTTGATAAATAACAATTAAAGTCGGCCAGAATAATTACATGCTATAAATCAAATATATAAGGTCGGCCCATGTATTTAATATTAGTCTTAGTGAAGACCGACGCTGTATTAACATCAACACATATAATAAACAAAACCACCATAAAAGAAAAAAACACAACTTCAATTAGTCAAACTCAATATTATGATATATATTCATTGTTCAAACTTCAATATTAAAAAACTAAAAATAACAATGTCAACAATTAGCCATCAAACTTCAAAAATATCATCATTACCCTCAATATTAGATGGTGTAGATACCGGTATATTATAAGAATCATAACTAGTGCTACTGGCGCTTGTATGCTTGCTAGCTGGTTTGTCCTAAGCTTCAAGTGCAATAAGTTGTGAAGTAGAAGCATCTAGGTCAATATGCTTTGTCTTGATGTTCACTTATTCATGTCCCCTTCCTTGTGGTTAGTTTCTTTATGTGAAAAGAGGCACAAGTTGGAATGCATGTCCACTGAGTCCTTTGCCTTTCTTGAATGTGGTCAATTGTGCTTTATAGAGCAGATAAAGAGTATGTGCTGCAATTCCTCTTGGTGGAGAAGAACTCACAACCTATTAAGACAAAGTTATAGTTATAAAATTTAAAATTATAAATTTTCTTTCCATATATTTTTTAATTTATAAAACTTGTTATAAAACATTGATCACAAGAGGTTATAGGTGTGAGAATACTTGGCCATGGAAGTGCCACTATTTGTGGCAGTAACCTTAAATTTGTCATGAAGAGCTTCAATACTTTGACCATTGGAGTGTACAAAGTCCATGAACACAATTTTGACTACGTCCCACAAATTAGGATTAGGGAAGAGTTTAGGAATTTACTGTCTTGTACCCTTTGTTGACTTCAAAAACTCTGCATTGGGCAACCCTCCTTGACACATAAAAGATCTTAGTACTATAATATTTTAGACTCACTACGAAGGCAAGAAGATATGGGAGGGTGGTCATTGTGTTCCTTCTTTCTTCAATAGTTTTGTGCATTGTTTGAAGAAAATTTCTTTGGGATCCTACTCTTTCTTATTTATGATAGTCTTTATTTTTTCAATCATTGAGTTGATGCCATCATATACCTATCTCAAATAAAGCCTATCCATGTCAGAATAATGGATCATACTCAAAATGGGTTTAGTGAAACAATTGAGATATTTGACACAATTCCACCAAATGTCATCTTGGATCATATGCTTAATCTTTGCTGCCCACTTAGTGTTGGGTTGTTTTCATATAGACCAATTTTGGTTGATGGCCGTGTTAGAAATGTTAGTGTTTGGTAGCTTTGGGAGATATTTTTTTATTAATTATATCTTGCTCAAGGCAGGTCGGCCTTCATCTTTTATAAATAAAATATATTTTCTCTAGCTCAGCCCTAGAGAGAAGGCCACCTAGTTTGGTATTTATAGAGGATGGAGTCCTCTCATTTTGATTATCAATTCATTCACTCTCCAATTCGCAGCTTCAGCAGCAGCAGCAGTTCACCTCCTAGCAGCAGATTTGATTCTAAGAAGAAGTGTCACCTTTTGTATTTCGCTTCGAGGAGAAGTGTCTCTATTCTTTGTATTAGACTCGGCCTTGTCTAGGGCCTGATTTGTAAGCAGTGTTCTGCACTTATTATTCTGACATATAAGAGAATATTGTTGCTGGTTCTCCCTCGAGTAGGAGGGTTTTCCTAGGGTAAAATGTTGTGTTCATTGTCTTTGAGTTGTGTTTTTTGCTTATTCCATTTCTGATCCTAAAAATAACATGTTATCAGAGCGGGTTCAAGAAATCCGATCAGACTTGTCTAAGCAAGACAGTCTTCTGAAAAAAAAATTAAAAATAAAAATGAGGGAAGATATTTTGATTACTTTGTTGAAGATTATTCCTGTCATCTTGGCATCTCAAGGAATCGATTTATTACTGATTGGAATCAATAACAAAACAAGTCGATTATTGAAGAATATTATTGCTTGAGAAATCGTGGCATTTTGGTGTTGAAGTCGCAGCCTTTGCACAATTTACATTCATCGATTTGAGGATAGAAAATTATTAAAAAAAATAAAAATCATGGCTCTTCATTCACAGCACATTCAACAACTTGGAGCCTTCGTTGGTGGTTATTCATACAAGATAAAATCGTGAAAAATTGTCTTAGGGAGCATTGGTCTTTGAGGAGAAATTGTGGTTTTATGTTGACTGATTTGAGCCTATAATATCAGCGATTGGAGTCAAGGATAGATCGTGGTAACTTGCATTCAAGTGGCGCTGCATATAGGAGAAGACAAAATCATCATTGGAGACAAGTTCGCTGCCACTCTAGGCAAAGAGGTGTTGAACTAAAAGATTTAATTGCTGTTTTTTGTGATAAGGTAGAGGATAATGCAAAGAAGGTGACAAAATTGGAGTCGTTATTGGAGATTGCTACACAAGAGAAATGTGATCTTGAAAAACAACTGAAGTTGGCAGAAACAAGGGTTATGGAGACTGAAACTGAAGCAAAACAGTTTTTTGAGCAGGTATCTGAATTGAGGGTGAAGATGGAGGATTCACTGGAAAGCTATTGGAGGCTGAGAACAAAATTGAGGTCTTGCAACTTAACTACAAGGATGCACAAGACAAATTGGAAACACTTGAAATAGATCTGAAGAGTGCTATTAAAGAGATAAGTATTTTATGTTTGTACCTTTGAATAATGAACATGGATT
This sequence comes from Sequoiadendron giganteum, assembly GCA_007115665.2. Lineage (NCBI taxonomy): Eukaryota > Viridiplantae > Streptophyta > Pinopsida > Cupressales > Cupressaceae > Sequoiadendron > Sequoiadendron giganteum. The sequence continues at coordinate 716,273,368 of CM021102.1, forward strand.
TAAATAATCATGTAGTTAATAATAATTCATGCAAACAACATTGTGAATAGTGAATCATGTATGCTTCTAGCATTGGTCTGTATAATTCTCTTTAGGGTAGTTGATTCTATGAACTATCATTAATCTCTCTAAAATGTAGGATGGAGAGAGATTGTATAAAGAATTCAAAGGGAGGAAGAGCTTGAGGCATCCGGTGAGGAAGGCATGTTGGCTGGAGAAATGAACAAACATGAAGACTTAGCTTGTAGCCATGAGACTGAGTTGATGGCACATAACTTCACTAGAGACATCTCTCGGAACCTATACAGATTGTCATTGCAATCAACTACTTCGAAGAGGAGGAAATGACATTTAGAGGGAGTTAAATTCCGAGAATTCAAGACACGAGTTGAGATCATGTCTAGGAAGAGGACTAAGGTTCTAAGATCCATCAATGGAGGGGAGTTCACTTCTAGAGGATTTTTTAATCTCTGTGTTGAGGCAAGGATCAAGAGGGAGTTCTGTGACTCATTGAGAAGAAGTGAAGGTGTCAGCTTAGTGGGTTGCAGTGTTGCAAGGCTAGGTGCTAAAAGTCCTTGGAAGACCTCTTCAGCTGTTGAGAACAGAACTGCAAGGTCCACAAACCGATTCAGAATAAGGTGATCTGGGATGAGGTCGAGAAGGATAGTCCTGAACTCTCACAAGTCAATAGTGTCGGAAGTGTGCATTGGAAACCGTATCTCTAAGGTAAGCATTGGAGGCAATCTTGGACGAGGAGGTCAAGAGGTTGATGCAAGTACTTGGAGCTTCAGAGGGAGGCACATCATCATGAAGATTTGTTGTATGAGGTGAAAGCCCTTGCAATGTATATTTCTTTGAGACGGAGAAATATGAGGTGAAAGCCCTTGTAGTGTATATTTCTTTGAGATGAAGGAATATGAGGTGTAAGCCCTTGCTCATCTCTGAGATTGAGATGAGACATCATGTTGAGAGACTCCATGACGACATCACGTTGAGAGACTCCGTGATGAACCCTTGTACATCTCTGAGACTGAGATATGTTTCTTTCCACACATGGGAGTAGCCATTGTGGATGTCATGTTGAGAGACTCTATAACGACATCACGTTGAGAGACTCCGTGATGAACCCTTGTACATCTCTAAGGTTGAGATGTGTTTCTTTCCACACATGGGAGTAGCCATTGTGGACATAATGTTGAGAGACACCATGACGACATACAGTTGAGAGACTCCGTGATGAACCCTTGTACATCTTTGAGACTGAGATGTGTTTCTTTCCACACATGGGAGTAGCCATTGTGGACGTCATGTTGAGAGACTCCATAACGACATCACGTTGAGAGACTCTGTGATGAACCCTTGTACATCTTTGAGACTGAGATGGATGTAGCCATTGTGGACATCATGTTGAGAGACTCCATGATGAACTCTTGTACATCTTTGAGACTGAGATGTGGTTTTCCACAAATGGGTGTAGCCATTGTGGGTGTCATGTTGAGAGACTCCATGACGAAGATATCTGGAAAAATACCTCCCTAGCTAAGAGGGAGTGTTAGTGTTTGGTAGCTTCGGGAGATATTTTTTTATTAATTATATCTTGCTCAAGGCAAGTCGACCTTCATCTTTTATAAACAAAATATATTTGCTCTAGGTCGGCCCTAGAGAGAAGGCCACCTAGTTTGGTATTTATAGAGGATGGAGTCCTCTCATTTTGATCATCAATTCATTCACTCTCCAATTCGCATCTTCAGCAACAATAGCAGTTCACCTCCTAGCAGCAGATTCGATTCTAAGAAGAAGTGTCACCTTTTGTATTTCGCTTCAAGGAGAAGTGTCTCTATTCTTTGTATTAGACTCAGCCTTGTCTAGGGCTTGATTTGTAAGTAGTGTTCTGCACTTATTATTCTGATATATAAGTGAATATTGTTGCTGGGTTTTTCTCCCGAATAGGAGGGTTTTCCCAGGGTAAAATGTTATGTTCATTGGCTCTGAGTTGTGTTTTCTGCTTATTGCATTTCTGATCCTAAAACTAACAAGAAATGGCCTCCTAAAAATTCACAAGTGATCTCAAGACGATTGCATTTTAGAGGAAATAAGTCTCAATAACCTATTCAAAAGTGAAAATTTTAAAAAGAAGAAACATAATTAAGTTAAAAAAATGACTTAAGTGATGTTAGTGTTTCTTAGATCAGATTAAACAATGCAAGTACTTAAAAGAATTGCAACACATAAGACAATGAACACACAAAGATACCCTGGGAAAACCCTCCTCTTGAGGGAGAAAAACCCAGCAATGAATCTCTTCTATAATATAGAACAATGGCAGAAATCTGCTTACAACTCAGGCCCAGCAATGGCCAATAAAGAATGTAATGAGGTTGCACCTCTCCTAGATGCACAAGATACAAATGAATATATTCTTCCTTGAAATCGGACTGCTGCTAAGAAGTGCGAATTCTGCTCTTGAATAATAATGCGAACTTGCTTGAAATTGAATGTCTTACAATGACAAAATGACCTTGTACTTATACAACACAAGGCGCCTCTTCACTTAGGTCGGCCTCTTTAGAGAAACATAATAAAAGATAAAATACAACTGAGGTCGGCCCAATCAATAAAAGATAAATGCGAATCAATAGGGTCGGCCCTTTATTCTTTTATGATTATTGTTTGATATAAATTAAATCGCCGAATGGCTATACATTTAATTTGATCTTTCTTCTTGGAATTCGTGCAATGAAGTGCAGACCATAGCTGCTATAACATCAACACTCCCTCTCAGCTAGGGATGAACTTCCACCTGCACAAGACACATCATATCAGAATGAAAACAAAATAGGATATCACCTCCATGTGATATCAACCATTGTGGCTACCTCCACAGATGGTAGAAACAAGTGCTCATCACTTAATGTGATGTTGCCACCTCAATGTGACTTTCACCATGGCTCTCCCAGAGGGTGATCCACAAGCACAAATAAATCATCACGGATTCCCTCACGTGATGCTGTCATGGAGTCACACACATGACATCCACCATGGCTCTCCCAGAGGGTGGAAACAAGGGCTTTCACCTCAAATCTCTCTCAATAGAGATTTGCATTATCAAGGGCTTTCACCTCAACTCTCTCTCAATAGAGAATTGCATTATCAAGGGCTTTCACCTCAACTCTCTCTCAGTAGAGAATTGCATTATCAAATAAGGATCACTGATACTGAGACTCTTTCTTAGTTAAGGCTGCATTCTCCACCGTACCAAGTTTCTCTTGGAAGTACACAAACTTAATCCTGGCGAGAGGCTTTGTGAGAATGTCTGCCGTTTGCTCTTCAGTGTTGATATACCTCAACTGTATAGCTTTCCTTTGTACCATATCTCTAATATAGTGGTACTTGATCTCAACATGTTTTGTTCTGTCATGAAACACGGGATTGACAGAAAGCTTTACACAGCTTTGATTATCACAGTGTATAATAGTAGGCTCCATTGATTGTCCAAACAATCCTGCAAGGAGCTTACGAAGCCACACTGCCTCACGAGCTGCCACACAAGCTGCTATATATTCTGCCTCAGTTGTACTCAAGGCCACTGAAGACTGTTTCCTGCTACACCAAGAAATCATAGCAGTCCCCAAACTGAAGCAACAACCAGAGGTACTCTTCCGATCTGAGACACATCCTGCCCAATCAGAATCAGTAAAACCATGCAGCTCTAAATCCACACCTGAAGAATATCTCAACCCATATCCAATTGTGCCACATAAATATCTCAGGATATGTTTAGCTGCTACAAGATGTATTTGTCTTGGTTCACACATAAACTGGCTAAGTGCACTCACTGCATAGCAGATGTCAGGTCTAGTGTTAACTAGATACATCAATGAACCAATCAACTGTCTATACATCGTAGAATCCACTGGTTCTGAACTAGCTGTAGCCTCTTTCAACTTATCTAGATTAGTCTCCATGGGTGTAGACATAGGTTTGCAGTCAATCATACCAAACCTTTTGAGAATGTCAACAGTATACTTGCCTTGACTTAGAATCATCTCATCTGACTTTTGCCAAACTTCTAAGCCAAGAAAGTAATGCATAAGACCTAGATTCTTCATCTCAAACTCTGAAGCTAATTCCTTCTTGCATTTTAGAATTAGATGTTCTTCACCAGTGATAATCAGATCATCAACATATAAAACCAGAATCAAAGCCTCACCCTTTACTACCTTAAAGTAGAGGTTAGAATCTGCATCATTCTTTGAGAAGCCCAGGCTTGATAGATACTGATCAATCCTTTCATACCAGGCACAAGGAGCTTGCTTAAAACCATACAAGGCCTTCTTCAGCTTACAAACATGAGACTCCTTTCCATGTACCTCAAATCCTTCAGGTTGCTCAATGTAAACCTCTTCTTCTATTACACCATTTAGAAAAGCTGTCTTTACATCCATTTGGTGAGTCTTCCATCCTCTAGATGCAGCAATAGCAATGATGGTTCTGACAGATGTATAATGAGCCACAGGAGCAAAGGTTTCTTCATAGTCAACTCCCTCTTTCTGTGAGAACCCTCTAGCCACAAATCTTGCCTTATGCTTTTCAATGCTCCCATCAGCTTCATGCTTGATCTTGAAGAGCCATTTAGAAGACACCACAAATTTGCCTTTGGGTCTAGGAACTATATCCCAAACATCGTTCTTAAGTATGGATTGATATTCCTCAGACATGGCATCTTTCCATACTTGTTGACTAGAAGCTTCTTCGACACTCGAAGGCTCTGACTCAATAATCTGACTCATCAAGGCGACATAACTAGAGAACTTGTGAGGTCTCTTGCTTTCTCTGAAAGCTCCTCTTGGGGCTGCAAAACTTTTTGCTTCCTGCATTGTTCTACGAGCCCAAAGAGGTCTTTTCTTTCCAATCACAATATCTAGAGGCCCATCAGTAGGATCCAAGGGTTCAACTGGATCAACATCTTCTTTAGGTTCTGGAGCCTCCTTCAGGTTCTCTAGAATATGGTCAACTTCCATATCTTGAGGAGGTTCTTCTTCATCAATCTCCATGGGAGTGCCCTTGGACTTTCTGAAAGCAACATCTTCCTCAAATGTGACATCTCTACTAATCTCAATAGACTTTTGTCATGGTATGTATATCCTGTAAGCTTTTGATGTCTCACTGTAACCTACAAGAATTCCTTTCTTCCTAGAAGGTTCTAGCTTTGTTCTCTTTTCCTTTGGAATATGAATATAGACAGGACAACCAAAGATCCTCAAATGACTAACTTCAGGTTTCACCCCTGAGAATGCTTCTTCAGGAGTTTTATTCTCTAAGATCCTGTGGGGACTCCTGTTTTGAACATAGACGGCTGTCCTCAATGCTTCCGCCCAAAGAGAGATTTGCAGGTCTTGATCATGGATCATAGCTTTCACTGCTTCCACAATAGACCTATTCTTTCTTTCAGCAATACCATTTTGTTGTGGATTATAGGGAACATTGAACTCCCTCTTGATCCCTGCTTCAATACAAAAATCTCGAAATGTGCCAGAGGTGAATTCTCCACCATTGTCGGATCTCAATACCTTGATCCTTTTCCCAGACAGGTTTTCAACCTGTGCCTTGAATTCTCTGAATCTTTCTAATACTTCTTCAGATTCTTTAGATCTTAAGAAATAGATCCAAGTCTTTCTAGAGTAATCATCAATAAAAATAATATAATACAAGAAACCACTAGATGATGCAATAGACATTGGACCACACAAATCAGAATGAATAAGATCAAGAATACATTTAGATCTACTTTCACTAGTATGAAACGTACCTTTTGTGTTCTTGCCTAGGGCGCATCCCTTGCATGTACCTTTGTGTTCTTGATTGAATTTTGGAAGACCAGTGACCATCTTCTCCATGATAGGTAGAGCACGAAAGTGAATGTGAGCCAATCTTCGATGCCAAAGATCGCACACGCTGGAGTTGTCATGCAGAAGCGCTTGAAGAGGGCGAGTGCATAGCCTGTAAAGACATTCATGTCTAACTCCAATCACTTGAGCAGTTTTGAAGCTGGAGTTCTTTGCCCATATAAGAACTTTGCCTTTGGAGAAGGCAACTTGATAACCCTTGTCTTCCAATGCTGAAATTGAGACAAGATTCCTCTTTATCCCTGGAACGAGTAGTACATCATTCAACTCCAATGAAATCCTGGAATCCAAGTGAAGAGTGGAGTTTCCAATTCCTTTCACAGAATATCTGGCATCGTCTCCAATAACGACTTGATCACTAGAGTTGCTCTCCACTAAGTTTGAAAGGTGACCCTTGAAACCGGTGATGTGCCTAGAAGCACCACCATCAATCAACCAAGTGTTGGAGTGGTAGAAACATTGCTTGACAAGGCTGAATAGAACAGATAATCACTGGAGTCCTTCTGTGGAGCGATTTCTTCAACATTTGCAGTGGCAACTTGATGCTTAGGTCTTTGAGGACAATCCTTTGCAAAGTGACCATACTTATCACAATGAAAACATTGAATCTTGGACATGTCTCGTTTCTTTTTGAAGGCAGGAGCACCATCATTTCCATTCTCTCGATTCCTTTTGAAGAACCCTTTCTTAAAGCCTTTTCCTTTGTTCGATGAATGAGAGGCAAGAACTTGCATTTCTTCATTCTTTGAACTTTGACCAATTCCCCTTGCCGTTAGTCTTGACTCTTCTTGAATGCAGTCAATCCTCAATCGATCAAACTTGGGAAGTTTAGATCTTGCACTGATTCCTTGAATGAAAGCCTCCCATGAAAACGAAAGACCATTGAGAGCCAACATAGGTAGGTCCTTGTCGTCAATCATGTGACCAATTGTGGAGAGCTGATCTCTTATCTCTGAAATCCTCATAAAGTATATGATAACAGATTCTCCTTTCGCCATTTTCACATGATGGAGTTGTTGCTTCAGTGCGAGAGCTCGACTAGTGTTGTTGATTTCGTACATCTCTTCCAAGGTTGCAAACATCTCTCTTGCTGTATCCAACTTGAAGACAATCAGTACAACATGATCCTTGACAGAATCAACCAACACTTTCTTTGCCCTAGTGTCTTTCTTCCTCCACTGTAGCTTCTCTTCTTCCTCCTCAGGTTCAGGAACTTTTGTTTTCACGAACTCAGCTAAATCATTCTCTTCCAAGGTGAGCATGATTCTGAACCTCCATGATGTGTAGTTCGAAATCCAGTTGAGTCTATCCTCGATTTTCAGGCCATTCACCATCTTGAATTTGAGAAATAAGAGATAGACTGAAAAAGAATAAAGTGAGTGTTGCACACTAAATCTGATCACGATCTTTTTCACACCCGCTCTGATACCATGTTAGTGTTTCTTAGATCAGATTAAACAATGAAAATACTTAAAAGAATTGCAACACATAAGACAATGAACACACAAAGATACCCTGGGAAAACCCTCCTCTTGAGGGAGAAAAACCCAGCAATGAATCTCTTGTATAATATAGAACAATGGCAGAAATCTGCTTACAACTTAGGCCCGGCAATGGCCAATAAAGAATGTAATGAGGTTGCACCTCTCCTAGATGCACAAGATACAAATGAATATATTCTTCCTTGAAATCGGACTGCTGCTAAGAAGTGCGAATTCTGCTCTTGAATAATAATGCGAACTTGCTTGAAATCGAATGTCTTACAATGACAAAATGACCTTGTACTTATACAACACAAGGTGCCTCTTCACTTAGGTCGGCCTCTTTAGAGAAACATAATAAAAGATAAAATACAACTGAGGTCGGCCCAATCAATAAAAGATAAATGCGAATCAATAGGGTCGGCCCTTTATTCTTTTATGATTATTGTTTGATATAAATTAAATAGTCGAATGGCTCTACATTTAATTTGATCTTTCTTCTTGGAATTCGTGCAATGAAGTGCAGACAATAGCTGCTATAACATCAACAAGTGAAACCTAAACATTAAAATAAATCTTAATGTTTCACTTACCTTTAGTAGCTCCTATTTTGAGAATGATTTAAATATGCCATGTGATGTGTTGGTTGGTGATGAACATTTTTATCTCTTTGGCCTTGGCATACACCTATTTGATCCAATCGAATTTGGTGCCATTCTTTTGTAGCATAAGGTTTAGGGAATGTACAACACAAGGTGTCCAAAAGATACACGAATAACACAACCAATAAACCAACTACTCTACAATTTTTGGCATTGTTTGTTATGACTTGAACAACATGTCAAGACCTCACTTTCTCAATGGATATCATGAGGATGTTAGCAACGAACCATCGCCTCCCTCTTGCAATCCACTACTCTAAAAAACATTGTCCCTTTAGGGGACAATGTAATGACATTGATCAATAGGAGATTTTTTGCATTTTCCATCTATAAGAAATGGACACCCATCTCTCAACCCACGAACCCCTTATGGGCTTCGATAAATATAATAGGTCACCCCAAATGGCATATAATTTTTTTCGATTTAACACCAACTCTACTGCTCAGACATTTCGTGAAACAGTAATCTAAATATCGTTTTGTTTTGAGTTCATTGGGTTTTCACATAATTTTACCACAATATGCCTCTCAAAAAGAAACTTCCAGTTCAAAGGAATAACCAAAAATAATAGACTTAGAATATTGAGAGAGAATGATTATCACCAAAAGACAATCTGCAGATATAGTCTCACTGAACTGTAGAATTCATATATTTTATCTATTACATTGTGGACATAAAGTTACTGTGATCGAGACTTGGAAATGCTCCAAAATACAAATATAAATTTGAAATACCTGAAGTAGCTGTTCCAATGCTATGTTGGCATCCAATCTTCCTTGGATCTGTTGAGTCACCCTTTATTCTTCCTTTGATCTACTGAGTCACCCTTTAAAGGTCCCGCCACCATGTCAATCCTACTGTATAGACATCGACTTCCACAAAGTCACAACTCTTCATAAGGGAGTCCACGGGATATAAAAGATAGCCAAGAAGTCTAAATATTCACGTCTCTCCTTAATACTCATGGCATCCTCAACATACGCAACTTCTCGTAATATTTAGGAAATCTTTAATCCGCCTTTATATCATTATCATTACTATAGAGGTGCATCAGTTTCTTTAGAAATGTGGCGATAGAGATTTTGAAGCTTGGAAACTTGATATTATTGTGCGTCATCCAATCGGCTTGTCATTGAAAGCAAACTGACGACAAGATCTCCAGATATTGAAAGCTCCGTTGAAATCTGCAAATGTTCGATACTCTTTAGAAAGACTCCATGCGATCTCTCCTTTGATACATGGTCGGGGAGTAATGACAATTAAGATTGAGTTGATTCACACAACTTAATGAATTAAAACGTTTTTCATACACTCTTCATATGATCTTCATATAAAGTAACGACAATCTTGAGTCGGTCCTTATAAATTTTCTAGACTTCTCTGGAAACTCTCCCCTGAACACTCTTATTGCATGAGTCATATCCTTTCACACGTTTCCTTTCACGTCTTTGTTAAACCAAAGCTCACGATTTTTTTATTTCTCATGTCTCCTTATTTACCCATGGCATTTATCACCAAGATTCGAGCCATAGATCAAGCCTCCCGATTAATACGAAGCTTCAAAACCGGATTTCGTTTTTTATCGAGACTGCTTGCATCTCGACTGTCAGCACATAGACATTTCCCGTGCTTAAATTATTTGAATTTGTTTTGAATTCCCGATTCAATACATTTTCCTTATTTGAATTGTCGCCTCTTTAGTATCTTAATATACTGCAATGGTTATGTTCCCTCAGAGATATCAAACGCTAAGTTTTGTTCTAATTTACTATGCACAAACACAATTTTCTGTATCTATCGATAATAGATTTTCCTTTCGCCCAACTAACTCTCTAAAGCTCTCGAATTATGACAACATGGAAAGAAGCCACCGAATCAATCTCTTACTACAAACATTTGAATGCTACAACAAATTAGAGCTGGGTACCTAATGTTCCTTTCTGTGATAGTTCCATCACGTCAACCACAAAGATAAATCATTCTTCATCAATATTTAAACTCCACCAAATTTGATACTGAGTGAATTGAATGAGACCACCAAAATTGATCAACTAAACATCAAACACTGAATTGTAAAACAATTTATTCAATACTGAAATTCTGAAAAGTCTTCAAATTAAGCTTCACAAAATTTACACAATTAAACCTAGCACAATCCTTGAAGTGAGACTGTCAGCCACCATCCAGGGTGTGTCTTCCAACATTGAAGATGATATTCTCAGTGAGATTGATTCTGTCCTCACAAAGTTCTGGATGAACTCCAACCAAATACCTGTTTCACAAAACCAAATCCAACCCGCTTCAAATTGCACCAAAATATTCTTTTATAACTTTGGCCTTGACCCTTGGCTTCCCCTTGCCTGACTCTTCAAATTACTTTCCTCTTTTAATTTTTAATTGTGACTTAATTTCGATTTTGCATTTAATAAGTCACTTAAATATAATATTATTTAATTAATAATATTTCCTTTGGAATTAACATTTAGAGGAAAATATTAAGTAATTAAAATAATATTATATTTTTCTCCATGGTAGTAAAAATGGGACATTACAATTCCTCCTGTCCCGAAGATTGCTTGCCCTCAAGCAATCCGCATCTGCAAGCCAAACTGAATACCAGGAGCCCAAATAAAAATTGGAGGTTGCCATGAATCTCTGCTGAAAACAGTGCGTGATACTATTATCACCATATTGTTCCTATCAAAGATTCTGAAAATAAATCGAATGAAATCAATAAAATTTTCTTCAACATTCACTGAATCCCACATGATTCCAAGATTCCAAGGGAGTTTTAGAAAAAAACCACCGCGTAAACATTGAACTACTCTGATTAAAATCATCTAATTTGCATGCCTAAACTGTATCAATACTTCCTGAAATTCCAAGAAGCACTCATCAATTCTAAAATCCATGAAGATACTGAAACTAATACCATGGAACAAGAATTGCCAAAACGATTCAAGGAAATTCACTTCATCATTGAACTCAATTCTAAAATTAGCTGAGCTTGGAATCACTGATGCATGAATAGAATTTGATAGAATCCTCACAATTAGTCGTAACAATGATTGAAAAAACTCAACATCAAACTGCCAATCAACTCTATCCAACGGACTTAACCCAATCAATTTTTTTTTCTGGTCAAGAATGAGAACCTCATTTATATGCAGACCCTGATTTTCCATTTCATGTAAAGTGAATGGGCAATGGACAATAGTAACATTAAGAGAGAGCAGATTTCCACAATCCATATAGTATGTTGGTAAATTGTTTCTGGATTTCGATTGTGTGAAGGTTTTTTTGCATCAACGTTTCGGATCACACTCCGTGATCCATCATCAGGATGGAACAAAGAGCTAAAGGAAAAAATGATAAGTTTGCAGACCAAAAAATTAGATATAAGGAACAAAGAAGGAGGAAGGGAGGGGGTTTGCACAACCCAGATTTTGCATTATCATAATCCAGATTTTGCATTATCATAATCCAGATTTTGCATTAATATTTCATTGCTGGAAGAAGCATCTGAATCCCACTCTTCATCACTAGCATCTAGAGGAATTTCTTTATCTAACTCAAAAATTAAATTTTCATAGAACACATTTGCACCAACTTCAAATAAAGGATTATCGAAAATATGAAAATTATGCTGATGAAAATTTGAATTGTCTGTTCTTTCAGGATAATGATCCAAGTCATAAGTCTCTTGTATGTAATCCAACTCTTCAATGACCTCTTGAATCTCTTCAACTCTTTCTTTGTTTTCTTGCTCTTTGAAAAAAGAGCAGCAGTAATCTGATTTTCAGCTTCTCTTAAAGACTTTTGAACAACAAACAATTCAGCCTTTGTTTGTTCGTTCAATTGCAAAGCTTCATCAATAGCTTTAGTAGCCCTGTCCCTATCATGAACTACATGCAAAAAATCTGTCTTGATTTCTTCCATAACATTCTTAATTGATTTCAAATCAGCAAGGGAAATGTTACACACATCTTGATCCCTTGGCACATTATAAATCAGATTTTCCACATACCTATGTGTGTCATCAAGATTGGACAAAGCTTGAACTTCCTTTTCGGTAGATAACAAATTTTGATTGCTCCAATCATGACTTGGCAGAGTTGACGAAGTGTTGCTATGAGGTGAAAAGAAATCAGAATTCTTCTCAACTGTGCTCCCAAGACTGTCACAAATTTGTTGTGCTTCTCTCTTCATCTTAACAATGGTATGCTCAAGGTCACTAGCTCTTTGCTTCAAATCAGTTTCGAGCAAAGAGAAATCAGATTTGTGACCACTAGAACCAACTTCCTCAGTGTCTTCCTCAATGCATGACCTTTGAGAAATAATCAAATCAGCATTAGTAATGGAAGAATTTTCAGCTTCTTCCCTCATATTTTCATTTTGGAATTCAAACCAAATCCACCCGAATTGTTGAAATGAAAGAGCAAATTATTAGCTGATTGGAGATTATCATCAGCAGACATATTAATAATTTTTCAGCTTCTTCCCTCATATGTTCATTTTGGAATTCAAACCAAACCCACCCGAATTGTTGAAATGAAAGAGCAAATTATTAGCTGATTGGAGATTATCATCAGCAGACATATTAATAATCACCACTGGTTCTGCACTTGTGACTTCCTCATGTGTATCTAGAACCGTTGATGCCTCATTGCACTCATCCTTAGTGTGCATAGACAAATGCATGTCTAAAGTTATCTCCTGAAAATCTGCCACAAAATCATTAGTAAACAAATTTTTATTCATGTCCATAGCATTAGAGCTCACCTTATTTATCTGCACTGCCTTCTTCAAGTAAGGCTTCAGTTTTCCCTCACATTGATTGAACAAATCTTTGATCAACTTATCAACAGTAGAAGAAATATTTCCTTCCTATTCATGAACATCCAGTAAAAGAGATAAGACAGGTTGAAGAATGTCATCGACCTCTTTGATAGTTAGAACTATAATGTCCCTTATGACTGCAACTACATCCTCCTCTTGTTCACTGCAAGTTGAATTGAAGAGGTAATGGAACAAATCGTATATTTGATCTTGCATACCCCAATCTATGAGCAATATACTTGTTTTGAGTTTTGAAAACGTCTTCAATATAGCAGCTCTTCTAGAGTATTGACTGCTACCAGTTTCATCAAGATCTAAAAACTTTCTACAATCATGTGTAGTATTTTTTTCATAGTATCATCATCACAGGGCACCTGGGGTACCACGATTCTCATCGCTTCACTGAAGCATGAAGTGATTAGCAACTTGGTTTCTTCATTAGTATGCCTCAGCCAATAGGGCTGATTCAGAGAGGTCTTTTCAGGTGTTAATGCCAACTGCATCACCTCACAAGGTTCACCTGGCTCAAACATTGTTCCACCATATGAATTATGCTCACTTCATCTTCCCTTGACTGAAATTCTTTACCGAGCCTTTTTCCTGCAATGTTCCACCATATGAATTATGCTCACTTTATCTTCCCTTGACTGAAATTCTTTACCGAGCCTTTTTCCTGCAATGTAAAGTGACTCTGCCACACTTTTTTCATCAAAATTCTTCACCTTTTTATCTGTGCATAGGTGGTTAGGCTCCCAAATTTCTCTACATGTGAAACTACGATTGCCTTCTAAGCTCATTCCTGCTGATTTCTTTTTTTCCGGTATTGAAAGATTCTTTTCCCTTAGTCTTTGCTCTGTCTTCTTGTGCAATGAGAGAGTCTATCTCCTCTGAATTCTCTACTAATTTCATCAAAGTCTTATTATTTTTTTTGAAGCCTTGCATCATTTTCGTCATCCCTTCCTAGATGGACCTCATCATCTCTGCTGAATTGCCCGACATACTGAACTTCAAAGGAAGATACTAACTGAAAAGTGAACAAACAAGCAGTTTGAAACCACTAGCTGATCAGAAAAATTTCTGCTATGAATATTTCATGCTTGAACCCACCAGATGGCAAAATCTTTGGCTCTGATACCAATGTAATAGGTTACCCCAAATGGCATATAAATTTTTCGATTTAACACCAACTGTGCTGCTCAGACATTTTGTCAAACAGTAATCTAAATATCGTTTTGTTTTGAGTTCACTGGGTTTTAAAATACTTTATGCCACATAAATCTACCACAATATGCCTCTCAAAAAGAAACTTCCAGTTCAAAGGAATAACCAAAAATAATAGACTTAGAATATTTAGAGAGAACGATTATCACCAAAAGACAATTTGCAGATATAGTCTCATTGAATTGTAGAATTCATATATTTTATCTATTACATTGTGGACATAAAGTTACTGTGATCCAGACCTAGAAACGCTCCAAAATACAGATATAAATTTGAAATACCTATAGCAGCTGTTCCAATGCTATGTTGGCATCCAATCTTCCTTGGATCTGTTGAGTCACCCTTTATTCTTCTTGTGATCTGCTAAGTCACCCTTTAAAGGGCCCGCCACCATGTCAATCTTGCTGTATAGACATAGACTTCCACAAAGTCACAACTCTTCATAAGGGAGTCCATGGGATATAAAAGATAGCCAAGAAGTCTGAATATTCATGTCTCTCCTTAATACTCACGACATCCTCAACATACGCAGCTTCTCGTAATATTTAGGAAATCTTTAATCCGCCTTTACCGACGACAGGATCTCCAAATATTGAAAGCTTTGGAGATCCTGTCGTCAACAAAAATTCATCAACAAAACATCCAGCACTGAACTGTAAAACAATTTATTCAATATTGAAAATTTGAAAAGTCTTCAAATTAAGCTTCACAAAATTTACGCAATTAAACCCAACACAGTCCCTGAAGTGAGACTGTCAGCCACCATCCAGGGTGTATCTTCCAACACTGAAGATGATATTCTCTGTGAGAAGGATTTCGTCCTCACAAAGTTGTGGATGAACTCCAGCCAAATACCTGTTCCACAAAACCAAATCCAACCCGCTTCAAACTGCACCAAAATATTCTTTTATAACTTTGCACTTGACCCTTGGCTTCCCCTTGCTTGAGTCTTCAAATTACTTTCCTCTTTTAATTCTCAATTGTGACTTAATTTCGATTTTGCATTTAATAAATCACTTAAATATAATATTATTTAATTAATAATATTTCCTTTTGAATTAACATTTAGAGGAAAATATTAAGTAATTAAAATAACATTATGTTTTTCTCCATGGTAGTAAAAATGGGACATTACAATAATTCCTCTACAAGCTTCACCTCCTTTTCCAATACGATGCAATGCACTTTCTCAAAACTTGAGCCCT
Source organism: Sequoiadendron giganteum (assembly GCA_007115665.2). Lineage (NCBI taxonomy): Eukaryota > Viridiplantae > Streptophyta > Pinopsida > Cupressales > Cupressaceae > Sequoiadendron > Sequoiadendron giganteum. The sequence goes on from CM021102.1 coordinate 716,288,683, forward strand.
TGTACCCTTTTGGAGTCATTAATTTTGTTCACCATTTATCGATAATAATGTGAGCTAACAAAATTGAAAGCGAATCCATTTGCTTAGATACATCTCACCATGCTTTGAAATACAATTTCTTGAGTCTCATTGCGAAATGACATTTCCAATAGTCCATTTGTTCTCTTATGTATAATGGTCAAGGGTTGTTCTTTAAGTGTGGAAACCAAAACAAATACATATAGAATCTATCTTCATTTAAATTTTTTTAACATATGCTATAGAAGAATGAAAACAAAATAAGAAGTTCACAACAAAACAATCTATTTTTTTCTTAAATGCACTTTTAGAGTTAGGGTGGTTACATATTTTTCTATGTTACACTAGGTTTCGAGGGTGGGGACAACAAGAAAAGGAGGGATGCACTTCCAAGACGGTAGGGGACAAAAGGCCTTTTTTGGGAGATTGTAGGGTACAACAGTTAGACAAAATGGAAAAATTAAAACATATAGTAAATTTCAATTTTTCATATATAGAATATAAGGCATGTAAATAGATAAATTACAAATTGGTTTACTTTTGTAATGTTGTACACTCGATGAGAATAGTTAAGACTTGTTGGTTGGTTTGAGTAGTTTTGGGTAGTCAAGACAAGGGACTGCATTGTGCAAGAAGTTCCTGATCCCAAAAAGAGCATTGATGAATAAAATATACTTGTTATAATCTCTCATTTGATATGTTTAGTATGTTCTTATCTAGTTCAATTCTTTATGAATAACTCTATTTACTTTACCCCTTTAGTTGCCTAATCGTGGAAGTAAACATTTTGCATCGGTTCCCTTCAAGAAGCTGGGTTAAAATCACAATATAATGGGATAATCAATTGAAGAACTTGTTGAGTCGGTCGAATAAAAAGAGAGGACAAACTCACCTAAATTGTGGAACATCGGTGAAAGAGCACATATGAGAAGAAGTCGAGCTAAGGCAAATCCCACAAAAGGTCATCTACGATACTGCGAGGGTAAGTGAGGAGGTAGACATTCTTCTAGATCATATGCCACGACTACTTGCAAGACACTTGATAATCCTTCAAGACCTCTGTGAGAAATGTGATCATGAAAGACAAAGACAACAGATAAGGCAACATGTTGAGGACAAAAGCCATAGAGAAGAAGAGAGGAACATAGAGTGACATCAGATCTCTAGAAATTAATGCCTTTATAATTGAACAAAAAATGAAAATGATCAAAAATCAGTTAGAAAAAAAACAAGAGATAAGGCGGTCCTTGAGGATCTTACAACAGAGAGAAAGGAGGAAAATACGAGAAGCACTTGAGGAAAGTACTACTGTACAATTCCCAAGTTGGAGTCTCTCTTGAGAATGAATTTCAAGTCAGAATGTTAGTCAAAGTTGGAGTGCAAGGCAAAATAGGAATCTCAATTCAAAAAATGTAGACAATTCCTCCACAAGAAATCGTATGGGTAAGGAGTGGCAAGAGATAGCAAGACATCTACCCTCACTCAATGAAGCATGGACTGATTTCTTTGACCAAGTAGACAAACCAACAAATGATGATGAATGGGAAGTAGAATCTAAAGACTGTGTACCCAAGAATAACTTTGGAGGCAGTGAACAATTATTCATTGAAGAAAAGGTGGTTGAAGTATGTGGACCTAAAACTCTTGGGCCAAAAACATATAAAACATAAGGCAACCCTGTACGAAACACTGAAGTAGGAGTTGAGGATTCTCATGTGGCCAATAGTGCGACTGAAGCAATAGAGTGTGTAAATAAAAACCCCCTGATAAGTTGGTTCCAATCATTGATGTTGCATTAGAAAAGGATGGTGAATCCCTTGTCAAGTTTGAGCATTGAGAGGTAGAAGTTGCCTAAATTCATAGACAATGGGTCAAAGGACCCTGCATGACTTTGTAGGACTCGTGAAACAATTTGGATAGTAAATAGCTAGGAAGATAAAGTTTATTGGCCATGATTTTCTCCAGCAACCTTAAGAGGAATAGCCATCGATTGGCACACAAAAGACGATCCAGTCTCCAAAACTACTTGGGAGAGATTAAAGAAAGCTTTCGAGGAAGAATTTAAATTGCTAGAGATGACAATGAGATTGTAGTAGAGATCTACAATACAAAGCAGGGTAAGCACGAGAATGTAAGGGCTTACAACAAAAGACTTAAAAGAATTGTTGTTGAAATTAGAAAAGGAACTAGTGGACGACCTAAAGAAACGATGGTTTATCAAACGCCTTATTTCTTTATTAAAAAAGAAAATGAAAGTAGTGCCTCCATCTTCCAATACTGAAGCATATAATTGGGTGATGGACATAGAGAGAGACAAAATGTGCTCATGAGGGAAAATAAAAACTAAAAATGATAACTCAAACAAGAGTTGCAAGGGTGAACTAAGGACAATACAAGCACTCTGGAAAGACATGCTTTAGATGACCAAAGAGTTGAAGGCAAAAAAAGAGAACAATAAATAGAGCAAAGAACTTTGGTGCATAGAGTGTAAATGTGAAGGATATGCTAAAACCAATTGCTTGAAGAAGTTATTTGGTGATATCTACCAAGTCCTTGGGCACTCCATTAAAGAGTTCCTATACAATCTGGAATCTAGGAGTACACAAGTACTCATCACACAGGGAGAACAATCTACTCCACCAAGTATGTCGTCGAAGCCACATAACACTAATCCATGCTCGGGTGGAGATATCGAAACAAAAGATTTAACAATAACAAATTTAATAATAATAACAATGGAAGCAAGAGTAGAATACAATATGATTCCAAATGGTGTCCTATTATACGATGCAAGCAATGCAATGAGTGAGGATGTTTTGCTCGAGATTGTCAAGGTAACCAAAACAAGATTGGATTCCTTTGGAAATGGTGTGGACCAAGAGACCAGAAAGATGTTGATTGTCCTAAACAAAAGGCAACTATTAATATGATTGATATAGAAGGGCAATACAATGAAGTTTTAGTAGTCACTACACAAACCAAAAAGGCATTATACTTGGACCTACACATGAAGAAAGAACGACTAAGAGATGCAAAGACAAAAGTTGAGCAAGCTATGGCAAAGGAATGGCAATATTCCAATGAGAATACAAGTATTGCCACAAGAATCCAGTTGGATCAAAACATTGTATGACAATTCTTACAAACCATAGTACCTATTAAGATGGCCGATCTCTTGCAAAGTATGCCTCAATTGAAGACTACAATCATTGTTGCAACATTGAGTAACCAAGAAAAAGGGGCGAGCCAAGATAAAGTTGAAGACACAATAGTGGATTCTCCAATGCACAATGAGCAAATAATTGATCCCATGCTATTGATGACAAACATGCCGAAAATATTTGTTGTCGTACACATGGAAATCCTTGGGAGGACTCTTACAAACACAATTATTGATTGAGGCTTGGGAGTAAATGTACTTCCGAAGACACATGGAAGAGTTTGGAAAACCCACTATTTGGCCACCTACCTTTCAATTGGTAGGACCTAACTAGCAAGGGATCAAAGTCTTAAGAGTCCAAATGGGCTAGAAGGTACGAATTGGAACTCAATTATTTTTGTTAAATTTCATTGTTATCTCTCTACATAAAAGGGCATATGATGCATTGTTGGGCTAGGGATGGCTAATAGCAACCAAAGGCAACCACAACTAGAAAAAAAATACAATATCCATTGAGAATAAAGGTAGAAAATATATAGTTGATTTGAAAAATCAAGCCATGAGTGAGGAAGCAGCTTCCTTGGATTCAAACTCAGAACTAGGGGAAACTTGGGGAGAAAACGAGAAAGGCCTCATGGAGTTGAACGTAGAAGGGATCTTGGACCTGCAACATTGCTCCAAAGACGAAACAAGTTCCTTGAATGGACTATTTCATTGGCAACTAGAGGATTACAAGCTCTTTCAACTAGAGTGTAATACAATTCAAATTATGGAACCTATAGAGGATAAGAAAGAAAAGGAGGCACAAGGAGAGTGTTTGATATCCAAAAATCATACATTTCCATCGGAGTACAAAGAATACAAAGAAGGGGATGTAAGATTAGATGAGACATCAACATACAACTTTAAGCAATATACAGATATCAAGTATAAAGATCCTTTGACCAAAAATATTAATTTTGGGGAATAAGGAAGTTCAAAGACAATAATGGTTAACGATGATTGGATCTAGTACTAAAATGGCAACAATCAAAATTTTCATAGAATACAAAGGATGTTTTTGCATGGACCTGTAAAGATCCTAATGGAGTACCTCTAGAGCTATGTACATCGAATCCCCATTGTACCCAAAGCACAACCAGTAAGAAAGTGACCATATTGGATGAACTGAAACTACATAGTTAAGGTCTAGGAGGAAATAAATAAAATATTGGAAGCAAAGATCATATTCAAGGTGGAAACTAGTGAATGGGTATCACCTATAATCATCTCGTTGAAGGAGCTTGAACAAATTAGAATTTGTGTAGTGACTATTGATGACCCATTTCCCATAGCTTTCACAAATTCCATCCTTGAGGAAGTGGAAGGACATGAAATATATTCCTTTATGGATGGATTCTCCGAGTACATCAAAATAGTATTGTCGAAGAGGATAAATTGAAAGCCACTTTCATGGTGGAAGATGGAGTATACACATAGAATATAATGCAATTTGGCTTATGCAATGCTCCTACAACATTTCAATGAATAATTTTGCATATTTTTGGCAAGATGCATGTTGGGAATTTTTAAGCCTTCTTGGACGATTGGTCAATCTATAGTGATCGACAAACTCATTTAGGAGCATTAGTTGAGTGCATGGAACGATGTAGATCAAGATTAGCTTTGAATCCAAGAAAATGCCGATTCATAGTCCCTCAAGGAAAGTTCTTAGGGCATACCATTTGTAAGATCGGATTAAAAACATATCCAGACAAAGTGAGGGTGATCATAGAAATGGAAGCTCCAAAGGACATCATAGGTGTTAGATCATTCCTAGGACATGTTGGGTACTATTGAAGTTACATAATTTTTCTTGCCCAAGTATCACATACTTTCGATGTACTAATACTTTCGATGTACTAACAAGGAAGGGAGTAGCATTTGTATGGTCGGACGAACAAGACAAGGCATTCAATGAGTTAAAGGTATGTCTAATCAATTCACCTATCTTAGCATATCCCAATTGGAATAAAGAGTTTCATGTTCACGTAGATACATCCAACTTTGCCAGAAGAGCTACACCGGCATACGTCAAAATAGAAAGGCTCGACCACCCGATGTTCTTTGCCAATTGTCTGCTGTCAAATGTAGAACACAATCAAAAGAGAAGTGCTGGGCATGGTATACTCTGCAGAAGTATATACATTATATATTGGCTACTCCATTTACTTTTTTTGTGGATAACTAGCTACTATATCTCATGAACAAATTGATCATTCAAGGTTGAGAAAGTAGATGGCTACTTTTACTCTAGGAATTTACATTCAACATTATCGTTCGACCCAAGAAAAGCCATATGATTGTAGATAAGCTTTTGAGAATTAAATCATTGGAACCACCTGATGGTATCAATGAGGATTTCTTGGATGCTCATCTATTTTAAATAAATGCATTATTGCTATGGTATGAAAAAATTGGCGAATATTTGTCAACTACATTTCTGAAGGAGATGCCACCATCAGAAAGTAGGAAATTGGCATTGAAAAGTAAGATGTTCTAATTGATTAATGGACTACTCTATAAAATGTGTCCCGACCACATCTGTGATGTGGGAAGAAGTGAGGTGTATTAGAAGAGGCACATGAGGGACTGGCAAGTGGTCATTCCATGGGACAAGATGCAACCACGAGAAAAGTCCATGTAGCAAGCCTATGGTGCGCAACCCTCCATACTGATGCAAGGGAGTGGGTTGTGGGATGTGACATATGCTAGAGAGTAGTAAAGCCGCTAAAGAGAGACTTAATGACACTCTCACCATCTCAGCGTTTGGAATTATTTGAATGGCGGGGGTTGGATTTTATAGGCTCTCTTAAAACTACTCAACTTCACAGATACAAATACATCCTAGTAGCCACATAATACTTGACAAAGTGGGTGGAAGCAAGAGCACTACCCAATTGTCGGCAACTACCCAAAACTACTCAACCCAACCAACAAGTCTTAACTATTCTCGTTGAGTGTACAACATAACAAAAATAAACTAATATGTAATTTATCTATCTACAAGGCATTCATCATATACATTATAGAATTATATTATGAAACATTAGTGCTGAATTGAGAACTCACGAGTCAACATGCAAATTAACAAACTTTCAATGTCTAATCATTTCAATTTGAGTTTTGATTACCAATGTGCCTATATACAATACAACCAAATGAACAGGCCAAAAGGCTACAAGTACAAAAATGTAGACAATCTATGATCCACTGTTGCTATGCCTTTGCGTCCTCCTTGCCTAAACCAAAATCATAGTATACTTTTAACCATATTGAAAAGTGAAACTAGTCTATGCTCATTACCACAAGAATACACTCCCATTATCACCTACATTTTGAGGATGGAACATTTGAGAAATCTCTCCACACATCCCTGGTGAAGAAGACAAGGGATGTGCATGTAATCTCCCCTCTCATTCCCAAACACCTCATAAACATCTTATTAAAAAGCACAATTTTTTTTTTGATATCTGGGGGAATCAGCAGCCCAGCGATTTGGATCAGCATAGTTTGAAACACCTTTCACATGAACGTGGTGAGCAACATGGTGAGCCCCTATAACCCCCAGGCCAACACTAGGATGCCCCCAATCCTGGCCATAGGGTGAATGGGATTTGAAATTGGGTGGGAAAACTGCCATACACTTAGAGCGAGCAGCCCACCACTCAAGCTGAACCTCGGGGGCATTAAAAAGCACAATTTTAGTTATAAATTAAATTTTCACATACTGTTAATTTTTGCCTCAATACCAATAAGTTGAACCTATATTAACTACTGCTAGTAAGCTCAAATCTAACCATGTAGATAAAAGAACTATTTATAGATTTATAGTTTGGAATATAGAGCTTCGAGCGTGGTAGACCAACCTTTAAGTATTTTGTGTTGTATTTGATATTAGCATCATACCATAATACTAGGGCTGGTATAAGCAAAATTGTTTATAAGCTTCTGCTACAACCAAGAACAAGAACTAACTGGACCCTGTAGCATCAACAGCCCTGTTTTTTAATTTTAAATTATAGAAGATGTATCCAAATGGAATGTCCAAATCCATTTGCAGAACATACCCTCTACAAAGAGAGATCATGGAGTCACCTAAACTCTTTGTGACATATCCCTTACAAATATCTCACAAAAAAGCAGAGATGTACATCTTATATTAGAGTATCAGAGTTGACACCCATCTGGATTTAAGTTCAAAAACCGAACCACAGCATATAAAAACCCTTAAATATCAATCTTAACCCACTGACCTGAATTCATAGGCATTCTTTGCTGTATTAAATATTTGTTCCTAGGAGTTTTCTGATTTTAAAAAAAAATCTGACTGTTTTAACTGGGAACAGTTGGCCATCCTCAAATTTCTGCAGTTTTTCTGTTTCTGGGAGTTTTCTGAGCAGAGCTGAGGGTTAGGGGATGGCAAGGAAGGGGGTGGATGTTTTTGAGGCATCCCTGCATTCCCATAATGCCCCTGGTACAAATACGCCTGCATAAGGGCTGGGATGTGTCCCTGTGTATTGTTTGTATGTTTTTTTTGAAGCAACAACTAAAAACTGCGATTTATTGAATGCACTACAGTTTTTCTCAATAAATTGCAGTTTTCTGGCAAGTTGCTGAATGAACAGCCTGGTCAATGAAAAGACTGGCAAGGTCCACATGCAAGGCCAGGGTTAAGTGTAGGTTTTTTTTTCACTTTTTTTGTTTGTGGTTAGAGTCGTTTATAGGTTCCACTATAGCCTTCAGACAGGAGCATTAAGTTTTTTATTTTTACTTTTTTTCGCCAACTAAGAATTGTAGAATGTTAATCTGGCTTATATTATGTAAAAGAATTAATGATTGCATATTGTTTTTAACTTGTGATGCCTAGGAAAATTTTAATCATTCTGTGTACTACTGCTGAGGTTTCACATATCATCAGTTGTAGACACTAGACATGTTTCCTGTTTGGATTATACAGTGACTTTTATTGGAATAGAAAAGTTGCACAACCATCGTGTAGAATATTAGATATTTGTCGTCATATTAATATGCAAAGCTTGGGTGCAGGTAAGTGTTCGCATTCGGGATCAATCGGCACATGTTGTTAAGCGTATGGATGAACTTCTGTCATTATTTAAAGAGGATACAGAGGCATTCCGTTAGCTTAAACGAGGCATGCTGCACTAGTAGGCACAGGAAAGTGGATTACCATATTGGAATCCACTATAACATCTTATTTCTCAAGTGTTTTTCCCCCTCAAATTACAAGGAAGTTTAGAGTCATTGACAGGGAAAGTGGAAAGTTGCATCATGCTAGGAAAAGCCACTCGTGCTTGTTTGGAAATGTACACTACAGAGTTTAGTTTTAGTTTTGTTGATGTGTTTCTCATATAATCAAGTTTTGCAATATTGATAAGAAAACATTCTCTGAATTTGAGAATTCTTTTCACTCTATTTCTCTCTATTGAAGTGTCTTGAAGAAAAGGCTACTAAATTATTCACATTCTCTGGTCTGCATTTATTTTTCTCCCTTGTTCAACCTCTTCCTGAGACACATACCTTTTATCTTGTTTCATTCGCAAGAAATTTTCAAATTAATAATATTGAGTTCAGTTTTGCTTTTGTCGATGTGTTTCTCATATGATCAAGTTTTGCAATATTGATGAGAAAACATTCTCTGAATTTGAAAATTCTTCACTCTATTTCTCTATCGAAGTGTCTTGAAGAAAAGGCTTACTAAATTATTCACATTCTCTAGAATGCATTTATTTTTCTCCTTTGTTCAACCTCTGTTTGAGACACACGTACCCTTTTTTTGTTTCATTCGCAAGCTATTTTTTGAAGTTAGTAATATAAAACCTCAGCAAAATAGCTGTAAATATTGATGGGATATACATTAAAAATATGAACGTTGATCAAAATGAAACTAAATCTACAGAGGAGAATTCATTTAGAACTCAATTCTGTTCGAGGAAAAGATAGCTAAGTTCGGAAACCTGATTGGTTTTCGATTAAAATAGCGACCTTGAAGGTGTTATATGAGAGAATATAAGAAAAAATGAAAAATGTTTTGGACTTTTAACATTTGTACAATCCTATCAGAAAGTTAAATTTGGCATCGTGAAGGAAAAGTTAGTACATGCAAAATTTTCACTTAGAGAATCTACTTAGGCATATGTACATAATTTTGTTTTTAAAACACTTTGTATTTGGTTTCCATGGAACTGTGGAGTTTTTTACATAATTTTTATTTCTTGTTGTAAGCAGTATATTAATGCATTCATCTAGTTTTATTAATTTGTTCAAATGAATCAATACGAGCAAATAATTAAAATCAATTGACTATTTTTTCTAATATATATATATTTTTTAAAATTTATTTTAATATATGAAAACTATTTTTCTTTAATTGTATTGGATCATAGTATGTACAATGATATTAGTATGAGATAAGCATTTTGACTAATGTATACTATTTGATACTATTCATTTAAAAACACTATTTTTAAATAGTATAGAGTTTGTCTATAATATGTCTAGTCAATTATGCACTAGTAAAAAGTAGAACTATTTGATTCGATTGACATAGTTATAGAATTGATTTTTGTTGTTGTTTAATGTATTAATATATTATATACTATATCAATGTTATAGTAATAATAACATAATATTATAATATATAATTAGTATATGTTATATATCTCTACTATATATAAATTAATTAATATTATATAATATAATAATAATCGTATTATAGAATATATTAATATTAATATTATATGCCAATAGTGACATAGTATGATGGTTAAGTAGTTGTGGTGTTGTTCATGCCATCAAGGTTCAAACCCCATTGGGATCTGATTGTTGAATGTTTAAACTGGGGATGAGGTTCCCCATTTGTGACCTCACCGACTCAGAGTTTCGGATCAAAAGCGCTTACCCTTTTATAAAAATAAAAATAAAATAAAAATATTAATATTATATATTTATAAAATATATATGATATTCATTATGTATAGATAATATATATAATTAAAATTATATAAATATATAATTCTTGATATACTATATATAATTATTACTAATATGATTATATGATTATATATATATATGCTATTAATTAATATAATAACATTTAATATACAATATAATATTTTTTTCAACTTTTATAAAAATAAAAATAAAATAAAAATATTAATATTATATATTTATAAAATATATATTAAATTCATTATGGATAGATAATATATATAATTAAAATTATATAAATATACAATTCTTGATATACTATATATAATTATTACTAATATGATTATATGATTATATATATATATGCTATTAATTAATATAATAACATTTAATATACAATATAATATTTTTTTCAATTTTTTTTTCTACACATTTAAAAAATGTACTACTGCTACTTAAAGTTAGTTATATGTTAAACAAAAACAATCTCTCTGCAGCCACCTTCATACATTTTTTGTAGGAAGCAATGAGTTACACATATCCAATACAAAAACAAAGTTGTTGCTGAAATGTTATTTGTCCTCTTCAAAAGTGCTTGGTTTCTAATCTTCAACAAGTAGAATCAATGCAACATTTTCAACAAGCACAATGAATATTTGTAAATGTCCTAGGCTTCTCATCTCAACATATTGACTATACTTCAAGATGATACCCTTCGGGTTGCGAATGCTGTCGGGGACGCTGTTGCTCCCGTGATTGGTGTTGATGGCCCCCCGCCACATCCCTGGCTTTGCTGTGTTGGTAGATGGTGTGGCTGCAACATTGCATGGTGTGGGTACTGATCTCTCTGGTATCCCTTTTGTGTCGGTTGCTCCCGCCTCTTGTGCTCCTTCTGGTCGGAGGCCTTTCTCTGAGACGGTCTTCTCCCGACCCTCCCCTACCTCGGTGCTTGTGAATGCTCCTGTGGGTGGGTGTACTGCTCGTCCTCCTGCTACTGGGTGTTTTGCGGGGAAGGCAAAATCTTTTTCTGAAGCTGCTAGAGTATGTGCTCGGCCTCCCTAGAGGTCTATTCCTTGTGCCCGGGATTCCTCGATGGTGGTTTGTGGGCTTGAGATAGTACAAAATGAGGAGTATTACCTGAAAACGAGTGTGGTCTCCAGATTTAGTGGTCTGTGGCTATCCCTCCCAAACCTCCATGATTGAGTGAAGGCTTCCTGGAAGCCTTTGGTTGTTGGGGAAATCGAGCTCTACTCTAACGCTAGGGGCTTCTTTATTGCTACCTTTGGCTCCCCTCGTGAGCGAAGCTGTGTTCTGGATAGATGATGGATGTGGGGTATTCATTCTCTGTCCATCAGGCCCTGGGCTCGTTCTTTCAACCCTCTTACGGAGCCGTTGAATACCAGACCTGTTTGGGTCCAATTGTCAAACCTTCCTCTCCAGTTCTAGGAGGAATCATGCTTCGAAGCCATTGGCAATACCATTGGCCGTTTCTTGATGGTGGATTCTACAACTAGAGAGTTTGGACACACCATGGTTGCTTGGTTGCTAGTTGATCTGGATATCTCTAAACCTCTCTATGAGGATGTTGTTTTGCTGGTGGAGGACAGACTTTGGAAGCAACTCTTAGACTATGAGGGTCTCCCCTTTCGGTGTAGGAGATGCTTTTCGGTGAGTCACTTGGCCTCTACTTGGCCTCATGCCTGTCGCAAGGGCGCTGCGACTTGGTGGACTGATGCTCTCCTTGATCACCTCACGGTGGGTTCTTCTTCAAAGGTTTCTTCTGTGTTGGTTGACCCTCATGTTGCTGCTCTCCCGGAGCCCTCTTCTTTGGATCCACCTTTGGACTGTTCTGCTGACACTGTTGTGTCAGACCCTTCTGCTGACACTGTTGGGCCTGACCTTGCACCTGCTGTCGTTGCCCTATCAGACCCTATTCATCCTTTGTTGGGTGCCTCTTCTGTTCCACTTGTTGATCCGTTCTCGGCTACCTTGTTGCCGAATCCCTCGCTGCTTGGTGGTCCGGTTGTGGCTGAGGTGGGGTTGCTCCTCTCACCGTTTTCCTCGTTTCTTGTTTCCGAGCCTTCCTGGTCGGTTGTTCTTCAAAAGAAGAAATCTGTGTCTGCTTCTCGGACTTGGGCTCGTGGAACCAGCTCTGAACCCTCTATTTCTGGGGTTGCTTAATCTCTTTGTTTTCCACAACTGTCTGTCAGCTGTTTCTGGTTGTTCCTATAGTTCAATCTCTGTTTTGAACTATGTTTTTCTTTGGCCCCTTGGACTCTTTGTGAAGGGTACGACACTCTGAAAATGCTGCGTACCTTTTCAAAAACATATTGACTAAACTTCAATTATATAATTATTTATTAGAACTTGTAATGTATTGATCAAAGTGGTCTACAAATAGACATTGTACATATTATTTTCAATTATATGCATTTATACTCATGTAATAATTAGTATATGTAAAAATCGTTAACAAACAACATATTACACATTTTAACGACATGAATCAACATGCGTCTGTTGTTTATAAAAGTTTTATTAGGATAATATAATTTTCAAGGAAATGAACTACGAAACTTCATTTCATAAACTCAAAAGTTTGAAACTAAGAAACACAGAATACGTGATTCAAACACAAATTAGTCTGTCATCTTCAACACATTGATGATTATATTGTAATGGTTTTGTATGTCCATGCACCCTACACCTACCTAATAACTAATATCTTAACTAATAATAACACCTAATTAATAAATAAATATTACATTATTAATTTATTATTTATTACATAAAATTATTATTCTTTGTCATGCACTACTTAATTTCTTTTAACACCTCCTATTCCTGTTAACGCAGGAACTTTATTCTCATTGTATTCCAGTTGACTTCAGTCAGATGTCTGGCCCTGTTTTTGGTTTTCTAAATTTCCATTGAGATTCACCAGTCATAACAATGACACAATAGGTAGGAAATGATTTTATACTTTCCAATACTTTCTATTCTATGCATATAAATTGCTCGTGTCAATGATCTGTAACGTTTGGGCATTTGGAGCGAACTGCTTCTTAATGCATATGGCATCCAATAATATTGCACATATAACTGAATCTTCTACCCCATCTGTTCACTAAAGGAGCACATCTTCTCCTTCTCAGGAAAGTGACCCTCCTCGACCAACATCACTTGAGCAGGGCGTTGCAACCTTTAGCACTGGCTTTGTACCTCACGCTTGTGGCACCTGCATGCCTAACATTTTGTTGTCTCTTGATTGGTGACCAAATCAAGCACTTCAAACTCTCTACAATGAATCTGCAACAACTCAACAATAGTTTGACTGGACTGTTATGACGGATGCCGAGTAGCAATGAATGCAATCTCTTTCTCTCTATTTGGCAGAACACTCCATCGTTGCAACCTTCGTAAGTAATGGCTCAACATAATCTCATTGGCTGTAAAAGACATATGCATACTATAACATAGATGAAAATCAATTCCTTTGGCGCCCATTATACAGTAGGGCAATGCCTAGAAACAGAAATATAATCACGGCTTCATCATTATGATCACACCATTTTCTTTAATTTGCAAGCTTCAGATCAGAGATACGATAGCTCTTCTCTAATAATGTTAGCCTTATACGTGGAGTCAATAAAATGGCGGCATATACGAACACATCTTCCATCGAAGAATACCATATGACAATCATTCAATTTGTCCAAAGGAAGCATAATTGTTCGTATGTTGGTTTAAAATTGGCTACTTCACATAATGTTGTAGGCATTCGTACAGAAGGCGTCCATGATTTTGCAACACCATAGGTTTCTTGCAATATATATATATATATATATATGATCCGAAAGCGAACAAACAAGAGGGAAAACAATGACTGAGTCAATAAAATAGAAAGAGAACAAAAATTCAAATGGATGATGAATGACACATATTTGCATGTGGCTTGCATTGCAACACTGTTAAAAAATGCATAGAAAGATGGATGGACACAATGGCTAAGATGTACACAATGAATACTGCATGTGGTCTTTAAGGCAACATCATTGTGTGCATTGTTTTGGAGAAGGAAAGATGAACGAACAAAAGGTGAATAGAGAGGTCCAAAAAACTTGCTCTAATATCATATTGAAGGTAAGAAACAAAAATCGTGTGACTGAGGTATTCATTCTCTGTCCATCAGACTTTGGGCTCGTTCTTTCAACCCCCTTACGGAGCCGTTGAATACCAGATCTGTTTGGGTCCGTTTGCCAAACCTTCTTCTCTAGTTCTGAGAGAAATCATGCTTCGAAGCCATTGGCAATACCATTGGCCGTTTCTTGATGGTGGATTCTACAACTAGGGAGTTTGGGCACACCACGGTTGCTCGGTTGCTAGTTGATATGGATATATCTAAACTTCTCCATGGGGATGTTGTTTTGTTGGTGGAGGATAGACCTTGGAAGCAACTCTTAGACTATGAGGGTCTCCCCTTTCGGTGTAGGAGATGCTTTTCGGTGGGTCACTTGGCCTCTGCTTGCCCTCTTGCCCGTCGCAAGGGCGCTGCGACTTGGTGGACTGATGCTCTCCTTGATCACCTCACGCTGGGTTCTCCTTCAGAGGTTTCTTCTGTGTTGGTTGACCCTCATGTTGTTGCTTGCCCGAAGCTCTCTTATTTGGATCCTCCATTGGACTGCTCTGCTGACACTGTTGTGCCAGACCCTTTTGTTCACACTGTTGGGCCTGTCCCTGCACCTGCTGTCGCTGCTCTGTCTGACCCTGTTCGCCCTTTGTTCGGTGCCTCTTCTGCTCTGCTTGTTGATCTGTTCTCGGCTGCCTTGTTGCCGATTCCTCCGCTGCTTGGTAGTCCTATGGTGGCTGAGGTGGGGTTGCTCCTCTCACCGTTCTCCTTGTTTCCTGTTTCCAAGCCTCCTTGATCGGTTGTTCTTCGGAAGAAGAAGTCTGTGTCTGCTTCTCGGTCTCGGGCTCGTGGAGCCAACTCTGAACCCTTTGTTTTTGGGGTTGCTTAATCTCTTTGTTTTCCACAATTGTTAGTCAGTTGTTTTTGGTTGTTCCTATAGTTCAATCTCTGTTTTGAACTATGCTTTTCTTTGGCCCCTTGGACTCTTTGTGAAGGGTACGACACCCTGAAAATGCTGCTTATCTTTTCAAAAACAAAAATCGTGACTCAAACACACAAATTAAGTCAATCATCTTCAACATATTGATGATTACATTGTAATAAATTTAAGTATATAGCCATACAACCTACAATTACCCAGTAACTAATTAACAATTAATATCTTAACTAATAAGTAACACCTATTAAAAAATTAACATTAACATATTAATTTATTACATAACTATTAAACTATTATTTTATGCCATGTACTATTAATTTATAACAATAAGCTTTTTTCTTTATGACCAAAATACTATTTATAAGATATAAAATTAAAATCTAGTGGCAGCATGGTTATGGGTGCACTAATAAATTACCTAAAGAGTGCAAAATGGATCCATTTCTATCAAATACATGTAAAAGGGATGGTGCATCCTTGTTAGAAGAATTAACTAAGACTTGAGTTAGGGGAACAATTGTTTATTAAATTTAGGATCTAAACTAAAAGGTGGTCTAGGGGTTCATGTTTTGAGTCAAAAAAATTTAAATGATTATAATGAGAGGAGTGGCAATATGGAGGAGAAACATTTGATATTGTTGATTTAAAAAGAAAAACACTTATCTTTTATCTTAAATTTGATAGTCATTTATATGTCATAGTATTAAATATTTAATAATAAATAAAATTTTACTTTTGACATTTAATAATTAATAGCTCTAAAGTATGATCTAAACTAAATAAATATTTTATTTTTTATGTAAAAAAATTAAAATACAAATAAAATATATGACTTATTTACTACCAGGTTTGTGACATAATTGGAATAGAAGAATGATCTCTCTCGATATCTTTGACATAAATTTATTTGACGTAAATGTATTATTTAATATTATACATTATCTTTTTTTAATATTTAAAAAATATCTTAACAATAAGAGTGATGCTACATCAATGTGGTTAATCAATACTATAAAATATTTTCTAAAAGATTAGCTAATGCTATTAAATTTTATAAAATTCATGGGAAAGGTAGTGGTAATGACTAATTGTTTTATTAGATTAATTTGGTCTCCAAGTACCAATCAATTGTAAAAATGATATTATTCATTCCCATCCTTATTATAAAGTGTGATCTTATCAATGCAATCTTTAGTTGATCCAAAAGTATATAGTCATAAGCAAATTTAAAGATGAATGATTAATGATATTTTTTATAGAAACAATATTGACATGCTTTTCAACAGTTCATTTGGGTAAAGAAAACTTGGACCATAAAAATCTTTAGTTGATCCAGAAGTATATAGTTGTAAACAAATTTGAAAACTTATGGTTAATGATTTTTTATTTTTTATTTTTAATAAAAATAATATTGACATGCTTTTCAATGTTTCATTTGGTCAAAAAAATTTTGGACTATAAAAATATTTAGTTGATCCAAAAATATACAATCGTAAGAAAATTTAGACATTAATGATTAATGACATTTTTTTATAAAAACAATATTGACATGATTTTTAACATTTCATTTGGTCAAGTCAATCTTAAATCATAAAAATCTTCATTATATTGATCTAGTCAATCAATTTGATGGTCATTTATATCTAATAATAAAATCTCTAAGCTTTGTGAGGTTGTCCTAAATTAACATTTTAGACATGCAAACGAAATCAAGATTCATCTATTATCTTATGTAAGTTACGTGTTTTTTAATAATTAAATAACATCATATTTGTATTTGATTTTATGATAAGTTTTAAAAATAATTTTTTTGAAGGTGTTTTGGGAGTGTATCTATTGATTTATTTGCTATATGACCTATACATTGGTTGGAGAATTTTTTTTATTGATTTTTTCGCCATGTGATTTATACAAAATCATTATTTATATTTGATAATTTATGATAAATTAAAAAAAGAAAGATTTTATATTTAAGAGTGTTTATTTGTTAGCACATATATATAGAAGTGTTTGTCTATTAATTAATTTTACATGTGTTCATCTATTAGTTGCATATACATATATTAAAGGATAAATATAAAGTTGAAACTTTCTATTAAAAAGTTTACATTTTATTACTAACACTACTAAAATCCTTTGAATGACCACTGATTTTGGTGACAAAGCATATTACAATATCCAACTGCATACTTTAATTATACTATAAATTTGTTAAGTAAAGGACATTATATTGATTGATTTCATATTTAAACAAATAACATAGGTAGGGATGGCATTGAAAGAGAAGATGTTTTGTTCTCATGTTAATTCATTGTCATGTATTATATTATTTACCTGTAATCACATTTTGATAGTTATAAGGGTTATCTATAACTTTTATAAATCTATTTCAAAATTATTAACACGTAAATCTTGTTATTTGAAATTGTTATAGATCCATTTTAAGATTATTGCCATGTATTATGTTACATACCTTCTACCAAACATTCATAATTTTAGAGATCATCCATACTTATTACAGACCCATTTCAAGATTATTATCATATTTTTTGTTACATTTCACCAAACATACACCAAACATACATAATTTTAGAAGTCATTACAGATCTTTTCATGATCAGTACCAATGTATTATGTTACTTACCTTTCACCAAACAGTCAAAATGTTAGACATCATCCATACTTAGTACAGATCCCTTCCAAGATTATTGCTATATGTTATATTAGTTGCCTACCACCAAACATTCTTAGCCTTACAGGTCATCCACAGTTGTTTTAGGTTATGATTGAGTGCAAAGTGAAAACCCAATGCAAAGGCACAATGTGGACGTACATTGATGGAAAAGATATGTGCACCACACAGAGGACTGGATTAGATTATGTATACCCCACCATCATTCTCACATATGAAATTTGAGAGTGACTGCTGAAATGCTCACATGTGGGTCAAAAGAAAAAACAGATAAAAAGAGTAAAGTGGCCTACATTAGCGTGAAAGGGTATTCTCTCTCTTACACGCAGAAAAAGGACATCTAATCGAACAAGCAAATACAAAGTTGGGTCTCGTGATTGATTAAAATGGGCCTGATTTCTGTTAATTCAGTGGGAAGTAATTGCCAAAAGAGATGATGCATGTGCAATCCCACGTGAAAAAGCACTAAAAATCATAAGGTACTTTGAAACCTATAAACTTTGGTTGACAAGAGTTATCCTTATTCTCTCATTTTTCCTAGGCATTGTCATATATACACCTAATACAAAGGACATTTTCATGATGGAAAGAAAGACCTCACATAATGCTGTTTCTTATTTGCTTTTGCACATATATTGACCCATTAAATTTGATTTCCAAAGATAGTTTTTCACATAATCAATTCCTGATTTTAGGTTTGCTTTCAACGTGATGTTTGATTGTATTTCAATGTGGGTCTGAAGTACTTTTGTAGCCACCAAAAAATCAATGGTTTCACATGGATCCCCTTCCCTAAAGTTGCAGCTGAGCAGGCCTTATAAATGAGCTGCCTGGACAGTCAAGGTATAAATTATACAGCAAGATACATGCACTGATTTATTGAAAGACCATGTTGTCATGACCATTTATCCTTGGTGTCGTCAGATTTGTACTTACCATTCTGCAAATTCAAAGAAAGAATGCCATCATGTCACACTGTCCTTAGAGACTAAAATCTTAAAACATCACTTTCTCAACCATATCAATGTACAAAATATCTAAAGGCATAAACAAGTGTGTCAATCATTGGAGAACAAATGGCCCTTTTTGCAAGGGTGGGTAAAGTTTCTCTTCAAAATGGACTGTGGTGTATGTTTATTATGCCATTGGTGGCAATTTTAGATGAAATAATTCTTTTACAGAGTGTAACTAATCTTATCTGCATTTTCTATTTGGGCAGATTGTTATAAGAGATTTTCTTATAAGCAATAAATGTTGAGTGGGTATTATTGGTTAATAGAATTTTAAGGGAGAAACCATTATTGATGCCAATTTGCCAACTTGCAAGCTTAATGGGCAAGGATCCATTCAAACCACTTTCTTCATTAAAGATATTTTGTGTTATGTGCATTATTTGTGTGTACTTAAGAAAAATACTATATTCTTGTGTATTGCAGTCCACTATTATCATCATTCAGACTTGACTTGTATATTCTTGCACTTGAATGATAACTAGGAGCCAATAAGAATGTATTGTTTTTCTTAAATTGTAGTTGACTCCACAATGGTCTAACTCTACACTTCCCGATAGATTTTGAGTTCTATAGTTTTGCAATTAATTAATACACATGCAACAATAAGAATATAAACACATTTAGGTGGTGTTAATAAGATCATTTGTGGTATGGTGATAACTTTTATATTATTTAGTTGTAAATTTTTAATAAAGTAAACAATAAAATTTTAAAGCTTCACATCTTTGATGTTGTAATATTAATAAAAAATTGACTTATATAATCATATTTAGATAGTATTATTAAGATAACATGTATTGAATTGTTAAATTTATAAAGATAAAAAAATATAACTTTAAAGTCTCGTGTTTTTATTTTATAGAGGTAAATGACTTTTAAATAACAAT
The DNA here is from genome assembly GCA_007115665.2 of Sequoiadendron giganteum. Taxonomy (NCBI): domain Eukaryota; kingdom Viridiplantae; phylum Streptophyta; class Pinopsida; order Cupressales; family Cupressaceae; genus Sequoiadendron; species Sequoiadendron giganteum. The sequence continues at coordinate 716,308,512 of CM021102.1, forward strand.
GTAGTACTGAATTTGTTCTTGTTAAAATCTTTTTATTTTTGAAAGATACACGCATATATGTATATATACATATATGTACATATTCATAAATATACATATGTACATATATGTACATATATGCATATACATACATACATGTATGTATACATAGATACATATGCATACATTAATATATACACATATATTCACTTTTACATATACATATATACATATATACATATATATATACATATATATACATATATATATACACACATACATATATACATACATACACATATATACACATACATACATGAATGGTTACTAACATTTTGTGGGTGTCAAATATATAACTTGTGACTAACAATGTATAAGGTATACTTTTCTATTATTCAATTATAATGACGATGAGTAAATGTTAGGTTAAAGATAAGGACATAACTCATAGAGGTGAACTTAGATATTTAATATAATTATACTTCATTATATCTCAAGGTGTTTCTATAACAAAAATAGGGATGGGTTTATGGTCATGAATATTGGTGCAATTGAGATTAGGGCTCCTTACCAGGAAGCCCAATCATGCAGCCACAAACATTATCAATTAACAAAAATAATTTTAAATAATTTTATTATTGGTAGCATTCAACATTCAAGAGTACAAGAAAATAATATTCTAGTTACAAGCCTTCAAATTTCTCTTCATTTTGATCTTCTCACAATTCTCCAACCGAACCAAACACATTGATTTATCATATTTTATACTTCCATGTGTGGAAGTTTAACTGTTGGAAAAGTGGTTCAACTAAATTATCTCAAACAATTCAATCACAATACACCACGTGTCCATATGTATCCATCTTTTCCAAGTGTCTGCATGTTTCTCTCTGTTTTCTCTCATGTTAGAGGTTGCTATCTTGTTGGGAACTAGGAACTAAACATTCTGTCGGTGGTTCTGACCTCCTTAGGAACTCAACATTTCCTTCTTTGTTGGGGTTTTTAGCTTCATCAGGAACCAAATACCATCAAAGGTTCCTATCTCCTTAGGAACCCTTGAAATGTTTGTTTGTAGAAGTTCTTTGTCGGCGAGTTCAATAGGAAGTAGAACTGTTGGGAGTTTCGATGGTTCTCAAACTCCTTTGAGCTATGACTTGCAAATCTTTTCAAGACACTAAGTCTATTGATGATCCCACCAAGAACTGGAATTGTTAGGAGTTCTAGTGGTTCTTGGAACTCCTATGAGCTCAAACTTGTTAAGCTTTGATTTTTTTTTTATCGACGATCCCATTGAGAATTCGAATTGTCGACGATTCCTATGGTTCTCAAAACTGCTTGTAGCTCCAACTTGTGAAGCTTCATAGAAAAACTAAGCCTTGGAGACTTTTCAACAATTTTACCAAGAATTATAATTGCCACTGATGCCAATAGGAAATTGAATTGTTTCATATCTTTGGAAGTTCTCACTCCCATAGGAACTATTCAAATCTTTAAAATGTTATTCCTCCTTCATTCTAAGTTTTTGAGGGTGAATATGATACTAGGAACTCCTCAGGATTTTGAGTGGGAATTGGAACTTATCATAGGCTTGGGGTTCTCAGAATAGTATGTTTCTTTGACTTGCTTATAGGGGATTTTACTAGGAATCAAAACTTGTCGGTAATTATTGAGGTTCCTGGAACACCTCATAGCTCTAAGGCAAGGCCAAAACTTTGATTGCCCATAACTTTGCCAATTTTTGTCCAATTTCCACCAAATTTGAATTTAGTTCCTCTACAAGGTGAATTTATTTCTTGAACAAAATCAAACCTAAAAATTTCTCCCAAAACAAATCATAAAAAATAACTATTGCAAAACCAAAATAAGGAAAAAATTGAAAATAATGCAAGAGATAATTTTGGGTGATATAAGATTACTCATGAACCTAGATGCTATTGCATCAAACATGTCATGTAAGTGAAATATTCCATAAGTTTATAACTCATGAAAATCTTGGAAAGTTTGGAATTGGAATTCCATAGCCAATTCTACAACATTCATCAAAGATGCTTCATTTGCAGCTCTATTTTTCCAACGAACCAGGTATTCCATGTATTCCTTCCCCCCTTGTACTTTTTTCCACTTGAGAATCCATCAATCTCTCTCTTCAAATTTCTTTTCAGGAAAATGATGTATCCATCCTTGTGCATCTTACAAATTTGAGTGTGCATCCTCTTGTATACTTGTCTCCCCCTCATAATACGTGTATAAGTCAACAACATTAAAAATGTGAGATACATCTGTACTTGCTAGAAGTTCAATTTCATAGGAATTGGATGAAAGTTTTCTCAACACCCTACATGGGCCTATCTTCTTCTATTTAATTTTTTTATATATTCCCTATAGGAACCTGTCTTTTCTCAAATGTGTCAAATCTAGCTCACCAACTTGAAACTCTTGTTCTCTTCTATGCATATCAACATTCTATTTGTACTTCATGGCACTATTTCCCAAACTCTCCTTCACCTCTTTATGCAATTCATGAATATAATTAGCAAATTTCTCTGCTACAACACTCTTCCTTGAAAGTATTGCACTATTTGTCAACTCATCAACACCTCTAGGATTATTCCCATAGACAATTTGAAAGGGACACTTTCCCACACTCCTATTGACTAAATTACTATAAGAAAAATCTTCTTGATCCAATGCCAATTCCTATTGGTTTGGTTTATCACCCACCAAACATCTTAACAAATTACCTAGACTTTTGTTTAAACTTCAGTTTGACTATCAATCTGAGGATGGTAAGTTGAGATGAAACTCAATTGTGTTCCCATATTCTTCAATAAAGTATGCCAAAAACAACCAACAAACTTGGTATCTCATTTTGAAACAATACTTTTAGGAAAACATTTAGCCTAACAACCTCTTTGAAAAAAAATGTAACTATGTGGGAAGCATCATTAATCTTGTGACATGGGATGAAATGAACCATCTTTGAAAATCTATCAACAACAACAAAAAATGAATCATTACCTCTTGTGTTCAAGGAAATTCTAGAACAAAATCATACTTATATGTTCCCATGACCTTTTTGGTATAGGTAATGGTTGATACAACCCCATATTCCATTTTGTCCCTTTGGCATGTTGGAATTTTTTTCACCTTTGCACTATCTTCTTCACATATGCATTTATTTTAGGCCAATAGTATGCTTCATTCAATAGTGCTACTATTTTATCAACACAAAAATTTCCACTTAGACCTCCACTATGCTTCTCCCTTATCAATTTATTTCATTGACCCTTGAGGTATGCACAAATTCCCCCCCCTTGAATAATAACCTTCTTGAATACAATACTGTAGCCATGTATTTCTATCCTTCTCCAAATGATTCCTACACATTTCCCATATTCTATATCTTCTTTATATAATTCTTTCATTGCATAAAACCCAATGACTTTAACTCTCAATTCATTCAATGAAAAACATCTTCTATTGAGTGAATTTTCTACCCTATTAGACTTACCACTTATATAATTTAAACAAAAGAATAACTTTGTAGAAATTATACTCATTTAATATGTTTTTGACTTAACTTACCTTGGGTATTTATAAACTACAATGCATGATGCTTTGTTTACAATGCAAAATCCTTGGGTAGCAAGTAACTCCTCCATTGCTTTAGTGCTTGAACTGTTGCATAATTTTTTTGATCACATATTGAATATTTTCTTTTTGCTTCATTTAATTTCTCATTGAAGTAAGCAATGGGTCTTCCCTCTTAACTAAAAAATGCAACAATTAGATATCCACTTGCATCGCAATCTACTTGGAACACTTTAGTAAAATCTAGCAAAGCCAATATGGGCTTTCTTTTCACCTTTTTCTTTAACAACTACAAGATTTTCTCTATTGTAGTTATGCATTGAAATTATTTTATGCTACCCTTCATTGTCTCTATGATTGGTACACATATACCACTATTTTATGATGAACTTCCTGTAGAATCTCATCAAGCCATGTAAAATTTTGGCTTCAAACATACTCCTAGGTGAAGGCCAATCCACAATTTCTTTGACCTTCTCTAAGTCCATCTTCAAACCCTCTTTAGACAGAATGAAACCTAGATACACTAGTTCTTTCTTCATAAAAATATATTTCTTTAAACTTACCATCAAATTTTCTTCTTTTAATATTTGTAATACTGTTCTAATATGAAACATATATTCTTACTTTGTCTTACTAAAAAGAAAAATACCATCCAAATAAACAATGACAAACTCACCGAGAAAAGGTTTCAACACTTCATTCATCAACCTCATGAAGGTACTAGGGGCATTTGTCAATTTGAATGCTATTACCAACCACTCATTCAATACAAAGGATACAATCCATCCTTTGTCTTGAATGTTGTTTTCAATTCATCTCCTTGTCTAATCTTTATTTGATGGTAGCCACTCTTCAAGTCTATCTTGGTGAAGTACTTAGATCCAATCAAACAATCCATCATATCATCCATCTAGGGAAATGGAAATTTGCACTTTATAATAATATTATTCATAGCCCTTGAATCAATACACATCCACGATTATCCATCTTTATTTGGTGTCAACATTACTAGTATAACACATAGGCTCCAACTTTATCTTATCAGACCCTTATCCAACAACTCTTGCACTTATCTATTTATATCCTCATTCTCCATAGGTCTCATTCTATATGGTTCCTTGTTTGGAAAACTAGCCCTTGGTATCAAGTCCATGCAATGACTTATGCTCCTTACAGGTGGTAATCCATTAAGCAACTCCTTAATCAGGTTTTTGTAAACTCATCCAAAATATATTGTATCTTGATGGGAACTTCTTCCTTCTTCTTTGCTATCCCAACCTTTGGAAGATTAGGAATGAAGGCATACCATGCCTTTTCCTTCTTTATATCCTTCCAAAATTATTTCCCAATCACCTAACAAACTCTAGATTTATTTTCTACCTCCTCATCCTAATTATTTTTCATGGGATTCAAAAACATATTCTTTCCCATTCTTCTTTATTTTAGAACATTTTGTTTCTTCACCATGAATGGCTTCCCTATCATATTTCCAAGGTTTACCCAAAAAATTATGACGTACATCGATTGACATAATATCACACAATATCTCATCTTTATAACTATTGATATAGAAATTTACTAAATATTATTTACTTACCAAATTTTTTGTCCCTTTTGTAACTAGGAAAATTTGTAGGCACTCACATGCTTCATCCTTTTCAACTGCAACTTCACCACCATTTCTTTTGACACCAAATTTCATATGATACCACTATATATGATGACTCTACAACACTTGCCTCTAGATTTACTTTTGGTTTTGAACAAATTTCTCCTTTGCATGTAGGTTCCTACTTCTCCTTTTTTCGGTTTCAACAAAATTCTTCTCAACATCAAAGATTCTCCATCTTCAGGATCTTCTCCACACTTGGGTGAAGCTACACTTTCTTCTTTGGTTTGGGCCACATGAATTTTGGCCTCTTTCCCTTTTCCACTACTTCATTATATCAGAGGATATTCAAATGCCCCATGTCCAGTTTCCTCACATTGAAAACATGTAGCACTGAATCCCCTTCCTCTCCCTCTTCCAAAATATCCATGACCTTGAGAATAATCTCCCTTTCCTCTAGGATAACTTCCTCTTCCTCTAGTTTCATGAGTGTAAGAACATGTCTAAGAGGTGTTGGTTTCTTCATGTTTGTTGAATAAATTCTTCCACTACTAGACTATCCTCTACCACATGAGTTTCTTCCCCATCCTCTTGAGTTATTATGTTGTTTTCTTGCTAACTTATCTTCTACCTTTAGTGCATACTAGTATGATTCCTCCACACCGTGAATTCTAATTAGAATATTTTCATCTTGGATTTATAAAACACAATCCATTCACATACCTTGACACTTACTCAACATCATCATCTATGTGTCTCACTTTAATACTTAGTATGTAGAATTATTTTGTATAATATTTGATGGTAGATTCTCTTTGTTTCAAATTTTGCAACTTCTTAAATAAACTTAAGTGCAAATATGTTGTAAGAAATTTAGCCTTCATTTTGGTCACCATTTGTCCCATGATTTTATTTTCTCTTTTCCTCTTCTTTGTCATTCTGTCTACAAATGACCCACCATAGGGATGCATGTCCTATTAACTTAGTGCAAGAAAGCTCCACTTTCTTGGGGTCTTTAATTCATTCAGAGTCAAAATATTTCTTCATTTCAAAGTTCCAGTCTACAATTTTTTAAGATTCAAACTATTGTTATAGAAGGGAGGATCCAATCTTGGTTGATTGCTTATTTTGGAAATTACCTTTAAAAATATCTCCTTATCTTGATCCACTTCACCTTAATTTGCTTCATTTTATCCATCTACCAATGATTTTCTTAGTAACATCAACATGTACCCCTCTTCTTTGTGTTGCCTTCATTGCATCTAACCTTGTTGTATTTCCTTGTAACATCTCCACAATCACCATATCACTATCCTATGGTGCTCCTCTTCAGCCACATCCTCCATGTACCATGTCTCCCTATAGTCCTCTGTTGTTGCAAGCTTCCTCTCTTTCACTTCCCACAACAAATTCATTTTAGGACTTTTCTTGACACAATCACAACATCAACATGCTCTAATACCACTTGGTGCAGTCGAGATTGAGGTTCCTTACTAGGCAACCCAATCACATAGCCACAACCATTATCAATTACAAATGATGTTCAAATAACAAAAGAATTGAAATCATTTTATTTTTGATAACATTCACTGTTCAAGAGTACAAGAATTTTTTTTTGGTTACAAGCCTTCGACCTTCTCTCCATTTTGATCTTCTTCTCATAATTCTCCAATTGAACCAAACACACCGATTTCCCATCTTTTATACTTCCATGTGAGAAATTTTAGTCTTTGGAAGAGGTAGTTCAACTATTGTCTCAAATGGTTCAATCACAATACACCACATGTCCATGTGTAATTGTCTTTTCCAAGTGTTCACATGTTTATCTCCATTTTATCTCATGTCAGGGGTTCTTATCTTGTTGAGAACTAGGAATTAAACATTTTGTCAACGGTTTTGACCTCCTCAGGAACTCAACATTTCCTTCTTTTTTTGGGGTTATGAATTCATCAAGAACCAAATGCTATTGGAGGTTCTTATCTCCTTAGGAACCATTGAAATATTTATTTGTCAAATTTATTTATCAAAAAATTCAATAGGAACTAGAATTTTTTGGAGTCTCAATGGTTCTTAGAACTGCTCTAAGCTCTGAATTGTAAAGCTTCACAAAACACCATGTCTCTATTAGAGATCCCACTAGGAACTGGAATTTTTGGGAGTTTCAGTGACTCCTGCAACTCCTACAAGCTCAAACTTGTTAAGCTTCACAAAAAATTAAGTCTTTATCGATGATCCCACCATGAACTAGAACTATCAATGGTTCTAATGGTTCCCATAACTATTTAGAGATTTGACTTGTGAAGCTTCGTAGAAAAAACCGCCTTAGAGACTTGTTAGCGATTTTTCCAAGAATGAGAATTATTGATGATTCTAATAGGAATTGGATTTGTTCCATCTCGTCGGAGGTTCCCACTCTTGCAAGAACTATTCAAATCTTCAAAATGTTAAGTATTTCTCCTTTGTTCTAAGTTGTTGAGGGTGAATATTATATCAGGAACTTGTCAAACCTCTGAGTGGGAATTGGAACTTGTTAGTGGTTCCTAAGGTTCTAAAATAGTTTGTTTCTTCAATTTTCTTATTGAGGTTTCTATTAGGAATAAAAAAAAATTGGTGGTTCTTTGAGTTCCTGGAATACCTCATAGCTTTAATTTGTTTGGAGGTAGGGCCAAAGCTCCAACTAGCCATAACTTTTCCAATTTTCATCCAATTTCCACCAAATATGAACTAGAAATACCCTTTAGGATCCTCTACAAGGTGAAGTTATTACTTGACCAAAATTCAACTTGAAAATGTCTCCTAATTCAAATAATCAAAAACCAACTACTGCAAAACCAAAATAAGGCAAAGCTAAAAATAAAGCGAGAAATATTTTTGGGTGATATAGGATTTTCATGAAAGTGTATGTTCCTACATCAAATGTCTATAATTTTGACCCTACCTCATAGTGTCGTCATGACAACTAAAAAGTCTACAAAGTAATTTACCCATCAGAATGGAACCAATCTTTTGTGTGAAGATCACCTTTCCTTCCACTTTCCCCAAACTAATGGGATAAATAGTAGACTAAAAACCTGTAGAGAACATTGGGTGGACTTGGATCATTAATATGGTTACACTTATTTATAGCTCAAGACACTCCTATGATAACACATAATGGTGGGTCAAGGTCCATGCATTGCTATACATTTGACCCATGCCTTAAGGAGTCCTCGTGGCTAACATAAGGTGTTTTGATAATGATAATTTAACTTAGTAGTTGGTGTGAAACTCATAAGTCCCTAACACTCACCTCAAACATACTAGGATCCTCTATGTTATATTAAATATTGGCGAAGAGATAATAGAGAATGGGGGTGGGTTTGGATTCTTAATAAGGTTACCAATATTAAGAAAGATTAGGTTGATCAATTTCCAAAAGCTTGATTCTATTTTAAGGTGTCCCATGACCACTTCAAGGTGTCCCAGAAGTGGGAATAAAACCTAGATTTATGGTATGAAACTCATCATTCCCTATTGTCCACCTCAAATCCATTAAGCATATCCAATATCATATTTAAGCATACTTATGCTTGAACCTATCTTCTAATTATTTCAATTGAAGAATATATTTTATAAACATATATGAATTATAAAAAGAATAATAAGAAATTTAAAAAGACCTATTAAGCCTACTTCTTTCCTAACTAGGCTCAAAGGTCACTATCCCTTAAATTGTATAACTTAGCTATATATAATTTTTCAATATTAAGTACAAGTAAACAAAATAAATAGATTTGAATTTGAAAGGATTTGTGAAAAATATTTGCACCATTTTATATGAGTTCAATAATTGTACTAGAAAAATTAAAAATATTCAAAAAAATCAAATTCTTCTTTGAATTGTGTAATATTATTTGTTTTAGTATATATCTTTAAAAAGTATAATATTATTAAAAAAAAATATTTAGTAAAAAATAGTATTATAAATGATTATTAAAATATTTATAATAATTTAAAGTAATTAATAAATTAGATTCATTCAGATAAAAAATTAGATAAGAGTTCAAACATTTCTTTTTTCTTCCCAACCTCTCAATGGTGAGGTGGAAAGCACCTTGATAGTTAGAGCTAGTGTTGCATGAAGAACCTTTAGTTTATATGGTGTGAGGGAGACACAATATATCATCCCTATGTCGAATTATGAAGTTTCCCCCCTTTTTTTCATAAAGGGAAATAGTTTTAGGGGATAGTCTCATGTAGCCTATTGGGTCCTCCTGGTTCAAGTGACAAAAGGTGTTAAGATTAAAAATATTTTCTCATCAATGATAGGATGGTTAAGGTTTTCCAATGCCCCTTCGATCATTTTTATTTTAGATTTCCTTGATTCAATTGTTCTCTTTTTGTTCTTTGGTGGTTCACTCATTTTTATGTGTTCAACACCTTCGCTATTTGATTACTGATGTAATGTAACCTTAATGCTATTAGTTCCATATTGTTGCTGTTAATTTTACCACTAGACTTTATCATTTTGTATTTCTTGCTTTGTAAAATGGTTTGAACCCTTTCAAAAACCCATCTTTACTAATAATATCAATTTTTTTCTTAAAAAGATATGGTATATTTTTAAATATTTCAATTATTTTTTGTTAATATTGTTCAATTTGGTATTAGTGTTTTAGTAAAATTAAATAATACTTGAATTACAAATTCTATATAAAAGAAAGACTACTTTTAAATTAATTCATAAAAATAAAATGAAATATATATAATAAATTAATCTTAATTTAAAAAATTACTTTTTTGATAGAATATAAAAAAGTTTTTTCTTATAGTTTTTTAATCATATCCATGGGTTTGAAGTATGTTTTCATTTACTAAATAAAATATTTATTCAAATGAAATCTAAATATAATAATATCTAATATATTATATTCTTAGAATTAAATTTATATGGAAATATAATATATAAAAATTCAAAAGAATTAAGTTAAATATAAAATTAAATTTAATAGTCTCTATAATTAAATTATACTTATGTTATATTTAAACAATTATATAAATTAGTCATCTAATCTTATACATAATTATGATGAAATATTTGTTTAACTAAAAAATAAAACTTTTATCTTCAATTTGTGTCTTGGTTTGTAGATTTTGTGACCTCTTCTTTTTAATTTACACAATTATATTACAAGATATTGGAAGCCTCTCATTGATGGAAAGACTGAGCTATATCCTTATGCTAGGGGTTTCTTCATTGCATCCTTTTCCTCTTCAAAGGACAGGGGTTTTCTACTTAATGTTAAACTTTGGATGTGGGGAGAGCACTCCCTCTTGGTAGCCTCAATGATCTACTTTAACCCCCTCTTTGAACCTTTCAATAGTAGAATTGTTTGGGTTAGGTTACCAAATCTTCCTCTCTAGTTTTAGGAAGATTCATAATATGAGGCCATTAGTAATGTAATTAGTCACTTCCTAAAGCTCTATTCTATTGCTTCCTTCATAGGTCACTCTATGTTTTCTCGTATTCTAGTGGACATAGATTAATCTGTAAGGCTCTTCATGGGGATATTATTTTGATGATGGGGGATAGGCCTTAGACTCAACCACTTGAGTATGAGGGCCTCCCCTTTAAATGTAGACAATGATTTTCCATCAATCACTTGGCTTCATATTGTTCACCCTCTTGGTGCAAGTGCATGACTACATGGTGGTAGAATACCCACAATGCTCACTTGACTATCAACGCTTCTAACAATGGGCCTTATTAGGATGTTGGTTCTTCTCCTCATATTCTCACTATGGAGACTCACATTATTGAGGGGTTTTCTCTTGGGTTTAGTGTAGATTTGGTGAGTCTTTCTATGACTCCTATTAGTGATACCCACCCAACTACTAATTCTATTACTTGGATTTTTGTTTCCACTAATATTGTTATACCTTTGGATTCAATGTGACACCTATTTTATCCTAAGATGATTGATAGATGATTAACATCTCCTAATAGATGTTACTCTATTGTGGTTCACCCTTGGATGGTCCTTTGACCTTTCTCCTAGATCTAAGGTCTTAGAAGATTCCATTTTTTGGATAATTGTTCAAAGATGAAATAAAGGTCTTCCAAAATCTACCTCCCAATTGCACACTAGAGATAAGGGTGTGAGGTTGAATAGGGTAGGGCATGCCATTATTTAGGCTAGATCCTTGGATTCTATTTTATGCTTGAGAACTTGGTCGAAGTTGTGTTTATTCTTTCTTAGTATCTTAGTTGTAATTTTTTTGGTCCCATTTGGGAACGTGCATTGGATTTGAGTTGTTCTATATAATGTACATGGTTTGTGGTTCCTTCAAAACCAACTTACCTTAATCAGAACTCCCATACATAACATCAAAATTATTCTTACATATTGTCTTTTTTATTGATGTGAACTATATATCATCATCATTTTGATTGTTATCTTTATCCTCCTTTATATCCTCTAAAAAATTATCTATAAAATGAACTTACCATTATAAGTTCAATAATAAAATAAATACAGAAACTAGTTAGTTCTAATTTATTCTATTGAAAAATGATTTCATTAAAATTCAAAAAATCAAATAAAAAACCTTCCTATTCAAACTCATAATAACAATTTATATCATGTGATATACTATTATTGATATAATTAACCAAAATAGAATTCATACAAAGACAAAATTTAGATTGATCATGAATGTGAAATTTCATTATATTACATTATAATATAGTGTAATTTTTTGTAACTAAATTTATATAGACATACCAAAAAATCTCCATATAATATAGTTATTGCACCTATATTTTCTTAATGTCTTGGTGAAGTATTTATATACCTAGCTCTTTAGTTTAGCCTTTGAAATTCCTATTGAATTAGTGATGGAGTTTTTCTTTGGTGACATGTCAAAATGGAAAAATATCATTCTCATATGTGAACAAGACCAAGGTTTTTCTTTCAAGGTGTGTACATTCCAAATAAAATATTGTCTTCTATGAAAGTAATTTTATTTTTCATGAAACACTATATGAACAACCAAAAATATCCCCCATTGAAATATCATGGCCTAAAAATAGGAATAGGCCTCATGGCCTACTTAAGGTAGAAAAATATAGGTAATCACAATGATTTATAGAAATTGATTCTTTATTAAAAGGGTTTATTCAAATGAAAAGTTCAAAAATATATAACAAAATGTCACTAACAATTTGAAAGGTTCCATTTATATCTGAGTGGGAAGCTAGTGTTTTTTTGGATTATATATTTTTTTATAGCAATTTATTTTATTGTCATTCTTTAAATCATAATAATTGGGATTCTATTTTGGCCCATCCTCATCCTAGTGATCAAGAAAGATGAGACGTTGAATCACTAGCAATTAGAAAATCACCATAACATTTTAAGATGATTAATTTAAGCAATTATTTATGTATCTTTGACCCTAATATGTGAACTCTAGTTATGATGAATACACAAGCTCCTCTAGTTCTAGAGAAAGGTAAAAGTGTTGTGTCTTCCTCATCAATTCTTCCTTTCACAAGGTGATATTATCCTATAAAAAATTTAAAAGGGGGAAGTTCACTAGTTAATTTTCTAGGTGACTCTCTACAACCTCACCAACATTCTCTTAGTTAATTAGTTTATTGTTCTTGGCATAAAATATTAAAATAAAGAAGGGATATTCATGAAAGATTCATCCACATTTTTTTTCATGGAATATGTAGGAACTTATAGAAAATTTATAAATTTTCTTTGTATGGATATCCTATTAAGGACTAGTAGCCTTTGATTCATTTATTTGCAAGCAATGGAAATCTCCATGGTTTTACTTTAGATATTAGTAAATTGAATCTGGTATGATGTGTCTCAACTTATCACTTATCATGAGGAAGGTTGTGGAATCTATGCCCTAAAAAATTTCCAACCCTTTCTTGTACTATGATTTCTTAGGATCAAGACAAATGTTACTACTTTTTGGATCACATTTGATATCATTGCGTATCGTTTAGTCCTAGTAAAATTTATGCACCTAATGATGTTTAAGATTGAGTGGAGTTAAGAGATTGGTTGATAAATAAATCTTCTTTTCATAACATTTTTTAGTGGAAAATTTAATAGACTAACCCAATAGTGGGTTAAAAAGGCATTTATTCCCTTGTATTGGTGCACTAGTGAGTCAAGTTTATTTTCTAAAATATCTATTAGGGGATATTATACCCTAACTCTAAGCAAAATTTTAACTCTCAAAATTGGTGGCTCACGTGGTTTGATTTTCATAGTATAGGAAGATTGTGTTCTAGAAAAATTAGGCCATGTTCTTTCACTTTTGAGAAAATGTGTCAGTAACGTTCACCCAAAGGATGTTCTTTATGGCTATTCTCTTGTCACGTTTTAGCTAGTTAGTGGTGAAATATATTGTAAATAGTTCTTCACTCTCAACTCTTCATGAACATGAAAGGCCGACTGCTATTACCCTTATTTATCCATAACATATTTTCTTAATGAATAGAGATAGATCATCCATCTATTGAATCCTTCCTAACTTGGAGCTCCTCAATTTAGGATTTTTTTTGCTACATAAAAGTACCATTTGCCTCATTTCTTAGTTTGGACCCCCTCATTTCTCATATGTGTCTAGTTGGATACAATGGTTGAATGAAGCCATGTCTTCTGTTAGTTGTCTTCTTCAATAGCATGGTAAACAAGTGGCGAGGGGCCATACAAATATGCAAATTTAGCTTTGGAAAAATATTCAAGAATTTCTTCTTTACTCAAATCTAACCATTTGACATCTTGCTTTTTTTTTATCAAGGTTCTCTTCTCAAACGGAAGCTTGAGACTTAGGTGTTGAAATCCATACTCACCTTCATTAGATCAAGCTCAAAAATCAAAGTTCAAAACATTCTTCATAACTTTGATAACCACACATTCTAGGGAGAAAATTAAAGTTATGAAAATTACCCATGATTAGTTCATTAATCTTCTTAAGATATTTAGGGATTTTATAGATCATTATAAATGAGTGTTTCCTACCTAGAGATACTCATTAGATCTTGTTTAATCCCTTCAAGAGTACGTGGATATTGTTCCTTGCAAGATAAAGGATGAGATCCACATATACAATAACACAAATATTCGAAGTAATCACACACCAACATGTTGAAATAAAATAGAGATTAAACACAACACGAAAAATAATTTTGATATAAGATTCCCTAATGATAAATACTTCATAATAGAATAATAAATATTATTTTAAGAAATCACCATACCATACTCTATCAGGAAGAATCTAATGCACACAAAATATCCAACCAAAGATCCCAAATAGAATATTGTTACTATATAATTGAGATTCCTCACATTGATATTCATTTCCTATATGTAGGCCCTCACAAATAATAGTGTAGAGGTAAATTACTAGTGTTGCAAGATATGATAGTGTAAAGGAGGCGATTTGCTACTCTCAAGTCTCAAGACAAAAATAATCTACAGGGAGTGAATAGCCCTTAGTTACCTCAAAGTACAAAGCTCAAGTGAAAAAGTATAGAATGAAAAGTTTTGGAATAACTTGATTAAATAAAATGCTAAGCTATTAGATACAAGAATGATAAAACTACTAATTAACAAAAATCGATATGAAATTATGAGATATGGATTATAGAAACAAAATCTTAAAACTCATAGATTCTTCTCCCCAAAAGGCAAAGCCTCGACCACATACGTGTTAGGGTTAGAAAGCAGATATCTAACAAGTTAAATGTAGATTTGAACAATAAAAAAGAGAATTAAAACACACATAAAATTATAGCAGAAACAAGACAACACAGAGAATTTAACATGGTTCACCCAATTTGGGCTACCTCCACAAAACCGTAGCCATCCAATGATTTTATTATCCAGTGCAAAACATATTACAATATTACGAATAATCCCATGCTACAACTCCCCATCCCAACCACTTATAACAAGCTTTTAGAAGCTTCCAGAAATTAGGGTTTACAAAGTCAACTTTTTTCTTTTCTCGGTGACGAAGCGAGGATACATGAAGAGTGTAAAGTATTAAAGCGTGTATATTATAGCATGATCACTCGCCACATACCAACAATATGACATCACACCATGGAGACATCTGTGCCCCGCATTGTCGTCCTTGTTAGAACAAAAGATAGAAACCTTAAATCTTCAACACCCAGATCTTCGAATCCATACATCTGCACACAAGAAGGATAGGGAAAAATGTTGGGGCTATTTCGAAGCTTGCCTTAGTCAAACTCCCATTTTGGTGTTTCCACCTCCACAGATAGCCAAATAGATAGAGATAGACAAAATGACATAAAATGTGGTAGACATGTGATAGAAACAAACCCCGTTGTGGAGGAGAGACCCTATCACAAATGTAATAGACAAGACAAGTAGATGATAAAAGATAAACAAGACACAATAGACAAGAAAGCATTACCAACAGTTTGTGGCTTCCATTTTAGCTTGAAAGACGAGACGTGCTTGATTGCAAGAGAGTCTTGGCTGTTGACGAGACAAGAATCCAATAGAGTTTCACTGTAGAGATCAAGAAAGAAAAGATGTAGAAGATAAGAGAGCAAGGGAGTCAGATCTAATGAGAGAGAGTGAGAATGAATGAGAAAAAGAGTGAAAAGAAGGGTTTTGTGAGGTTAATGGGTGAGAAGAGCCATTACACTCATGTTTCTACCATAATGACACGTGTCATAAGCAAAGGACATGAGATTCCCTCATTTGAAACTTGGAAAGTTCAGGAAAGCTAGTGTGTCACGCGGATGTTGTAAAACTGCCCTACTCAATAATTTGCAAGAATGAGGTTTACAGATTGCTAACACTTCATCGTTGTCCCCTATGAAGTTGGAATCGTGAAATTTTGTCTCATAGTTTTTTGTCATTAATGCAATGAGGTGCCATAAATATAGTGGGATAAATGCACAAGTGTTAAATTGCCACAAGATGCAACTTTACGATACTACATTTTCCCCCACTTTAGTGAGCTGAATTTTCAAAGAAAAATCAGCTACATTAAAGTAGTTATGAAGACATAAATGTGAAATATTTTTTTTTAAAATTTCACAGATTTTCCCAAAAAGGATACTGCAGAGGCCGCAGGGGTCAAGCAGGTAGATATTGACAATGCCCCCAATGTTCGAGCTCAGTGAGAAACTACAAAAATTGATGTGAAGTTTCTTTTTGCAAAACTCAAAATTGGGTTAGTTTCGAAAATCATAAGAAGCTACCACAACGAGAAGAATGCTTAAGAAGAAAAATATGATGAAAAGGTGAGTATATTCCCCTCTTGTTTTTACCCTTAGCTAGGTGGGGTAAAAACATGAAGGATGGAAGGAACATTTTTGCTGTGAAAATTGGGTAAAAATGACCTATATATGTCCCAGGTGGGCCCATGGAAGGGTCATTTTCACTATTCACTACGAGGAGTTTGTTGAATTTTTTGAGAGAGTTTTCAAAAAAATGCCTCATAGATACAAATATGTAGCTTCGAGGATTGACCAGCTTTACATAACAATAGCGAGGGGTGATCCACTAGACAAGGTATGCAAAATTTCAACCCAACATGTCATTTTGATTGATTTTTTTTAGCATTTTGAATTTCTTGAGCAGGGTAGGCATCTAGTCAACGCAAAGGTGTCCAACTGATGTGTTGTCATCCAGACAGTGTGGTAGCATCTAGCTAACACACTGTCATTGGAAGATGTTTGATCTCTGACACCAATGTGTCACACACACATCTGTGCAATGCACTGCCATCCGAGAGGCAGACTTAAGAAAATTCTAATGTAGAGTTAGATTTTTTTAGATGATGTAGAATGTGCTAACATGAAATATTTGTTCGTTTACAAGAGTGGCCAGAGATCCACAAGAATTTTGAAATATCAATGATATCATTGTTGTGCAGTCACAACAATGGGATCCATCTTGATGGCATGTAATTTCTATGGTGGGTATATGCCATGCAAGAGATCATACATCATACTTTTATGCTCATGGTGTTGATGGAGTGCTAGGATGTAGACACTTTTAATTTTCATCTACCAACTGGGGAGATGATGGTCACCCTTGAGGACACCCACTACATCATGGGACTACTCACTCATAGGGAGAAGGTAGTCTACGAGGAGGGTAGGACAACCCAAGATGTTCAAGACACTCAATAGTACTACCTCAGATGCGTGATCTCGAAGGACATCACAAGCCACATCTACATGCGATGGATCGAGTGGCGATGCCACTCATGCATCAAGTTTTGATTGTCATCGTCACCCTACACGTCATGATGGATAGATGGGGATTGCACCTTCATGAGGGCCTCATCCATTGCATTTGCGCAATGGAGGAGAGGGGCATAATATATGCCTAGATAGGAGCATGTTTTCTTATCTCTAACATGACCTTAGGCGTTAATGTGCATTATGAGTGCCATAGCCTCACTATCTGCACACTAATTCAGGTGTGTGTGTTTGAGCATATCCATTGTATGAGGCTAGTCGAGTTTCCCCTCGGCTTACCACACAAGACACCCCTCACACATGCATACCACTTGGTGTGCGACTGTTGATATGGTGATGTGTAATTTTGGCAGTTGTAGATGGATAGTCTATGGGTGTGTGATATTAGATGGTGACCATATAGGTGGATGGGGGTTTGGTCATTTGAAATGATGCAATCACGTAAGATGCAACATGATTGACTCCTATCTAGGTAGTCAGACCATATTATAGTTCCTTATTACTAGCATCGGGTAGCTTGACAATTCGAGCAAGTTCAGACTGTCCCCCCGATGAATCCTATGTACATATGATCGCATAGGAGTGCAACCAGAGTAGGAGATCAACTCGTCTGATGATTACGTACGTCACACTTAGTGACGACGAGTTCGATGACAACAACTAGCCCCTAGACCTTTCGATCGATGATGTCGACATCACCCATGAATTTGCTAAGTGGTGGGCGACAAGTTCAACTTGTATTTTCCCATTAGGCACCCAACAAGTGATGATGGTAAGCAGGGGTTAGGAGGTGAGGGTCCCGACAACGACGACAGAGGTGGGTGAAGATCTAGAGAGACCAAGGTAGGCGTGACGAGTATCATCACTAGTACGCTCGACACCAATCCCAATGACCACCTACCACCCAAGCAGTCACATCTCCATCAATGACAACAATAGGGTTGAGCATAGCGCCCCTTGGTACACACTAGCAGGCTAGGGACCCAGGTATGAGAGTGATACATGTTATTCTATTTCAATACTTTCATTTTAGATTTCTCATATATATATATATATATATCGATGTTTATATGATATGGTACTACCATCGACTACTATATTTGTGGTTGTAGTGGACACACAAGAGTGGGTCGCTTTCATTAGGCAATGCATTTTAGAGGTGACCCCATCTGTCCATATCCAAGGGTCAATCCTTGAAACCTACATGGCTCCATCAACAGGGCACCATGCTCACTTATTTGAGTCTGTAGCACACCTGAAGATGTTGTATGAGGAGATGTGGGTGGAGGCTATCTAGAGGATCGCGAAGTTGACCACCATGACTAGGCAGCAAGATCAACAAGCGACAAAGCTCCTCACTACTTTATTCGAGAAAGATTAGGCTATGATTTGGGTTGAGAGTGTCATAGTGACATGTGATGCCCTGTAAATCGAGATTGATGTCCTTGGTAGACAAGCAGAGGCAACAAAGATGATGTCCGATGATCCCCAGGTGTAGTAACTCCAAGAGGAGATGCAACAGGCTCGTGAGTTAGAGGCTTCATTGTAGGAGTGAGTCGTGAAACTACAAGAGGATGCAATAGATATCAAAGGAGATCTCCTAGGACTGCAATCGTGCAACATGTCTATATTGTGGTCACATCAGTCATATTCTTATGTATCTATCCATCACCCTCCTCCACCAACACCAGAGGGTTTAGGGAGCCATGCACCCAGGGGCTAGAGGCCTAATTTTGTATGCCAAATTTTTGTATACCATATCATTTTTGATGTATAGATTTACATACATATATACAAACACCATATTTTGACACAATGGGTGTCATACATGTACATGAAATTTTTGATATATATATATATATATATATATATATATATATATATATGAGATTTTGGACCGACATCATGGTGTTCTAATGTGTACTTTTGCTTCATGTATGATTATGTGATGGATGTATGTTTAGATGAGATTCTATCATGATTTGCTAAACACACATTGGATGTATGCTTAATTAAATACAATGATGATCTAATGCTTGACCAAAAGACGTTAATCAAATGCAATGGACATATATACAACATAATAAAACACATGTATATATAATTCTTAATTAAAAAATCAACTGCATACACATGTTTACATCTTAACAAAAGCTAAATAATGTGTTGATGAAGAAATTTCATAGCATAACAAACTATGATCCCTAAGAAGGGACGAGTGTCATGCACATGCCACATAGACTCAAAGCATAGTATTGACGGGCATGCATTACAATGACCATTTATTTTAGAGGCCATGAACCCCTAAACCTGCAAATGCACATGAACAATAAACAAGTCAATGTGTTAGATCAAATTCAAACAAGCATGAGAGATTCCTCATGAAATCCATCTATTAAAACTCATATTAGGAAAATAAAGAACACAATCTAAAAAAACATGTAAATCCTAATTAAGCTAATAAACTTAAGATCCCATGGGGGAATTGGTGCCAATTGAATGTTGAAATTGGCCCTTTCCCAACTCTTAAGTTGCAAATGTGAAGATTGTAGATTAATCAAATCTCTCCAAAGAGATTTGAGCATAACCTAGCTATGAATTGTGAAAATGATGAATGGTTGAGTGGAAATGGGAAAAATTAGCTCTCAATGTGAAGAGAGTAACTTTGCATGAAATTGTGGATGTTGAATGAGGAGAGAAGTCTCCAATTTATAGATTTGAATTTTGAAGAATGAGCAAGATTTGAGCAATGTGGGATTAACTTTCAATCCAATGGTTGAATGCCACTTGTCACCATGTGAATGGTTGATGGTTGTGCAAGTTTTGATCAAAGTGCCCATAAATGCATAAATTTGAATTTTGAAATACTGAAATGACAAGGTGGATGGAGAGTCAAATGGAGTTATGACCACTTGGCTCAATGCAAAAGGACTTGTAAGATGAAATAAATGCCTTGTTGGAAGTACCCATCCACTTGGACTTTTTGAATTCAAATTGAGAGAATATTCCCTTTTGATGCTATGTGAGGGAAAATAGAGATTTAATAAATGAATTAAATCTATTTTCATGTGCAAGTTGCATTCTCTAGAGGATTTTAGTGAGAGGGATTAACTTAATCAAGATTTTGATTAATTTAATGAAGGATTAGATGATTTGACAATTTTGACTCAAATAGATGAATTAATTTAAATCAGAATTGAGAGGAAATGATTAATTAAATAAATGATTTTGATTTATTTAACTAAGGAGGAATATGTTAGATTAAATCAAATAAGGTTTAATTTATTTAATTTAATAAGAGGACTTTAGAGATTTTAATCAAATAAAATGATTTATTTAATTAAACAAAAATGTAAGGTTAATTAAATTAAATTGATTAATTTAATCACTGGAGGAGAAAGACTTAATTAAATGAATAATGATTCATTAAATTAAGAGACATAATATGACGAAATGCTGAGAATATGATTTAGAGGGAAATGTTGTTAGTAATCAAGATCAAGTGTGCCGAACTGAAATTGTACATTTTCCATGTCTACATTTTTCCCCTCTTTGAAGCAATGTACTTGTTTCATTGATTCAAAAAATAAAACTGTTGTGATCAAAGTTCAAAAATTTCTCGATTTTTTCAGATGCCCCACTGTTGCCCCAACAAAAGGATTATGTTGGTATATCGCCCCCTCGAGAGATCAAATGAAAATTTTGATTTTTTTGGATGATCTCGTGAAAAAAAGAGGACAAGGTGTCTGACAGGCCAAAAATGCCCCAGAATGCCAAAAAATGCATTTAAAACGCCAGAAAAGATGCAGAATGGCCCTCAATTGGATAAAAATGGGATTGGGAGATCAAAACCCTAGCTGGAAGGTCAAATTAGGTCAAGAAACCCTAATTTTTAGGCTTAAATAGACCTTGAGGGGTCACTTTCAATGTATTTGCAATCTTAGCCTTCATAAAATTTCACCCTTTTAGCTCTGAGTCCTGGTCGAAATGGTGCGATGACAACTTCCTAGGCACGTGTCGGAGAGAGTATGAGTGCACCAGCGGCCAGTCGGCGTAGGACCCGTGGTATGTACTTTTATCCCACATTTAATTTTCTCGTTATTCGTGCATTAAATAGGGTTTAAATGTTATTTAAGTTGCGTGGCGCTATATAGTGGCGCTGAAAATGTTTTATCGGCGTCGCGTGATCCTTTATTGCATTGCATATGCAAAGTGCGCAACTCGCTCCAGTTTGGACATTAGGGTTTTGCCTGTCAAAGTCCATCGCGTGTAGATATTGCACCACATGACACAGTTAGGGAATTAGGGTTCACCTCAAAGTGGACCGCATACGCTAATAGCACCGCACGAGCCACTTTGGAACTATGACAAATACAAATTCAACCGTGGTGGTGCAGTTTGCAACTTTCCAAACTGCGCCGCACCCGCAAACAGTGCTACATTTGCTATTTTTTGGTGCGAAAATTAGCGCGAGATGCAAAAAAAAATGTGCTTTTCCTTAACGCGATGGATTCCCTTATGCAAGAGGAACTTGATGTACTTTACTCATGGGAGCATAGATGGCCAGTGCTCAACAGATTGCAAGATATGCATGAGTTGGTCTAGGAGCAGCTTGGTGCCCTTGATCTTTGGTACGTTGCGTGCGTCCCTCCTGTTCAGTCACATCTAGGTATGATGATAGCCTTGGCCGAGCGATGGCATAGTGAGACTTCATCCTTCCATATTCCTACTGGTGAGGCCACTATTACCCTCGAGGATGTCTGGCGCATCCTTCGACTGCCTATCCATGGGACTAGAGTTATCTATGATCTAGACGCCGGTAGAGATGCCTGCTATAGGGTTATGGAGCTTGACGAGATTGAGTTTTCTGATGGGCTGATCGATTTGGAGAGATACTATGGTAGGTACATGTTTATAGATTGATCATTGCTGCTATCATCTCAGGCCTTGTGGTACTCGATCGGTGGGGCCGATATTTTTATTTCAGGATGAGGACTAGCATGGGATCAGATGGTTCATCGCAGGGAGTGCTTTGCTTGGGGACCAGTATTACTGGTGTCCCTATACAGAGATCTTCATGAGTTTGCATACTTGGACAACAGATCGCTTGGGGTCGGAGTTGCCCTACTACATATCTGGGCATGGGAGCGGATCCCAGTGGTTCGCCCAGATGTTACACTAGTTATTTTTGAGACAGATGATCCTGTTGTTTGGCGATACGACGAGGTAGAGATTCATTTCACCCATACCGACACAAGTGGTCTGGCACACTGGCGGCGAGTTCTCGATGAGATGAGAGAGTTTGTCTGGAGACCCTGGATGGGCATTGGCCCATGGTACGATGATGCCGATCAGTTATTTTTTTACCAAAAAGGATAGGTGGATGCAGGGTCGAGAGCACACCATGGTTGAGAGGTATCTTCTTGACAGGGTTGCCCGACAGTTTGGCGAGGTACAAGATAGGCCTGATGACCAGTACATGGTCATCTTTGCCCGTACGACTAGAGAGACAGCGTTGGGCCAGCCCATTGCATCAACAGAGGCAATGTCTTCCTTCAGATAGTTAGTGGCCCGACCGTGGCCATATGATCAGGGGTCGATGTATGCGGGGGTCACTCCAGCTAATAGAGCATGGTTTAGGCCTCCCCTCAGATTGATAGTTCTGGGTGTAGCCATTCCACGATGCAGACCCAGGGGTCGGACAACTGGTAGAGGACGGGGCAGAGGAGGAGGTGGACCACCTCCCTAGCAGACACCTCCGAGAGACCAAGCACAACATCAACCAACAACACAGGATGGCCAGCCTCAGGTAGTCCTACAATAGCAGCCAGTAGGGCAGCCAACAACATAGCCGGACCACCGAGATGCACTGATCCAGCAGCTGCAGGGTTAGATACAAGTTTTGACAACAGAGTGGGATGAGGCACGATAATAGGTTACTGCAGTTACAACTGAGAGGGACCAGGCACGATCCGAGATGGATTAGGAGATTGGTTGATGACGACAGCTAGAGAGCACAACTTCCTCATCCCAGGGGTGATCAGTTGATTTGCGAGCATACAGAGAGGTTGTCCGGGAGGTCGAGTATTATCGGTAGCATTACAAGTAGGTAGTGCCACCAGCGGGCAGAGTGCCAGACTTCTCCCAGTAGACAGGGATGCGACCGCCAGAGGATCACGGTGACAAGCATGCGGGAGAGGGTGAGGGTCATAGCCAGTAGGGCTAGCCCTTGATCACAGACAGTTTGTTCCATTTTTGATTCACGGACTGCACTATTGCCCCTATTTGTACCATGTATTCAGATGTACATTTGATCTGATTTGTATCATAACAGTGTATTTTTTATGATATATATGAGATGAATAGCCTTTTTATGAGATGAATAGCCTTTTTATGAGATGTATGGATGTGTTCCAATTTGATGTGATGCTATGAAATGTTCCCATTTCCTATGTGATGCAATATGGTGTATGTTTCTAATGGATGCATTTCTTTTTGTACCCCTTTTCATGTATTTTAATGATGATCCTATGAATGTAATGTATGGTAATGATGATGGTGTAATGATATGCAAATGTTAATGGATGCTAATAATTATGTATGATGTAATGCATTCTTAAGATGCTTAGAATAACAAATTTATATTATTCTTGATAACTTAAGATAATGATATGATGCACTATCCTTTTTATGCTAATGATCATGTGGATGCAGAGTGTATGCAATGGCGATGTTTCAATTACTGTTATGATACCATGTTAGTGTGGAATGAAGATAGAAGAATTTTAGAATTAATGATTTAGTTAGGATGATGATGATTTTGCTTTTCAGGAGTTAGGATTTTCAAAGGGTCAATTACGTTATGTTTGATAATACACATAGGTACGATGCATCAAGGTATAAAGGACCAGGATAGCGTTGTACCTAGTGTGATGGAATTTGACTTGACAATCAGATAGGAGTATTCTTGTTCACACTTAGTATACGTACTTCATTCAGGATGTAGTTCAGACATTCTAAACATCTCGGGCCAAAAAACAAGAAAGCAAGCCTTCCTATGTGGTCAACAAGATATCTAAAACATCGTCTCCACAAACCAAACAAGGCATATATGACAAAGTCATTTTACAAGGGTATCCCATAAGCATAGTAGATAAAAGAGACAACGATCTTTGCCCCATTCCTTTCTCTCTAAACCTGTTTTGTTTAGACATCATCGAGAGGTCCTTGGAATGAGCACAAAATAAGATAAGTCAATAAAAGACCAAATAAAGCAAACCAAACAAGCTAATGTTCTTCATACTTCTAGCCAAGACTAAACTACTGTGGGGTACTGATGCTTATGTCCATCACAGGAAAGCTTCATCCTAGGACATGTTGTGGTGAGGGTTTTGATGGGACTGATTTGGGTGATAAGCTATTGATATTCCGAGTTGACCAACTTGCTTGCTTACTGACTTAGACTTTCAAGACTCTGACGATTTAGAGTGTTCACTTTTGAACCTGCTAGACTTGCTTCTGACTAACTCACCAAAGGGTGACGACGATGATTGATTTTATTAGGAATGATGACTATCACGGGTGGAAGCGAGATGAGATGGATGCACCATTTTGGATTTTTCAAATATTTTGAAGCTATTTTTTGGTATTTTTGAGATGTTTTACAAATGTTTTTGGTATTTTCAAGATTTACGATGAAGAGACTAACTTAAAGACCTATCCTAGGGGTCTCGGGAGCTGATCCATAGATTAGCCTTGCCTACGTTATACATGTAGAGACCACGTAGTTCGAATGACGACGAACTTGACTTAATGACAGGATGGATGGGAAAATAGATTGCCATTTTATTGCGACGAATGCCTAAGGACTGACCTAAGATGTAAAATAGATGGGCAAATGGATTGCCAATGCGATGGACACCTAAAGGACTGACCTTAACTGTCTCAGGGGATGATCAAAGATCAACCTTGCCTACGTTCAAGCTTAGAGACAATGTAGTTTGGACAAGGTGAAAGACTGACAAGACTCAATGATGAATTTTTGAAGATTTTCTAATATTTTGACATGTTATTGAGTTTTCGAATGATTTGGATGTTTTTTATTTTCAAATTGATTTTTTGAATGTTTTTGGATTTTTTTTTATGTTTAGGAAGATCACAAGAATATACAGGAATCTGATCCGATGCAGGTATAGGAACATGCCCCCAGCGTGGTGCGATAGACTACTTTGGTGAAGGTGGGACAAACTGACCTTAGAAATATGCCAAGTAGTACTATGGTGGAATATGATATGGGCATCAACTCAGGCTATGGTATGGATGCGAGCGGATTGGTGGTTGGATGATTAACGAAATGTGATGGAATGGATGAGTGAGTCGTGCAGATCCTGATGGATGGGGAGTGCTTTATTTACACTTGGCACCTATTTGCCAGGTTTTCACCAAGGTACTTGTCCAAAGTGCCACCGAAGTGGTTTTCACTAGAGGACGATTTGTTTCTTTACCTGTTTTCAATCCTTTTCCTGCTTTTTTTAAGATTTTTGTATTTTTTGCTTTTTTTGTTATCACCAAGACGCTTGTTTGCCAGGTTTTCATCAAGGTAACCATTTTTTCAGGACTTTTTTTGGTTGTTTTTGTATTTTTTGGTTCTATACCTTGCAAGTTCTTAGGCATAAATTTTTTTGAGGTGAGAGTTGTTCGGAGGCTCCTACAGAGGCTCACCTTCTGGTGTTGCTAATTGATATGCTCCTGATTTATAGCTGGCTATGATGATGAAAGGTCCCAGCCAGTTGGGCTTGAATTTTCCTTTGCTCTTTGGATTTGACAAATTATTTTGGTTCTCTTTCATCACAAGTTCACTGACTTGGAAGGTGTGTTTCTTGATCTTCTTGTTGTAGCTTTATTTCAGGTGATTCTGGTAGACCTGTAGATGATTGAGGGCGTAGATGCGCCATTCATCTAGCAACTCCAACTCATTTAGTCTTGTAATCTTGTATTCCTCATTTGTGATGAGGTTTTGCAATGATTTTCTTAGTGACGGGAGCTCGATCTCGATAGGGAGGAAGGCTTCTGATCCATAGACCAGGGAGAATGGGGTGGCACCTGTTGGCATGCGGATGCTAGTGCAGTAGGCCCATAAGGCGGGATTTAGTTGTAGATGCTAGTCACGATTGGAGTCATTGACTATTTTCTTAAGGATTTTCAGAATGGTTTTGTTGGTAGCTTCTGCTTGGCCATTTCCTTGTGGGTAATATGGGGTGGAAAAGCGGTGTTGGATTTTGAATTTTTCACACAAGTCACAGACATCCTGATTCTTGAAAGGTGTCCCATTATCAGAGATAATGGATTGGGGAACACCGTATCGACAAATGAGGTAGTTTAGGATGAACTTGGATATCTGTTTTCTAGTGATGTAAGTCATGGGAATTGCTTCGACCCACTTTGTGAAATATTCTGTGGTAGTGATAATGAACTTGTGGCCATTGGATGAGGTGGGTGAGATTTTACCTATGAGATCGAGCCCCCATTGCAAAAACGACCAAGGTGTAACAATAGGATGTAATTTTTGAGCTAGTGCGTGAATGAGATCTCCATGTTGCTGGCACTGTAAGCACTTTCTGCAAAGTCATGTGCTTCTCTTTCCATTGTCGGCCAGTAGTACCCAATTCTCAACAAATTCTTAGCCAAGGTCATACCACTCGAGTGTGAACCACAAGTGCCATCGTGTACCTCAGTCAAAGCAGTCAGGGCTTCCTCAGGTTTTAGGCAACGTAATAGGGTTCCATCAATGCTTCTACGAAATAGGGTTTCCCCTAGGATGACAAATCGTAAGGACCTTTTGAAAAATGTTCACTTGAGGTTCGGGGTAATGTCGGCCAGGAGGACTCCTAATCTTAGATAGGTGTAGATGTCATGGTACCAAAGATCACTGGGACCAACGAGTTCGCACGCGTATTCTGACTCTGGTAGCTCAAAAGTGGGTACGAGAAGCTGCCCTACCAAGAATTTGTGTTTTGAGACGTTGTGAGGGATATCCAGCAAGGATCCAATCATTTCCATTACGTCAACTACTCTGTTGTTTTCCCTCAATATCTGCTCAAAGGTGATATCAATAAATGATTCCTTGAGGCTTTCTACCACCTTCTTGTATGGTGTGAGCTTATCATCCTTAGTTTGGTATTCACTGTTGAATTGGTTGATGATAGGCTGTGAGTCACCATAGACCTTTAATGCCATGATTCGCCATTGTGCTGCAATTTTGAGACCTATGGTTAAAGCGTCGTACTCTACAATATTGTTGGTACAGGGGAACACCAACTTGTAAGATCTTGGTATACAATCCCCTTGGGGGGTGATGAAGAACACACCAGCTCCTGATCCATGTTGTGTGTGGGAGCCATCAACGTATAGTTTCCAGTGATCTGCTATGCTGAGATTGAAAATGGACTCATTTGGAAACTCTGATATGAGCGGGTTGTTTGCGTAGAGGGGAGCTTCTACCAGTTGGTCTGCAATGATTTTTCCTTTTATTGCCTTTCGCTCCACATACTCGATGTCATACTCTAACAATATCATTACCCACTTAGCCATCCTTCCTGTGAGCATAGCTTTTGACAGTAGATATTTTAAGGATCTATCTTGGCAATGAGCTTGATTTTATGTGCCAACATGTAGTGTCGAAATTTCTGTGAAGCAAACACTACTGCTAGGAAAGATTTCTCAATGAATGTGCAATTTAACTCATGGCCAACCATTGTTCTGTTAATGTAATAGATAACCCTTTATGTTCCATTTTCGTCGTGCTGAGCCAAAAGAGCACCCAAGGCTACTATTGTTGCCGAGATGTACAGGATCAATGGTTACCCTGCAATGGGTGGAATTAACACAGGTGGCGTAAGTAGATATTCTTTGATTTTGTTGAATGCCTGTTCTCACTTGTCGTCCCTCTTGAATGCTACTCCCTTGTGGAGTAGATGTGAATAGGCAATCTGCTTGTTTGCCAGTTGCGCTATGAACCTTCAGATGGACTAGAGTCTATCTTGTAATCCTCTGAGTTATTTTAGTGTTCTTGGTGCTTCCATATTGATGATTTCTTTTACCTTTGTAGGATCCACCTCTATTCCTCTCATTGACACTATGTATCCCAGTAGTTTTCCTGATTGTACTCCGAAGACACACTTCTTTGGGTTGAGCCTGACCTTGTATTTTTCTAGTCTATCCAAAATTGCACTTAGAGTCGTTATGTGGTCCTTCCTCTTCTTTGATTTAGCCAATATTTCATCCACATAATCTTCGACAGTTTTGTGTATCATGTCATGGAAGATTAGTGTCATGGCTCTCTGATATGTAGCCCCTGCATTTTTTAACCCAAATGGCATCACATTCTAGCAGTAGGTACCCCAAGGACATGTAAAGGCGTCTTATGCTGGTCTTCTTTTGCGATCATTATCTGATTATACCCCGAGAAGCATCCATTAGGGATAGCATCTCATGTCCGACCGTCATGCTCACTATCATATCAATGTTGGGTAGTGGAAAATCATCCTTAGAACATGCTTTGTTAAGGTCTCTAAAGTCTGGGCAGATACAGATGCCCCCATTTGGTTTTGAGACTGGTACAAGGTTGGATACCCATTCTGGATAGTCAATCAAGCGTATGAAGCCAACATCCAGGAGTTTTTGTAACTCTAGCTTAACTAACAAGGCTATCTGGGGATGCATTTTTCTTAACTTTTGTCTAACCGGCTTCACTTCAGGGTAAACAACCAAATGATGAACCACCACTTCAGCATCCAGGCCTGGCATGTCAGCATAGGTCCATGCAAAGTTTACCTTCCTCTCTTTCAGAAATGTTGCTAGTAGTTCTTGTTCCTCTATCAGGAGAGACTCATCATAGAAAGTGATTTGTGGTTCTATCTCTGTTCCCAAGTTAACAGGATTACATTGCTTTGCCAGGACTGCTGATTTCTCTTGATGTAGAGAAGTAGGGGGGATATTGAATCCCTCATCCTTCGGTGCCTTAGAGAGGTCTTCACCATTGGATGCGTCCTTTATTTTTACTGTTCTGTGGTTAGAGAGTGCCACAATGTGGTTTTCACTCAATAACTCTGAGCTTATTCTCCATATTTTTCTCTTACGATTGAAGGACTCAATCGTCTCCCCGTAATATGCCTAGGTGTCTAAAGTGATGTCAAAACTTGCCTTATGATCCCCATATGGAACTGTATCCCTTAGTCCCATGAATTCCGAGAGGGCCTCATCGTTTTTGAATGAGTCTAGAATTGGTGGTCCTCGTTGGTCATGATTGATGAGTTGAGGGTATACTAAGGTGATTTGGTGGGTTTGTTGGTTTGACTCAGTGGGTTAGGCACTAATCATTAGTAAGGAGGAATCCTAAAAAAGCATGGGTAGGCTTGTTATGGTATCATCATCGTCACTATTGGCGTAGAAATCAGTGACGTCAAAAGTGAAGTTGTCAAGTGGGATGCCGGTGCATATGGGTGGTCTAAGGGTTGTTTCCGACACTTGAGGAAAGGACCTGACTACCCTACTAGGAGTTCCTTTGCCATGTATGATTATACTTGGAGGAGTACATCCAAGGCCAAGGTTTTGCATTCTTCTTTCTGCAATGATGGGCTCCAGCCGTCCATCACTGTTCCTTCCAAGGCTTTGGTTTCTATTGTAGCCCATGCCAAGCATTATTTGTAGCCCTCTGTTGGATTCATCCATAGGTAGGGTGGGTGTGGGTTATGCATCACGGTATATCATTCTTGAAATATCCTCCTCACCAACACTTTCCCGACTTAGGTCTCCCCAATGGCGAAATCCAGAGGGGTCCTCCCTAAGGGTGTGGATGGGTGTTTCAGTTGGTCGAGGTTGCCCATGTGATCTAGGAGATTGTGGTAACTCTCCTAAAACAAATGCACTCTTCTTCATTCTATAGTCGCTGCATCCATTGTCCTAGATCATGTTTTTGATTTTAGATATATCAGGGATGGTGGGTGTCTCTGTCATAGAGGTGGAGGCAAGGGTGGCTGGATCGACGCATGAAGTGGAGGGGCCTTCATAAAACTTGGCTTCCAAGTTTTTGCAGTAGGCAAATGGTTTGGGATCCCCATGTATAGTGACCTCTTTATTTTGATACAAGAACTTTATGCATTGGCGGTATGTTGAGGCCACTGCTTTCATTCCATGGATCCATGGACATCCAAGGAGGATGTTATATGGTAAGTTGAGGTCAAGGACCTGATAGGTAGTCTCCATAGTTGCTGGTCCTACTTGGATGGGGATTTTGATAGTGCCCTGAGACACTCTTTCTTGGTCATCATATGCCCTTATTGTGATGCTCTTGTTCTTGTTAATGGAATTCTCAATGAATCCCAAGTTATTTTTAAGTTTGAGAGAGAAAATATCAAGGCCTACACCTCCATCCACTAGGACCCTTTTAACTTTCTTTTTATGGACCAACACTTGTAGGTGAAGTGCGCGATTATGAGATGGCTACGGGGGAAGTCTTGATCAGAGAATGTTAGGAGATTCGGGGTAATGATATTACCAACCATAGCCTGAAACTGATCTGTGTCAAGAGTGGCAGAGATGGTGGATGCTGCTAACGCTTCATCAAGAATTTGTCTTTGGGAAACAAAAAATTTTAACAGCTCCATGATGGAGATCTATGCGGGAGTTCTCTTTAGCTGGTCGATGACATTGTATTCATAGGGAACAACTTTTGTATTTGAAGTGGGGGTCTTAGATGGTGCCCCTGCAATGGTGACCTTGCCACCACATGTGGTGACTCCATAGTCAATGTTGGCGCCCTTAACATTAATGACCATGACCATTTCATCGACACATGCCACTATTTCTTCATATACTAGGTTAGCACTAGCATATTTTTGCTTGCCTTTGTTGTTCCCCTGACCATTTCCTTGATTGTGGTTCGACATCAGATTTGTGTATATTTTCAGGTCTTGGTTACTGGCTGGTTGTTCGACATTGATGATCTTGTCCTCGATGAGGTCTTGGATGATATTCTTCAGCCTCATGCAATTTGCAATGGTATGTCCTTTGATCTTGTGAAAATCACAAAGGAGGTTTTCATTATACCATGGCGGTTTGGTCATGGGTTCCGCGTATTTCTCAGAGTTGGAGACTTTGATTAGGTTTTCCTTGACCAACTTCTTCATTATGGACTCAATAGATTCACTAAGAGCCATGAACTTTCTCTTGGGGGGATATTTGCCTTGGGGAGGTGGCCCTCCTTGATTACCCAAGTTATTTATTTGGTTGGTGGGAAGTGGTTGTTGTTGTGCTACTATTGTATTAGTCTGCACATTGTTGCAATTATGATTTTGTGGCTGGTGATGAGTTTGGATATTCGGCTTGGGAGCGTTTATGACCACTTTAGCATCGACCACACTGTCGTTTGTGATATTTTTGTTCCTCGACCATGTTCGAGGTTTATCATTATAATTGTTAGACGGATGGTTATCCTGTGGTGGAGTAAATGTTGATGTGCCTCCTCACACAGTAAGGGCTCTTTCGATGTTGAGCGCCTTTGGGATCAATTAATCGTATGATGTGATGCATTGCATTTTTAAATAGAATGCCAAGTTTTCATCTAGATTGGATATGATCGTGCAAACTTGTTGTTATTCTAGCATGGTCCACTTGCTCTGATTGGCCTTGGATCACCATCTTTGCAAGAAGGATGCAAATAGATCTCATTTTCTTTATTTGAGCATTGATAGTTCTTCCAAACTAACATCTGCACCCAGGTTGAAAGCATAATTCTTAAGGAAAGCTTCCACTATTTCCTGAAATGTTTTAATGCCTGTGGGTAGACGAGAAAACCATTCCATGGTTGGACCAGTCAGACTTCGAGGGAAGAGTCGCATTAGATATGTGTCATCGTATGCAACCTCCATGCAATGTACCTGAAATTCCCTAACGTGGTTTTCAGGGTTACCCGTTCCATTATATTTGTCGAATTTGGGGATCTCAAATCCCTTTGGGAATGGTACCATCGTGAGACTTCTATCAAATGGATAAGGGCACAAATTTCTTGGTGTTCTGGTTGTTTTTCCCACTTGGAGATCCAACACTTGCTGCGAAAGCAGTTTGATTTGTGTTGCGACATCATTGTTCGTATCGGGAGGTGGGATGAATGTGTTTTGAGGTGTTTGGGGTGTTTGATTGGTGGGAGGAGTACTGGTGGGAGTTTGCTGCAAGCTCTGCCGTGCGCTCAAGGCCTGCTGGTATGCCTGCATTTGTGTCAACAATGCCTATTGTTGATCTTGCTATTGTTGTTCCAACAAAGTTTGTTGTTGGTCCATCTGTTATTGTTCCCATAGAGCCTGCTATTGGTCTAGCTGCTATTGGGCTAACAAAGCTTGTTGTTGGTCTAGCTGTTGTTGCGCCAACAAAACTTATTGTTGGTCGAGCTACTGTTGTGCCAACAAAGCTTGTTGTTTAGCTTGCTGCTGTGCCTGAAAGTCTTGCAGGGCTTGTTGGTATGCTTGTCGATGGATTGCTTACAGTTGTGTTTGGTATTATGCTTGCACTTGTTGAGCCTGGTGTTGGGTCTGGGCTTGAGCTTGTGCTTGCTGGGCTGCTTGAGTCGCTTGCACAACTTGTGCGTCTTGCTGGACTTGTGCAACTTGTTGTTTTTGTTTGAGTACCCTTTGCTGATTGGATTTTTGGATGGTTTGGATCAAGGTGGTGAATGAATTTATCACGT
Source organism: Sequoiadendron giganteum (assembly GCA_007115665.2). NCBI lineage: Eukaryota > Viridiplantae > Streptophyta > Pinopsida > Cupressales > Cupressaceae > Sequoiadendron > Sequoiadendron giganteum. The sequence goes on from CM021102.1 coordinate 716,341,698, forward strand.
TAGCTTTTGGTGGGATTGGTGGTGGAATGGGAACGGTGCTAACTTTTGTGACAGGCGAAAGGGTTGTGGTGATGGTCAAGATTTGGGTTGTTGGAGGTGTGGCTGAGATGCTCGGTCCTTGAGAAGGTATGCTTTCAGAGATTTGAGGACCGACTGATGGAGTGATTGTGGTGGCTTGAATGATCACCACTTGTTGTTGCGATGCTGCCGGCAAAAAGAGAGAATTTGATGTGATGCTCACATTGCCCGGATTTGAGAAACTAGATGTGGGTAGAGGGGGAAGACCCAATCCAAAAGGTGATGTGGACATGAGTGGTAATGGAGGAAAAGGTGGTAAGTTCCCCTGAATGAAGAATGGGTTAGTGACCCCTACCGTTTCGAACAAACTATCTTCTCATTGCGGTAGAGAAGTTTGTATGTTTGACTGATAGGTTGGTGTAGCATGGAATGAGGATGAATCAGTGGAATTATGGAAGGTGAGTGGGATGTATGGGTGTGATGGATTCACCGGGACAGGGTTATTTGGTGTGGTATTGATAGCTACCTCTTTGTTGTTTACAAGGCGATGCTTTTGTAACTCATGAAACATTGCACTTCCTTTGTTTACAATTGGTGAGGTTGGTGTGATTGCTGATGTGGTTTGAGGCGTTTCTTGATTGATATTCAGAGTTGACATTGGGGATGCATTTGTAAGAGGCATGTCCATACTAGTGCCTACATCAAGGTTGGAAGGGAACAAGACCCCTCCTTCCATTAACGTGCGCAGGTATTTAAACATGGCGCTGACAATTTTATGATTCTTCGAATTCTGGACCATTTCTATTATTTCAAATTGTGTCATCCCCATGTCTTCATTTGTGATGTCCTCATCATATCTTTCCTCTTGAAGATTTTGTGATGGTAGAGAAAAGCTACTTGGGGGATTGCTCGATCCGAAAAGGTTTATTTCGGTGGTTACTTGACCCAAGTCACTGGAAGATGATGTTTCGGTGATGTTTTCCATATTCTTCTTGTATTGTGATTTTGTTTGGACCATAAAAAATAGGGATCGTTTGATCTTAATCTTTTGGGCCCAAAAGAGAAGAACTAGGGAAGGCAAAGGATCAAAGGGGGTGGTGATGATGATGAGATAAATGGATGAAGTAAGTGAGTGAAACTTTTGAGGAACTTTTTAGGGGTTATGCTAAACTTTAGGGCTTAGATTGATTGTGATGGTTTGACTAGGTGTATTAAGTCAAACAAGACTGCAGTGTAGTTGTAAACCCTAGGAAGTTGTGTTATCCTAGGGAAAACTTGCACAAGAGAATGGATTGGCTAAGTGTATTAAGCCAACCAAGGTGATCATGAACTAGTAAAACCTCAAGAAGTTGTGTTATCCTAGAGGCAAATTTGTTCAAGAGATTTGACTATCTGGCTAGGTGTGTGAAGCCAAGATATAATGATGCTGATTTTGCCTTTTTAAGTTTAGCATGAGTGGTTTTTCTAAAGTTCTCAAAAAGTTTGTGATGGGATGAAATTTGATTGATGGAAATATGGATGAGTATGACGACTTTGTTCCTAGACCTTGACGTAGACACAACTCTTTTTACAAAACCTTGGTGTTGAAGAACATGCTAGACTTCCTATGTGAGGAAAGCAAACCTTTCAAAAAGCTCAGGATTTTTTTGATAGTAGAATGCATACAAAGTTGGATTATTCCTTGAGGCCTTCTTATAGAAGTTGTACACTAGTCTTTCTCTGACTTTAAGGAGCATTTCAAGACGTTGTTCATGGGCTTTTAGACTTATATTTTTGAACTTTGGTTTTGAGATTTTGACCTTTCGGGAAATCATTTGAAGCAACACATATGAGGTTCAATTTGTATTTTATCTTGGCTTAGTGAATTCTTTTTACCAAGAGTACTTGCTTGATTATGTTTCAAACTGCATGTCTAATGTCCCACTCTTTTTTTCATCCCACAAGGTCCATTATGTGGAAATCAAGGAAAATTAGGGCAAAATTTTTCTAGGTTTAACCTTTGTGAAAACAAATGATGATAAAATCCAAGCACTTAGAAACCTCTAAGGATATGATCCCTAGGGAAAGCAAGAGTACTTAAATTCGTCAAAGATATTTGTTTCCTCCAAGGGGTTTGAAATTTGGATCTCCTTGTGAATGTTTGTTTTTTTCAATTATTTTGAGGACCAAGCAATGTATTTTCCATTTCCAAGCACATGTACAACCCTAGGATGAAGAGACAATATTTTGTTGGGTTCCCACTTGGATGAATCCAACTGCACATATTTTGTGTGGATGACTAAATGCTTGACCAGACTGACTCCCCTCCACGACACACACTTCTCGGGTCAGCCAAGCATCAGTACCCATGAATCTCCCATGACATACTTTTAATCTCTACAACAAAACCGCATATATAACGTGGGGCGGCTTCAAAGGACATGACCTTTTGTACCAACAAAATAGATAAGGATTTGGCCTTTCTAAACAAGGGTTTTAATTCGGTCTTTCCGTTCATGGAGGCTGGCCTATGTGGCGAGAGAACATTGCTGCCCTTCTCGTTGGAGCCAACTGTGTAATACTGGCCTTTGTTCCAGTACCCACTTTTATATCCCGGCTGGAAATACACTTGTCCTTAGTGTGTTAACGATTGGGTCGTTCCCTTGGGTGAGTAATTTTTCCCACAAGGCAGGCCCGCTAAGATGACAAAAGCGATTAAACTTATTCGTAGTTCGATCAACCCTTGTTTAGAAACAAAGGGAGAGCACACACCATAAGCCTACTCACACTCGCAAAGTGTTTTGTTCAATTTTAAACCCAAAAAATGAAGTGTGGAGGTAATACTTTTGACAACTTAATATCACAAAAATACTTTTGATTCTTAAGATCGCCGTGAGGCACGAGAGAAGCGCATATGCCTTCTATATGATATTACTTTGTTAAAAGGATTACAAAACATCAAGAACACATATTCATTTTAATCCTCAAAGCAAGAAATGAGTTCTTTTTAAAGCACCAACTTTGAAGTGTGAGAGTTGCCTTGTTTAATTTTTAAACCTTTAAACAAAATCTAGTTGATTGTTTCTAAGTTCCTTTTAGCCTTTTGCAAACTTTGGAAAAGATATATTTTCTTGTTCTTTTTAAACCCAAAAAGAAATCTAGTGTTTCTAAGGCAAATGAAATTAACAAATATCTTTTAAACAGAATTTCAAATCCTTAAAGAGTGTTGAACAACACTTTATTGTTTAAAAACACTTTGTGCATAATGAACATGATGCCATGATGAACCTCCTACTTTGCTTTTTTTTTTCCTTTTGCTCCAACTTGTAAAATGATAAAAACCAGAGAGCACAAAAAATAGCAAATAGGTCAAAAGTTAGAAAATCCAAAAACCAAAAAAGCACATGTAAAATTTTAAAACTTGACTATTTTCTGCGGCAGAGTTAGCAAGTGTAGCGCAGTTAGCGGGTGCGGCATAGTTTGGAACAAAGGCGACACTATATAGCGCCGCACATTTGACTAGGTGCTGCGCTCTGTAGAAACAGAGACTGCGGGTGCGGTGCAATTTAGCAAGCGACACAGTTTGTAAGCGACGGAGTTCGGGAAAATTTGAAATTCAGAGGCGGGAAATAGGTGTGGTCCAATATAGTGTCGTGGTTTACAGTGGGTGTGGTGCAATACAATGCCATATTTGCGTAAGTAGTGCAATACATGGCCGCATGAACTATCCGCGGTGCAGTTTCCTGTGTGTAGACAAAAAATGTTAAAAACCACAGAATTTTCACAAAAAATGTGATGAAATTCTTGATCAATCCCTCCTTCTAGCACCAAAATATGAACCCCTAAACCTGCAAATGCACATGAACAACAAACAAGTCAATGTGTTAGATCAAATACAAACAAGCATGAGAGATTCCCTATGAAATCCATCTATTAAAACTCAAATTGGGAAAATGAAGAACACAATATAAAAAAACATGTAAATCCTAATTAAGCTAATAAACTTAAGATCCCATGGGGGAATTGGTACCAATTGAATGTTAAAATTGGCCCTTTCCCAACTCCTATGTTGCAAATGTGAAGATTGTAGATTAATCAAATCTCTCCAAAGAGATTTGAGCATAACCTAGCTATGAATTGTGAAAATGATGAATGGTTGAGTGGAAATGGGAAAAATTAGCTCTCAATGTGAAGAGAGTAACTTTGCATGAAATTGTGGATGTTGAATGAGGAGAGAAGTCTTCAATTTATAGATTTGAATTTTGAAGAATGAGCAAGATTTGAGCAATGTGGGATTAACTTTCAATCCAATGGTTGAATGCCACTTGTCACCATGTGAATGGTTGATGGTTGTGCAAGTTTTGATCAAAGTGCCCATAAATGCATAAATTTGAATTTTGAAATACTGAAATGACAAGGTGGATGGAGAGTCAAATGGAGTTATGACCACTTGGCTCAATGCAAAAGGACTTGTAAGATGAAATAAATGCCTTGTTGGAAGTACCCATCCACTTGGACTTTTTGAATTCAAATTGAGAGAATATTCCCTTTTGATGCTATGTGAGGGAAAATAGAGATTTAATAAATGAATTAAATCTATTTTCATGTGCAAGTTGCATTCTCTAGAGGATTTTAGTGAGAGGGATTAACTTAATCAAGATTTTGATTAATTTAATGAAGGATTAGATGATTTGACAATTTTGACTCAAATAGATGAATTAATTTAAATCAGAATTGAGAGGAAATGATTAATTAAATAAATGATTTTGATTTATTTAACTAAGGAGGAATATGTTAGATTAAATCAAATAAGGTTTAATTTATTTAATTTAATAAGAGGACTTTAGAGATTTTAATCAAATAAAATGATTTATTTAATTAAACAGAAATGTAAGGTTAATTAAATTAAATTGATTAATTTAATCACTGGAGGAGAAAGACTTAATTAAATGAATAATGATTCATTAAATTAAGAGACATAATATGATGAAATGTTGAGAGTATGATTTAGGGGGAAATGTTGTTAGTAATCAGGATCAATTGTGCCAAACCAAAATTGTACATTTTCCATGTCTACAGAGGCGTATAATCCATAGAAAATAGTCCATATACACCCGAGCCATACATGAAGGTGATTATGTAAGGACCTAACCAATTAGGGTTGAACTTCCCCTTTTGATGAGGTGGCACATTTACATTTCTTTGATTCTCATAGAGAATGAGATCACCTACCTTGAAAGTTAGAGAAAGAACACCTTGATTGTAATGCCTAGAAAGAGATTATTGATAAGCTTGGAGATGTTCAAGGGCATGCAATCGATGCTCATTGAGAAACTCAAGCTGGTTTAGATGTTCAACATGGTAAGTGTCATCATCAATCCCTTTAAGGGAAACTTGCAAAGATAAAATTTCCAACTCTAAAGGCATTATAGTCTCAACACATTACACAAGGTTGTACCAATAGCCGTACAAACGCTTGTGTGATAGGCCCACAATGCGTAAGTCAACTGAGTATGCTAGTCTTTATCGTGTTTATTCACTATTTTTTGAAGAATCAACTTAAGAGTTTTATTAGATGCTTTACCTTCGACATTAGATTGAGGATAATATGGTGTAGAAAATTGATGTTGAATATGATTTTTTTTGGGAATTGCTTCACCTCTTTGTTCTTAAATGAAGTACCATTATCATAAATAAGGGTAGAAGGCAATCCAAAGTGAGCAATGATATTATTTAGAAGAAAGCTACAAATCGCTTCAACGTTAGTGGAGCGAAGTGGAACGACTTTGACCCATTTCATAAAGTAATCAGTAGCAGTAATGATGAAAATATGTCCTTTAGAAGAGGGAGGTGATATTTTTTCGATAATATCCAACCCCTGTTTTGTGAATGGCCAAGGAGAGGTCTAATTTTGAAGCTTTTGTGTAGAAGCTCAGATGAGATTAATGTGTTGTTGACATTGAGGGCATTTCTTGACAAAGGCAAAGGAGCCTTGCTCCATTATTTACCAATAATATCTCGTGTGAATCAATTTATGCACTAAGGATTTACCACCGAAATGTCCACTCCTAGGACTTGAATGAGCTTCTTGAAGGGCAAGGGGTATTTCAGTCTTAGTGAGACATTGAAGAAGAAGACCATTGTAAGAATTTCACTAGAGAATATCATAATAGATAATATATCGAGCCAAAAGTTTTCATAGCTGAGTGATCATTTTTAGTCACATCGTCGGGAAAATTTCCAGTCGTCAAATAATTGTAAATGTGAGAATATCATGCCTTCGTGTCTAGCTGAGCACACAAGACCATTGAGTTCAAGTTGATCCGAGATAGTAGGAGAGCGGAGAATGTGAACCACAAAGTGGTAATCTTCTACACCATCGTCTAAGGATACAAGAGAGGTTGCACTCATCATTGCATCTGTGTGAAATTTTTTTCTCCTAGGGACAATGTCCATCATGAAAGGAGAAATATAATCAAGAAAAGATAAAGCCAAATCCCTATACTGAGATAGCTTATTCTTCTTAGCTTGATACGTTCCTATGATTTGATTTACAAAATTTCTAAATCACGATGAAAGAAAATATGTTTAATGTTTAATGATATCATGGTACACAAGTTGACAATAAGGGCTTTGTACTCGACGATATTATTTATACGAGGAAATTCAAATAGAAAGGATAGAGGAACCAACTTACCTTCAGGTGCGATTAAGACTACACTTGCCCCAAATCCGATTTGACATCTCGATCCATCGAAATACATATTCCATACAGATTCATGGTCTAATACGAATAAGTTTTCATTTGAAAATAAATTCAGATTAGGAAATGAGTGAGATGAGGGAGCTTCCACCAACTGATAGGAAACAACTTGACCCTTAATTGATTTTACAGTTACGAATTTGATATCAAACTTAAAAAGTAACATTACCCATTTCACCAACCTTCTCGAAAGATCAGTTCTAGTAAATAAATGTTTAAGAAGATCACAATTTAAAATAACAAGAGTTTATGAATGTAGAAGATAATGTTGTAACTTCTATGTTGTTAAAACAAGAGCGAGACATTGTTTTTCCATTGCAAAATATTGAGTTTCATAATCAACTAGGATATGACTAATGTAGTAGACCGCTCATTCTTTACCATCATCATCATGTTGAGATAATAAAGCTAATAAGGCATGAGGTGATGCAAAGATATAAAGTAAAAAGGGTCTATCCTGCATAGCTGACACAAAGATAGGAGGATTGGAAAAACAAATTTTGGTTGACTCAAAAGCTTGGTCACACTCATCATCCCATCAAAAGTAGACATCTTTCTTCAATAAACACGTTAATAACAGGGTACAATCATCCAATTGAGATACAAACCTATGAATTTCCTGAATCTTCTCCTATAGATTATGTAGTTGAGAGATTGTTTTTGGAGAAGGCATGTTAATGATTGCATCAATTTTATTTGTGTCGACTTTGATTCCATTTCGAGAGATGATAAATCCCAAAATCTTGTCGGCATCTACACCGAAGATGCACTTAAGAGGATTTAATCTCATCATAGATTTGAAGCCTTTCAAAGATAAGACAAAGATTTTTTATGTGATCTCTTGAAGAGTCATAGACTTAGCCTAGATGTCATTGACATAATCTTCTAGAATTTTGTGAATGGAGTTATGAAAGATCACCCATTGGTAAGTTGCTCAAGTATTATTTAATCCAAATGGCATGAATACATAATAGAAGGTACCCCAAGGGGTAGTGAAGGCTATCTTATACCGATCTTCCAGGCTAATATGAATCTGATTATAGCCAGAGTATCCATCCATAAAGGACAAGGCATGGCCTGCAGTCAAGTCCACAATCATATCAATATTAAGAAACAAAAAATCATCCTTAAAAGAAGCCTTATTGAGATCATGGAAATATATGCAAATACAAATACAACCATCGGGTTTACTAATGGTGACGATATTTGATATCCAAGGTGAATAATCAATAGGATAGATAAAACCAGCTTTTAGGGGCTTTTCTATCTTAGTCTTGACTAATAAGGCGACCTTGGGATTCATCTTACGAATCTTTTGTTTAACAGGCTTGGCATCGGGATATGAATCAATATTGTGAACCACCACAAACTCTTCAATACCAAGCATATCCTCATATGACGAAGCAAACATATCAAGATGAGAATGTAATAAATCAACATGTTGTTTAGATTCTTTGAACGAAGAAAGGTTTTTTCAATATTAAATACTTTTTTAGAAGATTTAGGATCCATGAAAATATCAAAAGTATCCCCCTTAAGGAGAGTACTATGATCTTCAGGATGCGATATAGGAGTGTTATCATCCACATTAGACAAAGTGGCCTTCTCATCGATACTCATAAAAGACTCTCCAAAGTATGCTTGTTTATTCAAGTGATACAAGAATTGAAATTTATGGTGATAAGAAGGAAAGTGAGAGTAGGCACCTAATTATTATTATTCTAGCACTTCCTCAAAAGAGAAAACATCTAGAAGAACTTCATTAGAGTCTACCTTGTTTTCAATAAATTTAGGGTGAACTAATTTAAGAGGAGGCTTAGTGGAAATCATGTTGACATTCAATCATGGTTTCCTCTTAGACTTCGTATGACGATATCCAAGTCCAATCTCATACCCATGAGAATCAAACTCTATGGGGACTTTAATACCTTGTTCATTATGTCCACAATTGTTCCCTCCATAACCATATTTAGACAAGAGATTGAAACCTAAACCATAATGTGTTTGCAATTCTTGGCAAGGAGGATCAACGTAAAGAGCGTGATCCTAGTCATGAGTATCATATTCCTTTAAAAAGATGTATAATCATCCTTCTTAGAAGGGACACAAACACTAACCTCTTTAAAAAAAGCATGATTATCCTCCTCAACAGATACACAATCATCTTCCTTAACAAGAGCATGAACATTTTCCTTAGGGGAGGACAATCGACTTTCTTGACAAAGGTGTATGAGATCATTGGAATATCTAGGTGGATAAGACCTACTTTGTACTCTCCGATAAAATATTCAATAAAGTCCAAGGATCCCCAATTTTCATTAAGACATGCATTCAATTAAGAAGAAGAAGTAGAAACGGTGGACTTAAGATTCTTTGCTTCAGGATGATCTTCCTTAAGGACATCCATCTCAAGAGTAGCCTTTGGAACATGCACTACTAGAGTAGATGTCAACGCATTAGAAGATAATGAAGGAATGCAATTTTTAAGAGTAGAAGTAACCGAGGCTCAACCAACAACTGCCATCTCACAAAGCTGTATAGCATCAGGGTTAGCCTTGATTGTGACTACTTCATTATCGGTAACAAATTTTATAGGATGATGCAAAGTAGAAGTGACTATTCCCAAAGCATGAATCCAAGGTCTTCCCAAGAGGATGGTGTAAGGTAATGGTCTTGACAATAGCATATACCAAGGTGGGTATGGTAACGAGTCCCAATATCAAAGGCAAGATTATCGTGCCTAAGGCTTGTTGACTGACGTTATCGAATCCATAAATATATAAAGAAGAACCAAAAAGAGAATATGAATCGATTTTCATTTTAGGTAACAAATTGATGGTACATACATTGAGTGCTAAACCGGTATCAATGAGAGCACGTCTAATGACAATATTGTTAATGTTAATTATTAACATTAGAGGATCTGCTTGCTTCTGTCCTTCTGAAGGTGAGAGTTCATGCAAATAGAACGTGATATTCAATGAATCCACATGAATATGATCCATCAACACATTAACTTCCATTAGCCTAGCAAAATAATACAAGAGGATCTTTTGAAAGGCTTCCTAAAGCATACCCTGATAAATTGGAGCAGTCTGAAGCAAATACCACAATGAGATCTTAGTGGGAGTAACACAAAGTTTTTCTACAAGATCATATTCACTAGGTGTTTTAGCTACAGGTTTAGGTGCTTAAAGAGGGCTTGGTTGAGAAGGTGGTAAAGAAGTAAGTTGATTTTGTTGATTCCTTCTAGTATTTTAAGTATGTGCTACCACTCTATAAGAGGAAGCCTTAGAGTGCATAAACCTCATGTAAAGGTCTAATGTGTCATTTGTGATACGAACCCCATGAATAGAATGAATTCTTTTAGGAGACAAGCTAGCTAGAGTCACGTAAATGACAGGTCTCTTAGGCCTTTGAGGGGCAGTAGAGACTACAAATACATTCATAGACTCTTCAACTTGCAAAGAAGAAGAGGAAGGTTGTGATGAAGAATTTTGTTTATCAGATCTGCGGATAGAAGGAGGCACCTCTAGGAAGTCATCCAGGGCAAGATCCAACATATCAAAATTTTGTTTAGAAAATGCATTGTCAAAAGCATTAAAATTTTGAAGAAAATAATCCAACATTATTTCATTCACGTAAGGTTCACCAAAATGTAAAGGAGGGGATTCACTACTCTCGAGTCTAAAGTCAAATAGAGTCTACAAGGAGTGAATAGCCCAAGGTTACCTCAAAGTACAAAGCTCAAGTGATAAAGTATAAAATAACGAATCTTGGAATAACTTGATTAAATAAAATTCCAAGCTATTAGATATAAGAATGATAAAACTACTAATTAATAAAGATTGTTATGAAACTACGAGATATAGATTAAATAAACAAAAATTCTTGAGTCTGAAGTCAAATAGAGTCTACAAGGAGCAAATAGCCCAAAGTTACCTCAAAGTACAAAGCTCAAGTGATAAAGTATAAAATAACGAATCTTGAAATAACTTGATTAAATACAATTCCAAGCTATTAAATATAAGAATGATAAAGCTACCAATTAATAAAGATTGATATGAAATTACGAGATATGGATTAAATAAAAAAAAAGCTTAAAACTCATAGATTTTGCCCCTAGAAAGCCAAAGCCTCAACCATAGACAACATGTTGCAGGGATGTCCGCGCCTTGCGTTGTCATCCCTATCGGAAGAGAAGATAAAAACCTTAATTATACAACACTAGATCTTTAAATCCGTATATCTACACACAAGAAGGACATGGAAAAATGTTGGGGCTGTTTTGGGTCTTGCCTTGGTCAAACCCCCATTTTGGTGTTTCCACCTCCATAGAAAACCAAATAGATAAAGATAGAAAAAATGACATAAAATGTGGTAGACGTGTGATAGAAACAAGCCCCGCTATGGAGGAGAGCCCCTATCACGAATGTAATAGACATGCCAAGTAGAAAATTGCAAATAGAAGAGACAAAGTAGACAAGAGAGTGTTACCAACAATCTGCAACTCCCCTCTTGGCTTGAAATATGAGACATGCTTGCTTGCAAGAGAGCCTTGGTTGTTGATGAGACAAGAATCCAACAGAACTTCACTACAGAGAGAAAGAGAGAAAATATGTAGAAGAGAATAAAGCAAGAGAGCCAAATCCAACAAGAGAGTGAGAATGAATGAGAGAAAGAGTGAAAAGAGGAGTTCTGTGAGGCTGCATGGGTTGGAAGATCTGTTACACTTGTGTTTCTACCGTGATAACACGTGTCATAGGCAAAGGACGTGAGATTCACTCATTTGAAACTCAAAAAGTTTAGGGACGCTAGCACTCCATGTGGATTTTTGTACGTCATGCAACCATGGGTGATCCTACAATACTAGTTTACAATTTTTGGCCAAACTAGACATTGAACTGATTTTTTTTAACTAAATCTTCACTTTCGAGAACCTATAGTGGCTAAACTGTGAGGAATTTGAAGATGATGCAAACTAGTGATTTGTGACATTTTGTCTGTAGATTCTAAATATATTTTTTTCAATTTTTTTGGAATCAAATTGCACTTCTTTTTCCATCTCTTTTGAAAACTAGTTGTTAACAATAAACACCGTTTTTAAAGAGTGGCGGTACTAGCTAACACATAATTCTTTTTCTATGAAGGATAATTTTTTTTTTTTTTTGAATTTAGATTTGTAACTACGATATCTAGTGCATGGAATTGGTTTCATAACATTTCATTGAATATTTTTTTCTTAATTAAGTTTCAAAGTCAAACCAGTTATAATTTAGACATGATTTATTGGCTAAAACATAACCTTTTTTGTATGTATCAAAATTCAATTTTATTTTTTTGTTGGATCAAGGACATCAATATCCAATGCATAGACATTTTTCATATTTTTTTTGATAATTTTCTATTTTTCCACATGTGAAGAATAGAGAGCTTGATTTTTGGTGAAAAGCCTACATTCAGAGGAAATAAAAAATAAATATAATAATCAAATTAAATTTATTTAAAATTATACTTTTTGGGAAGCTTATAATAAGGACTACATACTTAAAATAATAAAGTTTAAATGAATTCATTTGATCCCCCAAAAGGTTGTAAGGAAACTCAGGTGCGGAAACAACTTCCTACACTAATCTCTTAAGGAAAGTATGGTGCAAATTCGTTTTAAACCCTTACAATTTCAGATTCGTTAATCTACTTAACAAAGATATTGCAGCAATATACCATTACTACGTAGTAAAATAAAGAATCCATTGACACGATTTACCCCGGGGAAACCTTTCGCAAAAACCCCAAGACTCCAAACCCTGCACAATGTATTATCTTCAACACAACGGTTACAACACACTTGCAATGCAAGTTCTTTCAGGAGATTTCCAACCCTTGAAGACAAAATGCGGCAGCATCAAAACGTTCCAACAATACACTCACATCACACATCTTCGCAACCCTAAAAAACGCTTATATCATGCGCTTCCCTTTTTAGGGCAACTTTCGAAGATAACTGTATTAGGGTTTTACCATTCGAGAAGAGTGTATAGTACTCAACTTTATCAGTTTCCACATGTCTTCACCTGTCATTGAATCTTCCAGACATAGCTCTTACGTGTCATAGGAATCCGTCATAACCGTTTCAGCCATGATCTCCTTACACACAATTCAAGATGTCGACACATCAAGTGGAGTGACACATCAACATGCAAACTAGACATGTACACTCACACTTAATTACATTATTTGCAAGAAATACATTTTACAAAACAAATAATAAGAATAGGAATTATCCAAGGTTGAGACACCTTATTCCTAACAAAGGTAAATCAAAAATGGTTTTTAATCAACATTTTGATAGGTGTAAAGGAGACTCTGTTATAGGTATGGTTTAAAACTAGTGGGGTTATATCCAAGGGGGTTTAATCAAACCCTCTTCAATTGGAATCCTTTAAATGAAACTTTTCAAGGCTTAAATCATTATATTTTCTAAAAATATGTGATTTCAACAAAAATCAAGATCTCCCAAAAAGTGTAAACCACTATTGTGGGATCACCCCCATCCTACTCAAAATTTTGTAAGAATGAGGTGTACGAACTACTAACACTTCATCGTTGTCCCTTATGAAGTTGGGATCATGAAATTTTGACTCCTATAGGTTTTTGTCATTAATGTGGCAAGGTGTCATAAACACAACAGTCTAAATGCGCAAGTGTGAAATTAGCACAAGGTACAATTTTACGACACTACAAATAGTTCATTACCAAATATAATTTATTCAACAAAACACCCAACTAAACCAATAAATTAGACTTGATATAGCTAATAAGATGTGTTCCACATGTTGACATCCCTATCACCCTATTATTATAATATCAATGCCTAGGTATATAACTCTTAGCTCTGTGGCCAAAGCTTTCTTTGATAAACCTAATGTTTTAGACAAGATTTATGTTTCTCTAGTAATTTTGGCCAATGAAAAAGCCCCTTGGCTCAATGGTTTTCCTTTAAATTTTTACAAAGATACTTGGCATATTGTTGGTTTAAACTTGTACCGAGTTTAAGCTTTATATATTCAATCTTTATGTAATATTACCAAGAATGAAATAACAAGTTTATTCCAAAGGAAGGAGGTTGATAATTGATTATCAATTAGCACTACATCACTTTGCTAAATGCA